>JAFIDM010009631.1:111087385-111121053 GCA_023159025.1 Thereuonema tuberculata
ATGTTTGATAGCATTTATTTATGTGAGTATGTTGTGGATTTATAATAATAGTTCTAGAAGAGAAGAAATTAGGAAGAAATATGGAATTTTATCTGTATTATCTGATTCATCTGTATTATTCATTGCCGTTCGGCATGGCCTAGTGGTCTGAACGGCGGCGGTCTGGCAGGAGGCAGATGTGTCAGAATCTGGGTTCGAATCTTGGCAGGCCCTTGGATGTTTCTTTCTTCTTCAGTGTTTGGTTCTCTTCATTAAGTCTGACTGTCACTTTAGGATGCCTTCTGGATAATAATATCCAAACGATAGTAAAGCAATAAAAATTCCCCACCATAGAGTGTGTCTCTATGACCAGAGATCCGAAGTGGATCTGGGACACAACAATACGAACTTTATCCATTACATTAATAATAAGAAAAAAGTCCTTCTCTTTATGTATTAGTTTATTTATTGATGAAGTTGTTTATAAGTATACACTCTTTATTAGTGATATACAACAGGGTAGTAGTGGTGGGAGAATATGAATTTTGGGCATCAAGGGCTGACTGGAATTTTTGAAGGAAAGAATTCACATGTATTATCCGATTCTTTGAATGTTAATTACTGTCCTGTAATCTTGTAATTACTTTTTTTATTTCCTTCCAGATAAATTAAAAGAAAATCGTAGCTCTTGCCATTCTGAAATATAGTAGAATTTATGATTTTTTTTTTTGGGGGGGGTTATGTGCCTGGTCATCATTGAACTATAATCTAAACAAAAGAAAAACTAACTGGAAAAATCTCTCAGATTTTTCAATCAAAGAAGCTAGTTATATCAATGTAAAATTGTCGCCTCTTATGACATCTATGGGAAGACAGGAAATGGTTCTATGGCAGATCATTATATGGCAGTTTTTCTAGGAATGAACCCTCTCCGAAAGCAAATTCTGGCTAAGGGCCTGATGATGACATTTTGTTAATAAGATGTTTGATGTCCTTGGGCTGAAATACAGGCCGACATCGACGATTTACGTTGCTAATAAGGTTAATCACAATTTCTATTTAAAATCAAATCTGAGCTACTGGAGGTTGTATTGAGGGAGGTATATTGGAACCCGTAATCCGTTTTCCCAGTTTCTCAAATAGGATCTATTGGCTTGATGTCAGATGGTCTTGATGGGCTTTCCTTTATACGTACTATTCAACTAGGCGAGCTCAATGGGTACAAGCATGAATTAAGGACTCATGGCTGCCGTAAATGGATGACTATATTGAATCAGAATGATATCTTATTACGTAATAACTGTTCCGCTTGGGAAGACTTGGAGATCAGTAGGGCACTGATTGTTATCCCAGCCCACAAAATCACCTGCAACCGCCATATCTCTTTCCCGGATGTTTGTGGGATGATATCAAGTTCCAGGCTTTCTCCTATGAATAATCCTTTTGGAGATTGAATCGGGATTGATCAGTGAACAACTCATTCTTCCATTCCCTTTGAGTCCAGTTCAATCGAGCTCGTTTTTATGAGAACATTAAAAAGACAGAAACAATAGATCTTCTTGCATAAAGATTATCTTAATGAAGCCTAGTAGGCTTGTGGACGCAGAGAGGTCTGCAATCAGCTTCAGTACTGTAAGAGTCCTACGACGTCTTATGATGAGAACGGTCTTCCCTCCCAAGTCCAGGAAATAGTCTATTTAATACCGATTCCAAAGGCAGCTTATGACGCTACGATTTACGTTCAACCATCTCGCTACCTCTGATTAGCTCACTGATTTATCCAGGCTCGAGTTATCCTATTACCGTCCATCTCCTTTTTTCCCGCGTGTACGATGTCTTCTAATCATTTTTGAAAAAAATGGCAATCTCGACATTTCTCAAACAAATACGGCAATTAAAGAGCTGCAGAAATGAGCAAGCTTTTAAAGTATGTAGAACTGTGTTTTATATACATTTTATTTGCAGATTTGATATTTGCGTAGTTTCTTGTGAACATATATGGCTTCCTGCTTTTATTTCTGATATCTAAATAGATATGTAGATTTTTTTTTTTAAATTATCTTTTCAATACCAGTATAGAAATTTTCATTATATTTTTTTATTAGGGGCGCATATAAAAGAAAGCAGATTTGTTTGGTGTGCGGGGGGGGGACTCACTTTTTTTATCTCAGTAACTTGAGAAAATGGCCTCGCGGTTGGCGTTGTCTCTAAGACATTGGCCTCTCACCTCTGAGTACAAGGGTTCGGTTCTCATGTGGATTTCGAGGACAATTCGCGCTGGGCAGGTTTTCTCGGGGTTCTCCCGTTTCCCCTGCACTTCTCCCACCATACTTTTTCAGTCTTTCTCTCCCTTCTGTTCCTCATTTGTGTGGGATAGCATAATATACTTACAGGTCGAGGTGTTTGGCTTCCCTGCCACCCACATTCACTCACAATTACCCACAATCAATCGATCAAAAAAAACGATATTGGATATTTATTGCAAAGCATAATTAAGATTCAAACATAATTAAGATAATTAAGCATAATTAAGATTCATGAATTATTTTTCAAACACAGAGGAAGTGCGTTATCTGGCCTGCGCTAGTAGTAGATTAAAAGAAGTAGCATTGAAATTGAAATTTTAATCTACAAGTAATAAACTAAAAATTAATGAGTTATTTTTTTCTGGTTCTTTTCTCTTTGCGTCACACATAGAGGGAATGATAAGAGATATTTAACAGTAATTAGAACGTAACAAAACAAAATAATTACGTAAAGAATAATTAAAGTTATGCGAATCATATTACATTAATTACAATTTTGTTTTCAGAGAACTAAAACAATTTAATTACGTAAAGAAAATATTTTGTTATCCTTAAAGAAGTCTTCAGCTGCAGCACAGAATTTGACAATCTGAATAAGTATTTCTTCAAATTGCTGTTTACGATTTCTTTTATGTTTATGCATATACTTTAATAAGGGAATACCTAACTCATAAGAAGAACAGGAAATATACCGGGTGATCAAGAAATAACTGGAGGTGTTCGGAGCCCTGTAGCGTGTTATGTACTGGACGAAATAGAACAAAATTTGGCCACCATACACATTAAAGTATGCGGTTTCGATTTGTCAAGAAAAAAAAATTAGTACCAAACAACGCCGATAGGGGAAATTCTGGCGCTATGGTCGAAAAATGCAGCATGAAATTTGCATATGCGATATTGTGACACGATATCGAGGATAAAAGGAGGGGTTGCGAGAATTCTAGTCATTCTGCAAGAAGTCGCCTGTCGATGCCTTATTAGTCATGCTGTTTTATCAGCAGGATGAAAATGCCAATGCTGCGCTTCGTGAATACCGGCAGTTAAAAAGTTGCGTTGAGGACCGATGACCATAACTAACTTACGAAGAATGGTTGAAAAATTTGAAAGAACAGGAACTCTTGGTGTGCAACCAGGCTTAGGACGTAAATGTATCAAGCAGGAACAAGTTGAAGAAGTTGCAACTGCCGTTCAGGATCAGGCGATAGCTAATAAGCAGGGTACCAGCAGTGCACGTTTAATATCACGACAAACAGATATCCCGTTGTCGACGGTGCAGAAGATATTGCGTAAGATCCTGAAATTGTATCCGTATAAGATAACACTCATTCAAGAATTGCTCCCAGGGGACAGAAATACCCGATTAGAGTTTGCTTTGAGATTTTTGGCTCGATTGGAAGTGGATGACGAGTGGCCGTGGTGGATATTATGGAGCGATGAAGCTCACTTCCATGTGCACGGTGATATCAACACACACAACTGCCGTATTTGGGCTGATACAAATCCAAACGTTGGTCAAGAGATCCCCTTAAATTCGCCGAAAGTCACAGTTTGGTGTGGGTTCATTGCTTCTTTAATCATCGGCCCGTACTTTTATGAAGAAGTTGGTAGAAATGGACTAGTGACTTGTTCTGTCAATTCCGACAGGTATGCCGCTATGCTCGAGAACTTTGTGATACCTCAACTGCAGCAAATAAATTGTATCGATTCTACCATTTTCATGCAAGATGATGCGCCACCGCACATCGGACGTCGGGTGAAGAATGTCCTGCGTCAACATTTCACAGACGCTAGAGTAATTAGTCGCGCTTTTCCCAAGAATTGGCCTCCGAGGTCCCCTGATCTGAATTCTTGCGATTTCTGGTTGTGGGGCTACCTGAAAAGCATTGTGTATCAAGTATATGTTCCTGACATTCCTACCTTAAAAGATCAAATAACGTTACATGTCAGACAAATAAATACCGATATGCTGCGAGCCACCGTCGAAAACCTCGTGTACCGCATGCAATTAGTGGAACATCAGGCTGGTGGTCACGTTGAGCCAAATTTGTAGGTTGCTATAATAAACATTTTTCATTGGTATTTGGTGTGTTGTTATTTACTGTTTCCATTGGCACTTATGTATTCTTTTTTCACACATTATGCGCTTGCAGCGCCAGAATTTCCCCTATCGGCGTTGTTTGTTACTAATTTTTTTTTCTTGACAAATCGAAACTGCATACTTTAATGTGTATGGTGGCCAAATTTTGTTCTATTTCGTCCAGTACATAACACGCTACAGGGCTTCGAACACCTCCTGTTATTTCTTGATCACCCGGTACTTTTATATATAATTTTAGTAAATTATTTTGATTTTCATCGCTTTGTGGTTTTTTTAGTACGTAGGAGGGTAATTTCTCGGTAAATCCATAGAATACGCTAAAGATCAGCAGGAAAAAAAATAGACCACAGTGAGATCCAACAATAAATAATACTTAGATACCAAGAGGTAATGTCTTAATATTGGTCATGACTTTACTGCATCTGAGAAGAATCAGAAGTATTCAATTTTGTATTTTTAGGGAGAAAGTTATGTTGTATTTATTATAAGTCTGAAAATTTCTTTCTATTGAAAAGGAATCCTTTACGAAACAAACGCGATAGACAATCACCAAGTAAGTATCATTTTTATATTCCTTAAAAAAAATCCCAAGATGAAATATTTTATATAAAAACCAACACAGGGATAAGTTATTCAAATATACTAATTTAATAATCCATGCAACATGTTTTATACATTATATTTTGGTATATTTTCAAAAATGAAAATTTTGGCTTTAAATGTACACAAAAGGTAGTGTATGAAACATGTTCCATGGATTATTAAATTAGTATTTTTGAATAACTTGTCCCTGTATTGGCTTTATACAAAAAAAATTATATTGTGATGTTTTTGCAGCATTCATTATACGAAAAATCTAACTTCGGATAAAACTTGACACTACAGATTGAAAATAAAACCACAGCAATTCTAATAGAAAACTTTCTAATGATGTAGTGAAGTGATATTCCCATTCATTTCTCCCGTTTTGTTTTTTTTTCCGTTTCGGACCAATTTAATCTATTTTTGAATCAATTAAAATTTTATTGAGTTTGAAAACTCGGAAACACCAAACCATGGGTAGGTAACTTTTTGCTTTGAATAACCATTATTTTAAATTTGAATGAAATCGAAATGTTATGTAGTGCAGGCGCCACCTGCCAATCTATAACATAAATAAATAAAGCAGTAAATAGTACTTCTCGCAATCGCCGACCAAAAAGTACATTTTTCTCTTGATTAGGATATTTATATACTCGCCAGAAAATGATGCTTATAAAAGAAGTCTATGTGTGCGTCCGTATTTCGCCTTTACTGCCGATATTTTTTGAACAGATCAATAGATCTTCTTGGATTAGGCATGCATATTTATGGACAAGAGATGATGTAACTTTTATATTTAAAAATAAAAAAAAAATTCCCCGTGAATCCTGGCGAGAAATTCGTACGTGAAGGCGGCAAAAACAAATATAAGAAGCAGTGGATCATACAATGGATTTTAAATCCAACAATGAATATCAATCCGCTTACTTTCGCATGCTTTGATAATCATAAAATTAATTGGATTTAAGCATCTTAAGTACATAAGCGGCCGTTCAAGTATTACGTAAGTACATTTTTAGTTATTTTAGACCCCCTCCCTTGTAAACAAAAATAAGCAGATAATGACCCCCTCCTCCTTTGTGCTTACGTACGATTTGCCAAAACATTAAAAGTAAATACCAATGAACATTAAATCAAAACAGTCAAAATTATAACAAAATTTAACACGTGCATGTTTGTCTGTCTTAGTCATTGCTCTGATCCCCCCTCCCCCTTGTCAGCCAAAATAAGCGAAGCTTTAACTCCCCCCCCCAACCCCTTAAATGCTTACGTAATACTTGAATGGCCTCTTAACCTTGATTTAAATTTAATTTTTCAGAAGAATGTGTTAGAATGGAAACGGAGACTTTTCAGTTGTATCATTATCAAGAATTAAAAGAAAAGGAAAAGTATTTTGAGGAATGTAGGCTTTTAGTTCTTTCTTCTTGTTTTCTCCCAAAACAAGAAATGGATTCGGTCTCTCCCTTTCAAAAATTAAGATTGTACTTTTTAAGAAAATAACTGTTTATTTAATTCAACTTATAGTAAGAAACTTCCAAATGAGTCCAGGAAAGGGGGTGAACTATTATAATAAACATTAAAATAATTTGTAAGAATCTGAGAACAAATCGAAATATATCTAGCCTAAGATAAAAAAGAGGATCAGTAATGTAAATTTAATGATGATTTTTTTTAACATAAATAAATTTCCTTTTATTTTGCATAGTGGGTGAGGGATAGAAGAATTTGACCAAAGCCCCTTTTTTGCATAATTTCAATTTTATACGATTAATTCAGTTATTATTTTTTTCCGTGGATGACACATTCAGTTTCGATTACAATTTTGGAATACAAACATCTTGGCATGTATGTAAGATCAAATTTTTTTTTTAGTTCACATAAGTAAATAAATAGCAATATAACTATTACAAAACTTAGTAACTGTAAATTGTTTCCGAAAATAAAATGTATTTAACTCAGACAGAAAATATTGGCTCTAATATTTGGTCTATCCATACCAAATGGTCCAAAAAAGAAAAAGGAATATTTGTTGCATGAGGATCGTTAAAATTTTTGAAGGAATTATAATTTAAAGTATTATTATTTAATAAGATTTATTTTATTTGTGGCTTCTAATGTAAATTAAAATTAAATAGATCCTAAAGAAAATAACAGAAGAAATGCTATTGAATAAAAAGACGAAAGAATGCAAAGCAGCCCCGTTCAGTTAGTCACCATTAAGTGATGACGTCGCTGATGTCAGTCCGAATCCGACGTCATGAACACGTATGCGAGGAGCGTCGCTTCCCGATTGGTTAGAGTGCTTTGCGCATTGCAGAGAGAGGTTCTACCAGACAGAAGAGCGTGTCAAACGGAGTAGTGACAGAGAAGCGGGAAGTTTGAAGAATGAAGGTCCGAAGAGAGTTGCCAATTCCCGGGTTTTACGAGAAGACGAACTTCAAGAAATGTGAGTGTTGTTTTTCATATTAAAGGGAACCGGGTTGGCGAAGATAGAACTTTAGAAATTTCTACGGTACAAGAGCAGAATTAAATTAGACGAATTAACGTAAGAGAAGATTCAACTAAACATTAAATTGAGAACGGTGCAAGCTGAAGGTATCAAGTCAAGTGTGCTTCGATATCGCGAATGAATTAGTGTAGAAGAATTATAGTAAAATAAATCAATATATTAGTGCTTCAGACTAAGTGTGTGTATATCTTTCGTAAGAAAGATATAATGCAATAAGAAGTTATTCGAATACTATAAATAGTGATTTATTTATTAATTTAAAGGATAAATTGGTGAATAAATTATAGTTACATTTATCTACTACCAGCCATTACTGATGGCTTCAAGTCGAAGCTAAATTTTTGGAACCGATATGTAAAGATTATTAGTGAACTACAGTATTGCAGTATTACAGTGTTATAGTGCTCCAGGATATCAGTGTTACAATTATTCAGTGGACATTGAACGTGATAAAGAATTCCAGACGATTAGATGTTTCATGTGAGATTGAAGATAAAGTGAATACACGATTAGCTCAGTGCTCCAGACGCCATTGTAAACTGTGAGACTAATTGAATATTCAGATGACGTTTCATCTAGTGAACAATTAATAAACTATAGATACTTACCTAATTTCCTAGTCGAATAAATCGACATTTATGATATTTCTCAATATGGATTCCAAAAAAAAAAAAAACCAACTACTAGTTTGTCTACAATTTTTTACCTTTGTTTTAATACTATAGTTCAAAACCAACAACATAGAGCAAAAAAAAAAAAAAAAAAATGCACATAAATAAACAGAGGTTCTCACATCCTGAGCTATCATGTCGGGAACCTGAGTCACTGTTTCAGCCTTATTAGGATTTTCAGCCAGATTTACCTTCGATTTTAGCTGAGAGTGCGAGACAAAGTTAAGATTACCACTTCAGCTCCGAGTGGCCCTCAACGAAATCAATTCACCAATGATAAATTAGCGTGTTATAAAGAAAAAAATTCATCCATAATGGTTAACGAAAAAAAAAAAAAATCATTTGTTTAATTTTTTTTGGTTTCTCTATCCCTACTTAAATTCTTTTGAGCCCTGCGGTTACTGGGACAAAGAATTTGAGGCCATGCGGAGCACGGTAATTTATCATTGTTGTGTTGATTTCGTTGAGGGCCACTTCGGGGAAATGGTAACCTTTGTCTCCCACTCTGAGCTACCATCAAGGGTAAATCTGACTGAAGAAGCCTAATAAGGCTGAAACAGCTGTTCCAGATTCCCGACATGATAGCTCAGGATGTGAGAACCTTTGTTTATTTGTGCATTTTTAATTTTAATCATTATGGATTCAAGTTAATTTTTTTTTTTACAATATTAAATTTTTATTCAAAATGGTTTCATCATGGCGCCTTTTTTATTAATTCAGAGCATGCTATTTTTCCCTTTTGTAAGTGTTTGCAGTAAAATTCATACCTCAGGTTTGGTAAACCCTAACACCATGAAACAAAAATTGTGACCTTAAGCATAAGACAAGCTGTAATTTTGAACACTTTTCTCTTAAAAATCATTTCTTCTAAAAAAAAAAATTAAGCTCAAAATTTCTCATTGCCAAGGCAAAAATTATCATTTTCAAGAATTTATTTTTGGAGGGAAGGACCTTGTTTAAGGGCTCAAATTTTTTTGGGAAGTACTTGTGTACCAGTAGTCTTTGTAAAAACAAATTAGAGGTTTGAGACTTTAGTCCTTTTTTTCCAGAGGATCATTAATACGAATTTTTTTATAAATTTACCCAACAAGGTAAAAATATCTCTGTTCTGCAGTTATTTAAAATTCGGAAATTTCTACACAATAATGTACAATATCAGACTTGAGTAAAAATTCTGACAATGAGATTCAACTGTTAAACGAAATACGGCATTGTGAAAACCCATCAAAAAGGCATCAATATGTTATTTGTGAAGCAAGACTTTATTTTTAATATTTTGTGATTCTTGCGAAATAGAATATCATAAACTCTCATAATATAATAATAAAAGATATTAGTCCATACAAAAACCAATATCTTATGGGTCTGGTTGTAGGACTTATACTAAACCAAGAAAAAAAAACTGGTTGTAAATAGAATAAAGTTGCGGTCTACAATTTGAAATATTAATCCAGAATTATTTAGACTGCTAGCTATTTTACACGAAATGAAGTTTGATTAGCTTAGTAGTATCTCATTTCTTGTTTGACTCAGGAACCCACTTTCTGTCCTCGCATATCTTGAAGCTGGTTGGTCCGAGTGGATAGGAGAACTTGACATAGACATCCTTGTTTTCTAAGCTTCTGTCTTCAATGGCTCCTAACTATCACTGCTCATTGTAAACACAAGCGACAATGTCACTGTTCCTGAGAGTCAGCGGCACAGCTTAATAACAATGAGATCTTTGTAATCTTCTGACTTGGTTGTGAGACAGCATCGCATCATGCTCTCTGAAAAGGGAACAAATCGGTGGAATGACAAGAGTCCCACGTAGTCGCCAATAGTTGTCAAATCTTTCCTTTGTCTTCTCTTGTCGAGTTAATACTTCCTCTTCTTTTAAGTATATATATATATATATATATATATATATATATATATATATATATATATTAAGTATATATATTTCTTGTTATATGCGATTTATTATATTTTTTGTGAGCAATACAGATATATATCTTCAGGAGTAATAATTTGGTTACCTGCAGTTTTTTGCAGACTGACCTTTATCACCTCCCTCTTGAAGATTCCTCAATCGCCAGCATTTTTTCCATGTGACGATGTAAAGTAGTTCATTCTCCATCGAGGCCGAAATCTCTCTTATGAAAGCAAAGACTGATGAAATTCTTTTTGTCCACCTCAGAAGTATGTAACTTTTCCCAAGTCATGAATTTTTTTTTTTTTTTTTTTTCATGTGTTCCAAGAACCGGAATGGAATGTGCGCGCTTCTATCTTGTCATGTTTTAAGTGATCGCTGATAATACAAACAATGCTGCTGCGAAGTTCACGATCACGTTTGTAATAACAAACAGAAGGGTTCACCCAGTGATGGCCCTTATTTCATCTTGGATCACAAAAGTATAATTTTCTGCAAAATCAGCTAGAACGACAGATTCTATCTCTGACTAAGCTCATCTTCGTTTCTGAGAAACTGAATTTGTACTTTTAGAGATGTAGTGACTATTGTATTGTAAGGCTGGTGTCATACTATGCGTTTTTGCCGCTGCGGCTAGGAAGGATGCTGTTTGACCGGACTGCATCTACGAGGCACACTATCCTGTTAAACGGACAGCGGGACAAGAACTCAGTAGCTTTCCTCGAAAAGTCAACGTGGAGTTGTTTGTATTGCTTTGTTGTCGAAATTAAATATAAACAAGTTGCAACCCGTGAACTATTCACGGAAGTTAAACCTCCTGCCCTAAAATAATAGGCTCCTCCAAAGTGAGAGAGTGCCCTACAATGCCTTACAGGGGCGTAGGAATTACGCACCAACATTAAATCAACTACCCGTACTTTTTCTTTTCAAAAAGACATTTGTTAGTGTATTTTAAAATTAAAAATACACTATTTGTTAGTGTATGTTTAAATTAAAAATATACTAACAAAATTAAAAATACACTTTAAAATATCCTCTCTCCGACTCTCCCCGCTCTCTCCACATTGATGACAAACATATATTCGTTTTTGCCTATTAATAGTATGATGTGTGCGCTTGAAGCGGAGGGATTATTGTAGGAGCTGATACATCAGAGATATTGGGTTCATCCTTTTAATGCTGAACGGGAATCAAGTTCTCCTATTTTAATTTTCTTCATTTATTGTTAAAAATTAATGGGTTGTATATTATATGCATGTTTATAAGTGATCATAAAGGTAAATAAATTATCATTTTCACCTAATTACTATTTTCATCTCTCTCTTCTATGTCGAACTCCAGCCAATTCTCGTATATGATTTCGGCAATTTCTGTCCATGATCTATGACAATTTTTAATCAAAATACTCTTTCAACCCTTTTCCCACAGCCTCTCATGAATGCAAGCAATAAATCTTTCCATATCAAATATTTTTAACTTCAAAAATAAGATTGAGTCGGGAAAAGCTTTAAAGCAACTCCGCCAAAAAATTGGACATGAAAACAATTGAGAAAATAGAAAACGTTGCAGTTAAACAGCAAAGTTTCACCACCGTGCACTCAACTACATGTGTTTTCGAGGTCGTCCGGTTGTACGTTCATTCCGTCACGCCGATGCGGCAAAACCGCACAAGTGTGACACCTCTCATTGAAAAACTTGTAGTGTTGTCATCCCTTCAAATCGAAGCGTTTTAAACGCAGCGGCAGAAAGTGTTTAAGAGCTGTTATATTTTGGGCAATTAAAAATTGTTATGAGATTTTTTTGAAAGCCTTTATTTTAATCTGGATGTAAAAATTTCAATCTAATTTGAGAGAAGGATATAAAAAAAAAAATCAAAAAAAATCGTAAAGATTTAAAAATCATAAGATTCAGTTTTCTTTTTTGTTTGAAATAGAAACAAAATAAGAAAAATATAGCCGACTTTGTAATTGTAATTATAACATGAAAATGAAAAAGCAATTATTCTTTTTCTTATTCGAAACAGCACCTGAATAAATAAATTGCCTTTCTGAATCAATTATCGGAAGGAATTGATAACGGCCGTTTCGTCCTTCTAGGACGAAATTGTAATTAGTTTCTTTATTTTAGTTTAATTTTGAATAAAAATAAAATATCAATTGATGTTCTGCAAAATGATAATTACTTTTTTGTTTTACGGTAAGTTTGGACGTTATTATTATGAAAACCAATAATTGAAAATTAAAATGCTTTGAAAAAAAACAAACTATAAAGCCTTCACTTATGTTTTACAAAATTTTAGATTTTTATCTGCAATAGTTTTTGAGATATTATTGATGACTCCACTATCGAAAAAAAAAACCCTTCGGAATCCTTTAACTTCCTTAAAGTCGCAGTTTTTGTTTCATGGTCTTTTTCATGGTCTGAGATATGAATATTACTGCAAACATTAAAAATGTGGAAAATGGCATGTGCTGGATTAAAAAAAATGGCCGCAATGATGAAACCACTTTGAATAAAAATTTAATATTGTTGGTTTTGAAATGTCAAAACATATGGGTAGCATAGCACACAAAAAATAATTGTTTTTCAAAACTGTCAAGCAACCATTGCTGGACCACTTCACATAGATTGACCCCTAAATAAAATAGCTTTAACAGTAACTTAGATAAGCTAAGTTGGCGATGTCGCTAAGACACTGGCCTCTCACCTCTGAGTCCCGGGTTCGGTTCTCATGTGGGTATCGTTGATGGTGGCGATCCGCGTTGGGCAGGTTTTCCCGGGGTTCTCCCATTTCCCCTGTATTTCTCACACCATCCTTTCTCAGTCTTTCTCTCCGTCTGTCCTTTTTTCCGTGTGATAGCACAAACGATCTTTCAGGTCGACGTGCTCGGCAGTCATGCCACCCACTTTCAATTAATCTAATCTAGATAAGCTAAAATTAGCCACCTAGAAAAGTAAATTTACAGCACAACTACAAAAGGGATCTTAAAATAGGAGTCTACTCTTCAAAATTTCAGATGTACCCAATAAAGATAAAGTCTTAAATATGAAATTTGATGTAAATCAGTGTATTATTTTTTGAATTAATTAAGGGCATCATATTTAGGACCTTACTTAATAGACCATAAGAGGGGTTTATATATAACTAAAATTTAGTAAAATATACACAATAATTGCAAACTTTTAAATATGAAATTTCACATAATTTAATGTATTATTCTTGTCCGACAGGCTTTGCTGCTAGTTCAGACAGGCATGAAAAATCTGAAAAAATATTTTATTATCAACTATCAACTATAAAGTAAATATCTCCTTATAAACTACATTTTTTATAAAAACAGCATCAGATCCTTCTATCAGATGTCCTTGATCTATTCGGTCAAGAATTTTGATTTTGACGTCGCAAGCACGACGTGCTCGAGAAGTAGCAACATATAACTGTCCATGACTAAAAACAGGCTCTGGTAAATAAATACCAACCATAGCTAAAGTTTGTCCTTGTAAATAAATTTTACTAAAAGTAAGAATGGAATAATTATTATTTTGACCCATAACGCCGAAAGGCATTTAAAACTCACCTTTGTAATCTAAATACTGCGCTAACTTGTGAACGAAGCTTCTACGGCAAAAATGGCTTTGAGTTTCGAAATCAGCGTAAAAAACTGAGTAAGTATGCTAAATTTTATTAAAATGGGTGCAGTGGTATCAAAATTATTTGGTTTTGAACGTATATTTTGTTAGCATTTCAGTTGTCTAGGTTAGTTCCCAAGGATAAAATTTCATGGAAACAACATGGAATGACAAAACGAACTAATATTTCATCCAATTTGAGTATCCTTGATTCAATGGTACCATTGAGAACTCTTGGATCTATCTTAATAACAGAAAGACAGACAGACAGACGAACTTAGCCAATTTGATTTGATGATGATTTGATGATGATTGATTACTTAGGGCCCCCAAAGCAGAATATCGAGCGACGGCGCGACAATGTCGCAGAACGAAAGTGAGGGCTGCAGAAAGATATCGTATAGAACAGGGGTCGTTTTTTTTTTTTTTGGTTGTCGATTTGAAGATTTGTTTTTTTTTTTTCTGCACCTGCAGAAAGTTTTTTGTCTTGGCATCAATCGTCGCAGAAAGATAAAAAACATTCTGCTTTCGGGCTTAGGGCACAGTATTTGACCTCTATTGTAAACGCTTATGGAAAGGAGTTACAAATGTCAAAATCAAATAAGGGTTGGACAAGAACATATAGCTCTAAATTATAAAGTTTAATCTTCGATTTTAGTGCATTTTTTTTCTCAAGATATTAATGTTTGTGTTTTGGTCTGTGGCTTCGTTTGCAGTGGTTAGTGAGCAGGACAGGTCTGGCAACGAATCGTTTATAGTGACGAATCCAGGTTTTATCTGTTCACGGATAACCACCGAACTCGAGTTACAAATCCTGACTTCATTTTTGAGCTACACACCTCCAGGAGTGGTGCGGGGAGCCATCTTCTACGATTCTTGGTCTCCGCTGGTAGTGATCAGGGGAACACTGGCGGCACAGGAGACTCATTCAGGAGATTCTGCAGCCTCATGGGCTTCCCTTCGTGGAGCGGCTACAGCAGTTCATTTTCCAAGAAGATAACGCCCACTCACATACAGCACTGGTTTCTGTCGATTGCCTCCGCGCTGTCGTCACCCTTCCATGCTCACGCGATCTCCAGAGCTGTCGCCGATTGAACGCATGCTTCGGCCTTCAACGGATATGAGCGATCTGGAGCGGTAGTTGCAACAGCTACGGGAGGATCTTTAGGTGGGACCTAAATGACCCCATATCAAGCCATGTCGCTGAGGGCTAGATATGACGCAGTATTACAGGGATTATTGACCTGCAGTGTTTTGCCGTAATAAACGGCCCATTTCCTCTTGATATTGTAATCAGTTATTTATATCATCATTCTAATTGCCTATGCCAAGTGTCTTTCCATTTCAACTGCTGTTTCTGGGTGCACTAATTTTTTTGGCAGTGAGTGTATTACTCTTCTATAATACAAAAATTCAATGTACAGTATTTTCTAAGAAAAAGATAATATTTTTACTTAAAAAATTTTTAATAAAAAATCGATAGGGGGCATGAAGTTGAAGTGGAAGTTCTAATTTCTCCCATAAGTGTTTGATTGAGTTCAGATCGGAACTCTGGGCAGATCAGTCATTTCAGGAATCTTATTGTCCACAAACCATTCCCTTACAGATCTCGCTTTATGACACGGAGTGTTATGCTGGTAGAGGCAATGGTCATTACCGAAGCGGACCTTCACCGTAGGCAGTAAGTAACTGGTCAAAAATATCCTTCTACTCTTCCGCATTTATATTGCAGTGCAGTGGGATAAGAGGATCGAGTCCATTATATGAAAAACGAGCCACACCGTAATGCCACTTCCTCCAAACTTCATTGTGTGCACTATGCATGATGGCAGATATCGTTCCCCGGGCATTCGCCTCCCCCAATCCCTCCCATCCGACCTCCACATGATACAGCTTCTTTCATCATTCCACATATCACGTTTCCGCTGTTCCACTGTCCAGTGACTTAGCTTTTTACACTACTTCAAGCGGCGCTTAGCATTCACAAGGGAAATGTTTGGTTTGTGAGCAGCTGCTCGACCACGAAACCCTATTCCCCTGACCTCTCGACAAACTGGCTTGAGTGCTAGAGTGTTAATACTGCTGTGAAACTCATGGTGATTGTTTCAATCGATGTCTGGCTGTTTGTACGAACTACCATCTTTAACATTCGACGGTCCCGTCTGTCAGTATACGCGGTCTACCCGGTCTACCCGGTCGCGGTTTTGTTGTGGTGGCTCTTCCCCGTTTTCACTTCACAGTCACATCACCAACACTCGATTTCGGCAACTTTAGAAGAGTTGAAATATCCCTGACAGACTTAATACTTAAGTGGCAGCCAACGTTCAAAGTGACTGAGCTCTGCTGATCGTCTTATTCTGCTGTTACTTCGTTTCAATTAACAACACACGACTCCCTGCCTCCTTATATATATATCGATAAGTGAAGTCGTAGAACCATCTAGGTTTCAGTTCACTATTGCAGAGGCGTATCTGGATATTTTTGATCACATAGTGTACTTATTCAAAATAATGTTTTCTAAGGTTGAGCTAGATTACTCTTATAAAAGCAATAATAATTCTTTTAAAATAAACATTAATTACGAATACAATTTTTTCGTTGTAATTATTTTGAAGTTACAAACCAAGAATAACGCGATAAATTATAAATGCAAAAGCCTCAAATCTCTTGACAAACGTGAGTGGAAGCGACAACTTTCCTTACGAACAAGTTGGCTACATTCTACTTTGCCCTTAATGTCAAGAATGAGAGTCGTTAGTTTGTCTGAACTAAACTAAATTATTAAAATTAAGTTCACATTAAGAAGTCAAATAATTCACGATTTTCAAAGCAGGACTAAATCTGCTTTCAGACATCTGCTGTAATTTATCTGTCTGAAAGCAGATTTAGCCCTGCATTGAAAAGCGTTAATTATTTGGCTTTTAAATATACAGTATAAAGAGTGATCTAATTTAAAAAGTATTAAAAGGTTTAATGTGTACAATTAAAAAGTGAGTCTATTACACTTTGTCTAACCCTTGAACAAGACTCAACCACCACTGCCTTTATCACAATTGACTCGTCCGCTTTCACGGTTTTGATTGGTTCCTCAACCTTTATAAGCGGATACATTTCTTCTTGATCCTTAGTGGCGTTTGAGAAAGGGTACTGCAAGTTTGAAACTAGCTAGTCATGCCCTTTCCTTGTTTTTAACTTTCTTTGTTTTTAGTAATTTAGTGTTTTTAGTAATTACTTTATTGAATTTAAGTGATCTAATTTGTTTACACACTGATACTTAGTAGTCATTTATTAACTAAATCACCTTTATTCATGATCGGATGAGAAATCACGAACTTTCTTATGGGAAGCGAAACGAACTACAGAGGGTGTTGCAACCCCTGGATTAAGGTTGATCACTCGACCAGCTGGTCGTTTAACGTCAGACAAAAGATGGCGAAGAAAAAACGAGATGGGAGAAATTGTTGTACACCCCACCTGTTTAAACAGCGTTTGTAATAAGAATGTCAGTTTCCATTTTTTTCCCCTAAAGATAAGCAATCGTAATGGGTACAGAGTTGCTCGGGAAAAAAGTCGTCGAAATGAAGCTGAATATACAGAGAGTATTTGAGAAACGAAGATTTTCTGTGCCAATAACAGACAAGTTTGTTAAATCAACAATAATGTTTTTAGAATTCCTCGTGAGCTTTCAATGTTAGTTCTATTATTATTTTAATTTATAAACACAAGTGTTAGAATTAAATGAAGTGTTTCTTTAGACAGTTGTCTAAATCTACTTCTGTTTTATTATTTCTTTGAATCCGTATCTAAAATCTTGTTATCAATACTTTATCCAGAGGAAAATTAGAAATGTATTGTTAATAAGACATAAAATTACAACCACGTGTTTGTTCCTTTGTTTTAGAGACTAGGAATCTCTAATCACAAACACATGATTAAAAAAAAAATGATTTTAAATTTAAAATCAAGATTGAATTCGGTTATCATTGTTTTCTAAGTCTAAGACCTTTGTAAGTAGACCTTCTGATATGCAGTGTATTACATTTTAAGAATTAATTTGCAATGACGTAAATAAACAATATGTGAGCCATCATAAATTACATTGTTTCTGAAAATGAAGAGTTTCTGGGATTTAACTCACGTAGGGTAAAAATATTAGTGAAATCCAGATCCTCTTCACTTTTAGTAAATGCGCCCACAGTAGCATTGATTTATCTCTGTCTGAAACTGAAATGGTTCTTTTCATTCTTGAACAGTATTATCAACTGAAAAACCTGTAATTCCTCTGCAGGCTCTTAAAATAATCTCTAAAATGACCTTAAAATATCTGCATTTCCCAAAATTCGGCATCTAATAATAAAAAGCACTTCTCATCAGCCAACCAAATACTAACAAAAAAAAATCATCAACCAAAACATAATCTGTTTTTCTTTTCAGTTTGATTTTCCTTTTTCCATATATTACTAGTAAAGTTCTACAAATCCAAAACATCTGAAAACTTGAAAAACCTCTGACTTGTAAACCTCGAGATCACATTCTTCCCTCCTCAGAACTATAAAAATCTTTTGATTTGGAGGAAACTTTTGATGGTGGTAACACTGTCCTTAAACTTTGTACTTGAAAGGATCTTTTTAAAATAAATGGAATAGAGCAATAGATTAAATTTTAATGTCTTTGTTCTAAATGTTACAAAGCATTTTAGAAATTTACTGTGGGCTTTTAAAACACCATTCTACACCAGTCACCTAAAGTGCAGTCCGTATAGAAAAAAATATCAGCCCTCAGAAAAGTTAAAAAAAAAAATGGCTAGCATTTGTATATTAGTAGTAAAAACTTCTTCAGAAAGAGACTATTTACAGACATTTCTTGACTTACGTAAAGATTCCATTCCGCAGACTCCTATGTAAGTAAATCCTAGGTAGGTCGGTGCACCCTCCCTCAACATAACTTTCAGAAACAAAAAATATTGAGACAAAATATACGGTACCAGTAATACAACAAATTACAAAGAAACAAATATATTAAAAATGAAATCTAAAAGTTATTTCAACTGGAAAAATTGAAACACTTAGCACAGAAATAACTGTGGACAACTCGAAATTTGTTTTTAATTTCTATGCATTTTTTACGTAACTCCGAATCTACGTAGGTAGGGAACGTCTGTATTTAGGAAAAATGCTTATTCAGCATTGTCAATTTACTTTATAAATAATTATCAGATTAGCGTTAGAAATTTATTAATACTAACATTAGTCTTTATTCGTTGCATGCATTAGTCTTTATTTATTATTTCCTCCCTCATTATTGATAACAGTCTATAAAGAGGCAAAATCTTTATCAAAAAATATACTGTTAGTTTATGTACAAAAATGACTAAAGTTTCCAATTTGTAACGTACCGGTATTTAATTAATCAATGACAATAATAAGAATAGATATATACAGGAAAAGTGATATTTAATAAGAAATGTCACTTAATTGTCACTTTTCTGTTTATATCTATTCTTATTTATTTTCATTGTGTAATTGTTATATGAAGTATTTAGTGAAGAATGTCTTTTAATGTTATCGTATTGATGTAACATTTGTGATTAAAAAATTTGTGATTATTTGAAATGTTTCTTATGAATAATAGGGAAAGGAATTACGGAGAAAGTTAAAGCTTAATGCAATTCCAGGCCTATTACCCTGAAGGAATTTTAAATGTGTGAAGCACTTCCTACTTATTGTCTTTCCGAATTTGTTTCTGGATTATCTCAAAACAAGAAGAAGATATGTTTCAAGGGGATCTGATATTAATGTATTGCAAAAAAAAAAAAAAACTAGTAATAAAAATACGCTAACAAGCTTTCATGATGCGTAACATCTGAGAGCCCGTCGATGATCAACCTCCGTCCTACTAGTGACCTTTGCAGCTTTCAATAGAAGGGCAGAATAGACAGACAGCAAAAGTTCACGTAAAGGCTCGTAGTTCGACTGAATAGTAAAGAGTGTTGTTACTAGACGATTAGATTGTAGCATTTCAGAAAGCAGTGCCTTTCGGGGCTTTTAAAGCACGTGAATGTCGAGGATTACAAAGTAAACGACGTAGGATACAAGGACGATCAATTTATGTTAAAGCAGGCATGCAATCTAAGAATTACTATTTATTCTCACTGCTTTGTTGATTGATGGACTTCCGCAAAACTTGAGTTGATTTTTAGTGGATATGGGGAGAACCCTCTCCCACATTGCACAAAGCAATTTTGAAATATCTCTAGGGAGAAGTTATTTGAGTAATATTAGGAATGAGTTATAAGCGATGGTAAGGATAGCCTCCAGACTTGTTAGTCTCAACGGAGCGACAGAGCAGCGACAAATTTCGACTTGGCTTCCATTAGATTAGGTTAGGTCCTCGTCCCTGAAGGAAAATTTCGGCCAAATTTGCACTTGGAAACAGCTATCAACCCTTTACGAAGGGTAGATTGCTGTAAGGCCACTCGAAACAATACATTCCGAATTACTTCCATTTTTATATTTAAATAGGATATGTTGGGTTTGTAGCATTGTATCATATCTAAAGATAAATTAATATATTCCCATATGCAGGGTATCGACTTCAGTGTTGTCAATCGACGAGTCTACTTTAACGTTAGTTGATTGTCAATGTTTCCAATGTTTTGTTTATGAAATATGGTGCAACAAACCACAAATATAGAATTAACTGAAATTAATTTTGCAGTTCTGTGGGAAAACTCAGATTATGATGAAATATCGAAGGCGATTGGTAAGAAGATGTAGACAGGCCATAAACAGACAGAACATTGAAAATCAAAGTACTGGTGTGCAAAATTGAATCGGAAAAAGTACAGCGCGTCGATCATTGTCACTAAACAGCTACATAGCTACGATACGCGGTTTCCACTTCTAATAACTAAAAAACAATGTATGCGACTCCCAAATGAGCACAAAAAGTGGAGAGACTGAGCACTGTCTATGTTTGTGTTGCTTTATGTTGATGACATAACTTTGGATTCAGCTGAGAAACTAAACAACGTGAGACAAAGATTAGTTTTTCTATTTCAAATTCTTTTTTCCTCTCACTTTCTCTCAAACTGTGCTTGTACAGTTTCGCCTTCAAGAGACAACCCAGCAACGTTGTCTCTTGAAATAAATAAATAAATAAATAAATATGATAATGTTATTGTTTACTACAATATTCAACTGTGAATATATTAAGGAAACTATTAATGAATTGGTAAAATCCAACATAATCAGCAAAAATATTGTGAAAATTGAAGAATTAGATTTATGATGATTGGTTTGTTTACACGTTTTATTGATAAAAATGATAATGTTATTGATTACTACAATATTCGACTATAAATGTATTCAGGAGACTGTAATGTTTTGTTAATATGCTATACGACATCTGTTAATTGTTTGAAATCATTCTATTTGTATTTAAGCTTGACAAAGGAAAACATGGAACTTTCTAAAAATGGCGAATTCTCGAAAATTCGCCATTTTTATCTTTAAGATATATATACTTAAATATGATAAGAAGAAACGTTATTCCTCCTTTACATTCTTTCGGAAATTCGTCTCTCCCCAAAACAATATTTCTTCCAAACAATATTTTCTAGGAAAAAACATTACTTATGAGATAAAAATGACTGCCTTTGATAATATTATTCATTTTCTCTAATTCCTAGATATTATTCTAGATTGATGAAAAACCTACAGACAAGTAAACGCAACTATTTGTAATTGAATAAATAAGAATCTCATCTCGGCTGATAAATATTTGTTTTCCTATGTTACTTTTCTCGTTTCTATATTTCTTGAAATTTCCGCAGGCATCAACTGTTTTCGTTTTTTGTAACTAAAAATAAAAAAAAAAAAAATGTTTGTTCATTCTGTTTTATTAAAAATGCAATATTTTCGTCATCCAAGAAAATGAACGATCAAGGGGGCAAATTATTGAGATAATAATGAACATCATTTATTAGATATTATTTCAAAAATTCAATAATGAAGAAACATAATGACAATAATCTAGCACACGATTAACATTTGAAAAACAAGCACTGAAGATAATTTATTTGGCCATCATTGCGTGTTGAAAAATTAAAAATAAACAAATACTGAAAAGCGTGTAATTGGCAAAATCGAAGACACGAAAGGCATCGAAGGCACGAATCGATCAGTAATGAAGAGTTGGATCTCTCAACCCTTCAGTACTAAAATAATTCCACAGAAAACATCGTATAACTTCAATAATAATTGATTGTCAACGATCCTAATAATGACTGTCCACGAATTTACACAGGAAACGCCGAGTCATGCGTATATCTCAATTGAAACCTTAATTTTCTATTTGATATGTAAATTTAACGTGTGTAGAATATTATAAAATTAAATAATTTAATAAGCCTACAATTATTGAGGCCTATAATTTTAAGAATGTTAAATTCATTATGTTTGAAAAGCTTATTTTATCAGATCTCATGAAATTTAAAATCAATATTTAATATAATTTTTAAGTTTTTAGACTTTTGTTGTTTAACTATTTAATTTTATATAATTTTCTATACAGTTTTTCGTATCTCAAAACCTGGCCAACACCTATTTTTTCGGCATAGAATTCTATTTATTTGCAGATGTATCACTAATATTAAATGGTCATGAAAGTAACTGTCTAGAGGCATATTCCACCCTCATCCATTCACAGTCAGCTTTGATTAACGTTGCTACTTATTTACTTTTATTGACACCGATTTAAGGATTTTTTTTTATGATAAGTGACTGGAAAATGATAGATCTGATGGGTATATCATCAAGTTAAATTTTATGTCGGAAGTAAGAAATTTTTTTTTTTTGTATAATAATATGTAAACTTTCAAAAAAAAAAATCCAAGCGATTATATTAATAATTTTGGCATTCTCAACTTTGAACACTAAAATTTGTCGTACTTTCCCTGCTTTCCAGTAATAAAACTCACATTAGAGCTGCACAAGTCCGAAATAAACTGACATTTTAGAACCTACGATTCATTTATTATTTAAGTTTCAACACAAAAATAAACAACAATGTATGAACAACTATGTATGTATTTATTAGATTCAAATCAAATAAAAACCATCTCCCAACTATCTCAAGTTGATTTTCTTTGGTAATGAATTAATTCACAGGTTGTCATGAAACAATGCTCAATGAACAGTATTCAATGTACATGGCCTGAACATCATAAATTTAGGGACAATACCAAAATTTCACTTCATTCACTTAATTTCAATTTCCAAATTATCAATACCTCAACGGTTTAATTTAATTTATAAGCGGTCTTTATAATACTGTGATAGAGTTCTATACAATTCCTACATTTTCTTACCCTTCCTTCAGTCATAGGTTTTTAGCTTCATTTGATCTACATTCTTAAATTTCTTAATTTCATTATACGAGCTTCCTTTCTTTACTGTTCTTCTAAATCCTTTCTCTCCTCATTGACGTATCCTTCTGATACTGCGGTGGCGAATCGGGTGAGGGTCGTCCATGGCTTCAACACATTATTCATCATCTCTAGCCTATCACATACGCTCCAAGCCGGCGCTATTAAGCAAGCACGGAATTTACTGTTGACATAGTTCACAGCTAAGAATAAATTACTCTCAGGGAGAATAATCCCAGACTATCATCGAGTGTTATATTTAAGGCGGGTTAAAAAGAGGCCTCCATCAAAGCAATCAGTTACTGATATCCAAAGCGACTTTCTCTTACCATCATGTAAGGAAACTTAAATATCATGAAATCATATGCTACAAAAATAAATTCTAAACTATTAAATTAAAAACAAGAATCATAAGCCTAAAAAAATATCGTAATAAAATTATTATCCTACATTAATTTAGCAATACAAACATTCATTACAAAACTATAGGCCTACTAATTGTATTATTAATACCATGTGTTAATTAGGAAGATGTGAAAAAAACTTTACAAATATAAGAACTACATTAACTAATGATAAAAATAAAGACTGTGTTACGAATTCATGATCACGAAACTAATCTCCAAATTGCATCCGATCAATGACTATTAGGGAATAGAATCTTCTTTCACGTCTTTGCAACCATGAATCTTGCTGATTTTCGAGTCGTTGATGAACACTACGGTGGGCCTGATAGCAGAGTGGATAAGGGCACTTGGCTACATGTTGGAGGTAGTGGGTTCGATCCCCGGCCTCGGCGGAGGGCGGAGATTTTACTACGCTCATTCTCCTCCAAACGGGTCCTAGGGTGTACCCAGCCCTCTGTTGAATGGGTTAAAGGTGGGAGGGCGTGTACTACCTACGGTTTACAACAGTGAATTATAATATAAAAGAGAACCTGCTTTGAAGTCTGGCTCATGTGCCAGCCTATTGCATGCTGTGTGGGATCTCTGATCTTAATCTCTGTGATCTGACTTGAACCCACCCACACGGCCAATTCCAGCCACCCAGCTACCAATGGACCTACCTCATTTGCATGAACCAACTACATCCATCTACGTCATCTTCCGGTCGCCACCTTCTTGATTTATGTAAATTGCTTCTGATCGAATTGCATAAATTTAGACCCTTTTTTTAATTGTAACATTTTGCTGAAGATGCTGCAGGATATAATTGTAATACAGTAAAACCTCGTTAAGTCGTCACTCAAGGGACCAAACATTTTTGACGACTTAAGCGGAGTGACGACTTAGGCAGAGTGGGCATTTTTGAAAAAAAAAAACAACCCAAAAATATACTGAAATACAGTATTTTCATGAATTGCTGTAAGATTTGGTGAGAAAAACAAGATTTTCAGAAATCAATACATGCAATTAAATGAGTGGAAAAAAAAAAAAAACAAAACCAAAAACACTTTTTATAGTTACTACATTTTAATCGTTTTAAAAGAAAGGCAATGTCTGTCTTTGAAATGTTCCAGCCAACCATTGCTGCCGCCCAAATCTTCAATGTTCAACTCCTTAGCAATTTCCATGCCTTTATCTTTAAGAATCACGGCAGAAATCGGCACATTTTGCGATCTGGCATGTTTTAGCCATCGAACTAAAACCTCCTCGATCTCGTCAAACTTCGATTTCCTCATTCTCTTTCTTTTGTCTTTGCAGTCATCTTTTTCAATTACTTGTTTCGATGAAAGAATATCGTTTAATGTAGTCCTGGGAATATAGTGTTCTTTGGCAAAAGCTGTTTTCCAACATTTGATTTTTCAAAAAGTGCAATTAAGTCTTTTTTTTCTTTAAAACATAACGAGTTAAGTTTTCGTTTCCCTTGCATGTTAAAAACGTAATCGAACCACGAAATTGCAAGAGAAAAAAATAGCCCTTAGAGCGGGGCTTACTCGCTATGAAATGAAGTGACACTCAGGAACGGTCAAGAAAAACGTCTACACTCGACATAGTCGCATCGAGAAGTGCGCTTTGAATGATTCCAAGAACCCGAAGGGGTAGGAAAGTAATGAAGTGACAGGCGTGGTCGAAAATTCCCCGTAAAGGCTTGGCTTTCTTAAAGTGAAGGGGCGGGGTTGAAAAGACAACACGATAGCATGCAAAATGGAGAAGAAAGATGCTTTTAGCCATTTTTGAGGGTGACGAGTTATCCGGAGTCGAATTAAATTTAGTGACGGGTAAAAGAGGGTTATTTTACATTATTGTGTATGAGACCTTGTCGGGACCAAAGGAAAATGACGACTTAAACGGAGTGACGACTTATCCGGGTGACGACTTAATGAGGTTTTACTGTATTTACAATTAAAAAACTTTTTAATTGTAAATATATTACATTTTTATCCTGTCATGTGTGTCATCGTCCATCAATGTAAAATAAAGTCTACACACGTTAAACTCTTACCATTATTATATACGATATACATTGTTTATCCTTTAATATATAATTATAATCCTTCAATAGATGGCTTCAGTTCTCTTAATTTAGAAAAACTTTCTGGTTGTAAACCTTTTATTGCGGCCGCTATTGTACTTACTTGGCCCCGCATTTTTGATTTTCAGGGTCTCCTGAAATCTTCCCTATATTACAATTTCACGATTCAAGGTCAATTTTAAGACATCTTTAAAACGGAAATTGGATAATAATAGGACGTATTTGATATTTTGATTAAAACGCCTTTTATTGACCCATTCTTCAAATTAGTTTGCCAGCTTATCCCTATTACTGAGGATTTTGTGGGTAAAAACAAGATGAAACCTTTACTCTGAAATGGCAGAAAATAACTTTCAAATCAGGCGAATTTTCCAACATCTTGAATTTCATCATCCCAGATAGTCCAAAGAAGGTAATATGTTTTTCCACTTAAAAGAAGATTGCATCATCAGTGCAAATATCACTGCACGGTCCATCTGGCTGTTCTTTACTCTTTTATACAGTGCAACTTGGATAATTCGAACGTCTTTAATTCGTAATCGTGGTTAATTCGAAGATTTCTCTTAGTCCCTTGAATTTGTTATTAAATCAATGTTAAAAAATCGTGGATAATTCGAAGTTCAACTTCTTTAAGTCGAAGTTTTTAATAAAAAATTTCGAACCATAACGACTTTTCGGCGTTTCACTGTTAAGAAATTCGACAATTGACAACTGAAATCCCCTTCCCGCCACCGTTCGACACGTGACGTCATTCGAGCTTCCTGCTGTCAGTGTCACCATGTCTTTTAGTAAACCACGCGTGTACAAGAATTTAACGTTCGCTGAAAAGGTCGCCGTCATTCGCGAGGTGGAAAAGGGTGTGAAGAAGAAATGCCAAATCGCCAACGAGTACGGGATAGCTCCGAATTTCGTCGGTACATTGAAGGACAAACCAACGTAAGTGAAGCTGTTTTCCGTTCACTAAACATGCTTGATAATTTTGCTAACCTTAAGCGACTGAATTCTACAAAACAATCAGACATTGCATAATTTTTTGACAAACTATAATTTTCTGTATTGAATGTAATATGTACTGTAGCTTACGTAACATAAATCTTATTTTGTTTACATACATATAGTGTTTATGTCTTTCATACCATGATCTTTCTGAATAAATATTTACTTATTGACAGAATAATCTTTTCAAGCATTCAGTGGACCTGAAATTAAAGTTAAAAGATGTAACTTGTTTAATTCGAAAACTTGGATAATTCGAAGTTTTGTAGTGGTCCCTTCAGCTTCGAATTATCCAAGTTGCACTGTACATCTAAATATTTCTTCAAAAATCTCATACCAGTGATTCTGCTTATTAATTAATTTTGAGTTCGCTAAGTAGAGAAGAAAGAATGATAGGTTATGAGTTGCCATTTATATCTTCCATCTTCTCTGGCAGCGTAAATTTCAGTTGTGTGCATAAACCAAATTTTTGTTTTTCCTGGTAATTATTACAGTGTTCAGTTTTCCGGTCTTCTTTATAAATGAAAAAAATTGCAATAATAATTAAATTTTGAAAAAAAAGTGAAAATATATCCATCGTTTTGGATCTTGTTTAAGACTACTATTGGTGAAATATTCTACGTTGAATATTAAGACGAATGCTTAATAGAGCAGATTTTAAGAACATACTAAATAAAATTAGGTTGTTAATTATAGACGGAAGGAGTTAAGGAACAATATCAATACAACCCATAACAAATGGACTTTAAAGACATAAAGAAAATTCAAAATATAAATAAAGATCTGGAACTGGAAACTAGATAATAGAAAGATAAAAGAAGATGAGAATAAGAAACTTTTGTTTGGTGGCTAAATAATAATGATTTGAGAGACAACCTACTGTTACAAGTTGATTGAAGGAACGATGGAGTCAGGATTTTAGTTAGATTAGATTCACAAAGGTGAACTACTAATTCAAACGAAACCGACTAAAGTAGTTAGGATTGACAGAGCAATGACAGTCGCCAGGTACATATGGAATCATGATAGATAGTTAGAATAATTTAATTGAGATAATTCCTCTTCAAAATTGCCATTTGTAGACAGTCAATTTCATCGGAAGTTAACAGTTAATTTTGGTAGCTTGTAGCGTCACATGGCTACAGGGTTTCAAAAATTAATTTAATTTAGATTATAAAGGATTAATCTATTCTGAAAAAAAATGCTCAAATATTAATAAGCAGCGCCCGGTTTTCGTTGTATTGAAAAAGTTTGAAAATTGAAATTTTCAAATTCTGCTGGGAAGTTGAGCAGCTTTAGGAGCACAGATTCAAGTTATCACTAAAATATTTGAATGATTCCGTCATGCAAGCTTGTAGCCAAAAAGGTCTGTTAATGACCTGATTCCAATCTTCCAAAAGCACTGTACTGGCTCAGTTACGTACATTTAAGAGATTATTATTTCTTCCAAAACAATAAATATTATCATTTTTGACGAAAAACACAACTTGTGAACTTATCTGCAGACTTACATTTTAATATAGACAATAGTTAAGATTTTATGGTTTTGTGGATTTTAATTTTTACTGATAAAGAAAAAGCAATTTTAATACTATAGTTATATAGGAATATAGTTTCGTACACATCTTTTCTGATAAAAGTAGATCTGATATAAATTAAGGGTTCTTAAAACACACACATACAAAGAAAAACTGCATATGTAATTAAATGTAATACTAATCAAAATATCTGGACGTAATCTTACCAAATCTTAACATTTAAGACAAAGCTGTTAAAATAGACGATAATTGATAAATGTCTAATAAATAGACATAAATTCAAGAACTGATTTGCTGATGCAAACCTTAGCTGAAGGATGTCGATCTCTAAGATATTTGAATCCTACACTTAATGTTGGGAATAACAACGAGCTCAGCTGAGCAACTCAGCCACTGAACAGTTCTAAGTTTTCTCTGTGGATTTGATTAATTCAGCAGTTGACGGACTTAAACTGTTTAATGTTGACTAAACACTAGTAGTTTCCATTCCTAATACTCTGTTTATACTGACTGATATATTATTCAGAAATTGAGATTCACAATTAGGATGCAGCATCTCTCATATACCAAGCACAATATCTACATAAATAAACTTACAAGGGTTGACAATTTCTAGAAATGCAAGGAACAACTGTCATTAAAATTAATAAATCTTAATAGTTCTTTTGAAACACGGATGGAAAATGTCAGGCGTCGTAGCGAAACAGGAAATGAAGTTATCTGACAAAACAATTTAGAATTAAGTCTGAAAACGTCTCTATTAATTACCTTAATTGGGAAATGAAAGGAACATCTTGCTCTTCGTTTATTTCCTAATTTTGAAATTAATTAGATGAATTTCTGTACTTAGAAATAATCTATAATTATATATTAATTTATTGAATGCTTAATGAATAAGAATCACAAGGCCATTAAATTTGTGTAAGATTCTAAAATGTTTTCTAAGAAAATTTCAAATCTAAATAAGCATCAGAATAATTTCCTGTATTTTATTCTTCTTAGTTAACGTAATGACAATACATTGAAGTACAATAAAACAACGATTTCGAGGCTTTTTTTTTCCCCCAAAAAGGAGATAGGAGAAAGATACAATGCAAAGAATTGGTTTAATGACTAAACGTAGAGGTTCTTATGGAGAAAATTGATCTGTAAGCTTTCATTTATCTAAAGCATGCAGTACTTAAAAATTACAAAGAATATCTGAAGAGAAAAAGAAAAGACAGATGTTTGGGTGATTCTTTTTTTTTATGGGAGTGATGGGAGTACAGTTTATTTTTCATTTCTAGTCTTAAGGATTTTCCATTTATTACAATAAGCATCCATTTTTCAAAGTAAAAACGTACATTTTAAATTAATTAATTAAGTCACGGTTAATTCAGTGTATGTTTGTTTATTTCTTCGTCTTCTTGGAACTTAGAAAGCTCTTAATTTTATATGATTTTTCGGCTAGTAAATTAGCACGAATTTGATTTGACAACTCGCAACTTTCAAAGAAGGCAAATTATCATTAAATATTGCGTTACCTTTATCAGTTTAACATTTCCTGGAATAGAACCCATTGGTAACTTCTTTTTTTTATATAATATATTTTTGAAAATTATGAACTGTCGGGTTTAGCAGTTTTTTTTTCCTGAAAACAAATTTCTGAAATTAAAAATTTTTAAATTTTCTAAGAAGAATTAATTAAATAAGACAAAAAAATGTTTAACTGTAAGATTTAAATATAATTTTATAATAAGTAAATAAGCAGATCCTAGCTTCTCTGCAGAACTTATTATTATTCACTAATTCATTATTGGTCACGTGTGTGGAACTAGACATAATTGGTAGAAACTAATCACACTCCTTTTGTGTTCAAAATTTTTTTGTAAAAATTTGAGCCTGCCTTTTCATTTTTTTTGTGCTTTACGAGACAAACCAGCGTTTAAGTTACAAAACATTTGCTAATATTTTAATACTAGAGTATTTGCCCGTCATGAATTATGACGGATAGAAAAATTCAAATGAATGCATTGCTAGGAACATAAATGAATTTGTTTATTGGAAGGCTTGATGCGGGCATTACTGGGAACTGATGGCGCTTCAGCTTGAATGACAAATTGACATCTTTCGATTATAAATCGATCCTGGGAATAGTGACGATATCTGTTGGCTTACGAAAGAACTTCTGTCGTGATTAATTTGCGACGACACTCCTTAACGACCAATCGTGTATCATTACATAGTCCTTTCTTTGGATTGAGATTGCGAAGGAGCATCACAATTGATCCTTTCTTGAGGTTCAGCTGATGAGGTGGCATGCCGGAAAATGTGAGAGTGTGAAGAAACTTTCCATTCATCACTTGGATCATCCGACACTACAAAATCTGCGCTGCAATAGATGGGAGACTTGCCGGTCAGCTTTCTGATCTTTTGCCTTACATACAGAGGTATACACTTGGTTGTGTACTGATGACTGCTCCTGGCTGATGATCGCCATATTAGCGTGAAACAGCTGTACCAGGATGTCATTTTGTATACAACTTGGTCTCCCCCTTTGTTATTATTATTAAATATATATATATATATATATATATATATATATATAAAATGAATATGGAGATTTGCTAATGCATAGAAATTACTTCTATAAATTAATTGAAAAGCAGTTTTTAAAAGCGACCATGTCAGTTTTGTGTCCAAGTCAGGTGCAACGTTTGCCTCATCCAGGCCTCGTTCTGTTAATTGGATTTATGGACTATAAAAAAACCGAAATTCAGAAGCATTAAATCCAGATATTTAAATCTAGTTATCCCTCCAAGTGATGTGGTTTTCAGGATCTTTTGAAAAAACAAACTATCTTATACGTTTATAAGATTCGTTGATTATATAGTGTTTGTGTGTTAAGTTCTGATAATGTAAAATGATTAAACAATTCAGAGCCTTTGTTGTTAATCTCTTCCAGACAACACTCGCAGAAATGATCCATCTGTAGAGCCGCCCCCGCACTCATAAACTTCTTAATCTTAATGATCGAATAATCACTCATCTTCCGAAGATGAATGATTATTCGATCATTAAGATTAAGAAGTTTGTGAGTGCGGGGGCGGCTCTACAGATGAATTCAGAGCCTTATTAAGATATCTTAATTCAGAATCTTTTGCACAGAGAATCAATGAACGAAACGCAGCAATACTAGATAGAACCCAGAATATCAAGAAATAAAAACAAAACAAAACAAAAAAACCTGTAATTCAAGAAATAACCTCCATGGAAAAATGTGGCATGTGAAGAGAAATTACTGTATATGGCCATGTATCTGCCAATGATTCTGCCAATAACATGTCACGCTTAATCAATAATTTCAGTCTGAATATTCATTTAGCAGCTTTCACTTATCCTTGGTGGAGATTTTCCGAAGTAATTAGGGTTTATTTCACAGTCTCTCTCTCTCCTCCCGATATATCGGGAAGAGTTTCTACCAATTATTTTTACTGTCCGTAATTGGCTCTTGAGTACGGATAATACTTAAATTAAGATGAAGTTGAAGACAATAATATCAGAAATACGAAGATTTACGTTATGAAAAGCTACGATAGACTTATATGGAACTGATATATAATTCGTTTCCGTTTGTTATAAAAACAGCTAATCTCAGGTTATCGTTGATTATTTCTAAATACAACAGTGTGTAGAAATTGAACGAGGTGACAACCGAAGAAAACGAAAAGGCAATAAATTTTATAATTCACCCAACGAATTTCATCTTTTATTCAATCGAAAAATTGTTACTTTTGACATAGGGTAAAGGCTCCAATACGGATACTCTAAGGAGAAATTTGTACTACTTTTGAAATTGTACTAATACAGTGAAAGTTAATGGGCTAAAATCTCACTTGATATGCTAAAAGTTAAGGTTCTGTGTTTAATCGATATTTCTCCTATCTTAAAACTAAAATACTGAAGTAAATTACAGAGATATAACTGAATAAAAACTTCGTTACTTTCATCCAGCAATGGACCACAAAAATCTAGTGATGGACACCCAGTAATGAACATGATCTAGTCATGGACACCCAGTAATGAACATGAATCTAGTCATGGACACCTAGTATGATGAACCTCTAGCTATGGACGAAAAATAAATTCTAGAAATATTTGATAGCTCGGTTAAAGCGGAAACTCGGATAATCGGGGCTGGGATAATGGGGGTTTTGCTGCACCTACATCATTTTTTATTAAATGTCCTTTACTGGTAGGACTTATCAAAACAATTTTTTTTCAACTAGCTGGTAATACAGAAAAAGAAACACAACTAAACAAGTTCAAAATTCAATGAAATTTTAATAGAAATAAGTTTCGACTTTTGTCCATAACTGCATCCATTGAAATTAGAAACACCAGTCATAAACATAGAATAAAATAATGTGAAACGTAACCTTTCTAGAGCAACAATATCGGCGTCTTAATTTCATGATAAAACCAACCAATAAAGCATGTTCTGGTTAAAATTAAGTAACTAAAACTGACAAGTTAAATTTTCTACTTACCTCACTACCAATTTCACTAAGAAAACCGCATAAAATATTTTTTCACCCGCACGAACACTTGTTACTTTTCGTAATTTCTTTTCAAAATGGCCGATTTCAACAAAACGTCAAATTTTGATCATTCGATGTCTTTTGTCTATGACAGTGTTGCCAGTGTATAAAACTAAGTCCAATTCTTGTATTAAACGATTTGGTTTTTTTTTCGTCCATTACTGGCTCCTTGTCCATTATCGGTGTCTTTACCTTAGCCAGATACAATTCAGATGTTAGCTACTGCCCATTGTTTTGGGTTTTTTTTATCTATTCGTGAAAGCAAAAAAAAAATCAATACTGAAACACGGTATTTAATATTGCATTCAAATAAATACTGTGAAGCATCTACAACTTTGATGCTTTTTAATCCATGCCAACTGCTACAGTTCTTCGTGATAAATTACGGAGATAGTATTTGATCAGATAGATTAAAAAAAAAACATTTACAACCAAATATTCAACATTATAAGATAAATAACAGCTGCTAAACAACAGCGTAAAAAGATGTTGAAAAACGAAGGAAGTTTTTATAAATACAAAAAGAAATAACATGAGAAATTTTTGTGCTTTGTACATTTGTACGTATAAGAAATAAAGTAAAAAGCACATCTTCTAGTAAAATTATTACATTTTTTATGTATGTTGTTTCTATGATATTGTGAATATAATTTTCATATTCTGTACATAAATATTTTGATTCAAAATTTCGAATTCTTAATAACTTGTATGACTTAGAAATTATTTTCAATAATTAAATAATTATATGTAATTTATATTTTAAATTTAATCACATAAGAATGCCTTTTTGAGTCGAGCTGATACTCTGGGACGGCCGTTTCGAGCTTGTTGGACTCTCCTCAGCCAGAGTTAATCAGTCAGTGCAAGACTCAAAAGGCATATGGCTCTGGCTGAGGAGAGTCCAACAAACTCGAAACGGCCGTCCCAGAGTATCAGCTCGACTCAAAAAGGCATTCTTTTTTGAA
>JAFIDM010009631.1:111121453-111134081 GCA_023159025.1 Thereuonema tuberculata
GCCTTTTGAGTATTGCACTAGCTGATTAGCTCTGGCTGAGGAGAGCCCAACAAGCTCGAAACGGCCGTCCCAAAGTATCAGCTCGACTCAAAAGGCATTCTTATGTGACTTAATTGCTTTACTTTTACCAGTTAGAGGTTTTTTTTTTATTTCTTTATTTTTTTCTTTTTTTTTTTCTTTGTGATCAAATTCCTTTTGTGGTAGCCTGAGCGCTATCCAAGGATTTGATTCTTGCTTTTTATTTTCTTACTTTTAGTTATTGAGGGGTCAATGTTTCCATCTTGTATTTTAAATTTAAATAATTTTTACTTTTTTAAGTAATTTAATTAACAGAAACATTAACATGAGGATTTCATCTAATATTTTTCTATAAGGCTGAAACATTCCCGTCTGACAAAATGAAAGGCAAAAATGAAATTAAAGTCTTTTACAAGGAACTATTTCCAAATCAGGTACAAAAGACTTAGATATATTTCTCGAATGGACTGGCAATGTGGTAATCACGGGATTTGGGAAAGCAGACTCGAAAGCTGAAGACCAATTAGGAGGCTCCAGTTGAATGGACAATTTAAAAACAGCTGCAATCACGAAACTAAATGACTGAAATCCAAGACACACTAAGAAAGACCATTAGTGATAGATACAACAGAAAAAGAATACAAAAGATTTCAATAAGCTTTGATAACATATCTGGAAAACTGATAAATAATCTTCATAATTACTTTGATCGATTGACGACTGATATACATACTTGTGGCCAAACTGTTCCGATTTGGTGTGTTTTAGAGAAAACTACTTAGGGATTATCTTCCTACTTAGGGATTTTTTAAAAAAAAATCTATGTTACGTACAGTACTCCTTTAATTTACAATCAGTAATCTTATTATTTAATTAGTTCAAATTTATTGAAAATACTTGCCACTGAGTTTACTTTTGCTCGTAGCCAATCAGTTTTTGTGTAATTCATATTACATCAGAATGTACGTGTTAATTTATAATACAATGGCGAAGATGAGCTGCTCAACTCTGACTAAAATTGGCCTACATGTCAACTCTTTTCCGCTTTCCTCCTTTCATTTTTCGCACGATCGATTTCGGTTTTGTGGCAGTATAACATAAACATCAACCACATACAGCAGACCATCACATCACTAGCGCCAAGATATCAATCTAATGCTCTTTATCTCAAATTAGCCTCTATTCAGTTCTAGTTCCAAATTTACGTTCAGTTTTCTGTTTCAGCTCAACTATTTTGTTCACTATTTCTAGGAATGCAATGGAATAGGATCAGAATTGGAAAACGATTTATTGAGAGAGGAAAAAAATGAACTATACTTTTCACATTTCCACAAAAAAATATAAGCTCCAGGATTTATGCTTTTTAATATATCTATTCTTCCGGTTATGGTGAATAGTTCCTTTTATGGTGAATAGTTACAGATCTTTAACAAGTTAACAATAAGATAATACATCTTAACAACGAACTATGAAACACTGTTTGCAGCACATTTTAAGTGCGTATAACTTTGAACTTCGATGGAATGTAAGAAGTACAACAACTCGTCTTCTTACTAACCTACTTTCTTGAGAAAGAATATTCTTATGCCAACATTTAACTCTGCGAAAATTCCCGCCATATTGTCGTCAAAAATGTAAAATAAAGAAAAGTTACAAATTACAATACATATATTTTTTTTCGACTGAAGGACTAAGACATTAATTTTGGAGACGATTTAAATGATTTCGTCGCTCATCTAAAAATCACCTTTCTTTCCACCCCTTGCAACTGTATTGACTACGTTATATCAGAAGAAATACGCGCGATACCGATACTAAAGAACGAAACACGTGGTTTTTTTGTTTTTTTAGCTATTTTTTTACATTTTAAAGATAAAAAAAAAATCAGCCGGTTAAAGCGGAGATCCGGTTAAACGAAGTCCGGTTAAGAGGGAGTCTACTGTAATGCATAAATTCAATGGAAGAAATAAACATTCACGAACTTAGATTTTATATCGGCTACTTCAGAACAGTATTACTAAATTAACAATGCAATCAAGCTAATTATATCCATAAAAACATATATGGTACGTTATATTGTATATAAAAATATAAAAGTAACAATTACAAGTAAATGTATATATATTTTTACGCATTGCAATATTTTAATATTTTGAATGCCATTTTTCAAACTTATTATTTCCATTTACTTATTTTCCCTATAAGTTTTTGCTATATAACTTTTATTAGATGTCTTTTACAATTCAAAGCCGCTCATTGTTGAAGAAGAAATAAACTATAATTGAATTGTAAATACAATCAGCCTATTCTTACAAAAAATTATTACATAAATACTAGTTTTTTTTACATAGAGATATTTCATGTGGATATTCCGAATAATGTTTACAAGGCAATGTAACTAAAAATATTTTAAATGATGTAAATACATCCATGAGCCTGGTTTGTCGTAGCATGATGTGCAAAGACGTCTACGAGAATCAAGCAAAGTCGTGTGTTTTCATTGGTAGAGTTATTTTTTTGTCGTAAATATTGTGTTTTTAGTTCATTGAAATCATTCCGTCATCTTAAGTGGTTGGAACAGAAAATAACCCTGATATATATTTTTCGACGTAAACAACCTCATTTCCCGTTATTATGTTATTTTTCGTAGGAAAATAAAGTTTGGAATATATATATATATATATATATATATATATATATATATATATATATATTCTATATATTGCAATTTCATTTTCAACATATATCACATCAGATTGCCACAATTCCAAAGACATTTTTTTAATATCTTGACTATTGTAGTTAATAGTAGAAAATAACTTATATAGTTTAGTTATTAGGATGCTCTTGAATAAGATTATTGTTTTTAATGAAGAAGTCCACTTAAACTTTCTAATTGCTAAATATTTAAGCTTCCTATTTAAAATCGATATAATATACTTATAAAATCTTAAGTAATAAAAAGAAGTTTAGTATTTTCAATAAATTTCAGCGTTGCAAATCTACTGTAAGAAAGGTCTTATCCAGAATTTCATTTCAAGAAAAGGTTTATGTAAAACAAATCATGTCAAAATAAATTATGTTTTCTTTTTCCTTAGTTTTTTTACCCCAGTGATTGCTGAGACGAAGGTAAATAAACTCATAACTCCCCTCTCTTAAAACAGCCTTAAATCTAAAGAAAACTGTTCTAGTGAAGCACTAAATAAATATTAAGTATTGATTTTGTTAAGAGTTTCTACATTAAAGTGATGGAAGAAATATTAGCGATTAAACATTAAATGAGAGAGAAACGGATTTACCATCGTAATAAAGCTGAATTTGTAGGGCTCTCAGCAAGTTCAGAAATCCAAATTGTGTGTTGAGATTTTCTGCTCCTAAGTATCTATTTCAGAGAAAAAAAATAGAATGTAGAAGAACTAAGTAAACATTACAAAAATTTAATAATGCATATAATTAAAATAATAACACACATTTAATCCTACTACAACATTTCAAAACTTATTGGTTTTTGAATTAGACTAATTTACATCTTGAATTTCTAAGAAAGATGTGGAAAACAATATTGATGAAAATATTTTCACAAAATTGGTAAGGAAGTGTCTGTAGACAATTAAAAGTAATTTTGCAATAATAACTTAAGTTCCAGATATAGCTAATATAATAATTCTTAAGGGATAAAACAGTGATATCCAGTTGACTTATAATCATTAGATTCGAAATACTGCGATTAGTTTCTCAGTAATGTACGTTTTCCATCATTACCTCATAACAGTGGCGGATTTCCGCATAGGCGCAGGAGGCGCGCGCCACGGGCCTCATAAATCAAGGGGGCTTCAAAATTTAGCTCAAAATAAAAATAAATTATTTTATTTTGGTTATAAAAGCAAGATTTCCTTTTTTTTTGGTTGTAAAAGCAAGCCTAGGGGGCCCCACCAGTCAGCCTAGGGGCCCCATCCACCCAAGAAGTATTTCTTTTTTTTTGGTTGTGGAATAATGGAACTCCCGCCCCGGGCCCCCAAAGGCGTTGGTACGCCACTGTGTAGGGGTAGTGAAAATATTTAGAGGGGCCTCAAAATTGAATTGCGCCTAGGGCCTCTCAAGTGCTAAATCCGCCACTGCCTCATAAGACAATTAACAGCTTTTGATAGGCTTAGGCATAAGAATGAAGATTTACAAAACGCATTCCTACAACATAGCAAGCATGCGAGCATTATTACAATGAAAATATAATTGTGAAATAAGGTCCTATTGAAGGATCTCATTCTGTTCAATTTTACTTGTATTCATTTCGTTAATAAATAATACAGAGATCTCCACATCACATACGTTAAAATTACTGCTAAGATCAAGTTTCTGCGTCGTACACAATTGTGTCTCGATTATTTCTAATGGATAACGGCACGTCCTGTTTACAGTATCGGATGATTTAAGTCATACTGATGGTCAATTCGTGACTCATCATTAAAGAGTTCATGACTACTCTGATAATCACGATATAAGTTTTCCTTTTATGACATAAAATGAAGGCAACTATATAAATTACTCTTCGTGAACTTTCCTGTTAATGATGAAGATTGGATAAAAAGGTTCCATTACTTCAGGAAGATCCATTTGTTATTGTTGTCCTTGAATGACTACATAATGGTTTTCAGAAGCGTTATAATTCTCTTCAAACCGATTTCGTGGTCCGTTGACTACATATTGAAATAAATCACTAGTTCTATCACACTTGAAATTTTATAGAAAATGTTCCTGTTCTATAGGGTAACAAATAAAAATAATAATAAAAAAATAATCTTTCCGGAACAGAACTCAACTTTCCACATACTTATCAAAGTAGTGATTACTCATCTGCGCATGCACGAATCTTTTATTTACAAATGTTCAACAACATCTATTAAAATATCTTTTGATTCCAATCTCTCGGTGCTTAACTACTAATCTCGAATCTTCCTCTTCATTTGCAAACTATAATGAATCAGTAGTATCTATCCTATCACAGATCTTATAACATTCAGATTCAGTTTTTATGCAACTTTCGAAAGTTTGCAGTAAAAACTTAAATGCTAAAGTTGTATTCTTCTTGAAGCCAAAATGCACATTTAGGTAAATTTGAAGATACTGTAAATAAACATCAACTCTGGTTGTACAATGCAAGCTCCTTTTTGCTCTTAAATATAAAATAAAAAAATAATTTATATTAAAATGTAAGTTCTAAATTTTCGTAAATTTAAAAGTCATATTAAATATTGAAAACTACATATTTAATATTGGCTTACATGGAAACGACACACCCTGTATAGCACGCAAACCAATACTCTTGGTGAGATTAAAAGACACATGGAGTACTTGAAAATTTATATGGGTTTGGAGGCTAACAATCTACCGATTTCGAGGTATTTGACATGGTTTTCAATGATTTTCAAGTATTAGCTTATTAACTTTCTGCTGTTCGATTCTAGAGGAAATGTTCTAGAGGAATCATTCGCGACTTTATGTGTTCTAATAACTGTCTTATTTTTCGCATTCAACATGGGGAAAAAAATAAGGAGATTTCACTTCAGAACTCGAAGGGAAGAGCTATATTTTCCCTACGCTAAGAACGCAACTCATTGTGAGACATTTCAAAACATTTTTTTGGGGAGGAGTCGACTAGCGATTGCTCGATACACGGATACTGGCACTTATAGCGTCCTAGCTCAGGAATACGCAGAGCAACCACGTCTCAGGAAGCAAAATAGAAGGCTGATGGCACCTAAAATCCGCGCAGATGTAAATAAAACCCGTGAAAATCTGTTTCACTGAATGCGGTTAAGAGACGATTGAGAAGTGTTCGTTTCGTTCGTTCGACCAGCCCTTAACCCAATGGAGTTGCTTTGGGATGAGCTCGACAGGAAGGTCCGCTGTACCTGTCCTTCGTCATCGCAGGAGCTATGGCGCCAGTTGGAAGATGCTTGAAAATCAATCGAACTAGCAACTTGTTTCTGCAAACAAACAGTCGGCTATGCCTCAAATTGTTATAGATGTGGTGAAACCGGAAAAGTTGGGAATTTTTTTGCCTGGACAACTACTGACTCGATCGATTTGAAATTAGGATATGCTTTAGTTTATAGTGTCTGCTATACAGTCTATATAAAAATATAATTGTATAGCAGACACTGTAAACTAAAGCATACCGGATATCCAAATTTCAAATCGATCGAGTCAGTAGTTGTCCAGGAAAAAATTCCCAAACTTCACCGTTTTCCGGTGGACAGTCGGCTGTCGTTGCGCGGCGGATCACTCTCAGGTCAAGTTTGGAATTTTTTGCTCGGCACATTCAATGTCCGCGTGGGTTTTAATGGATCGCCCTTAATTTTATGCTTTAGCACAAGTTTTGTTTTAATTGATTTTTTTATATAAATTTTGTTGCTTTAGAAAAGAATGACTCAGTTGCCAAAATAACTATTTTAATCTATTAATAACTAGATAAGATAAAATAGAAAAAAATAAGTACAGTCTTTCTTGGTAAAGGCTGATGATGAATAGTTGAGAAAAACTCAAAAAACATCAATCACATAAGTAAAAATAAAATTTTCTACATATAAAACAACAAACAAACAGACAAACAACAACTGCAACTAATTGATTAATTTCATTTTTTTTCAAAATGAATAAAATAAAAAATGATATAAACTAAAATAAATTTTTATTTTTTTTATTTTTTTTAATATATTCTTTTCTTTACGTCGTAATTGAGATGCTTCGTAATCCAACCTTGACAGTATTTGTTGAATGCTTAATGTTAATGTTGAATGTTTAATTTGAATGAACATTACAAAAAAAGAAAAGAAAAGAAAATTCAGTTGCATCACTTACAAATTTAACTTTATTTCTTCTAGAATTTGCACGTTCTTCAAAGTCAAAATCCAACTGATGTATCATGGATGGCAAATCATTGTGAAGCGTGGTATGCTACACATGTTCGTCTCAAACCTCCCCAATTCCGTGTAATGTGAACTTTCCTACCGATTTGACATGGTAACTTCATAAATTTTCCTCGTCAGTGCTTAGCGTGCAAGTAACTCATGAGACTCTCAGAGATTAGGATAAATCTGAACTAGGTATAATGAATTCGATATTTTATTTATTGCATAATGTGTTGTTAACTTTAAATTTCGAATCAATTTCTGCTTTAAATAGTTAGTCTAATATCTATTAAAAAAAAAAAAACAGTAAATAAAAGTAATTGTTTCTTTTATAATTAAAATGAAAATATTTTTCTAATGTTTCTTTATTATTAAGATTTTAAGCAATTTTTTTAAGGTAAATTTTTTTCTTTCTTTTTTGTGTAACAAAACAAAACTAAAACTAAACAAAAAACTATATTCAGGTAATTCTTCGACTTACTTATTTTTCTGAGTCGTATTAGTAAGAGTACAAGGAAATTGAAACTCAGTACTGTTTTTAACTTATCAATTGACGCTCTTTGACCTCCGGAAGTTTTTAATTTTGTTTGTTTTAGGTTTACAAATTTATTTTCATCATTAAGTTTAACATAAGATTAACGAATTGTGATTCATATTTTCACATATATATTGTTCATACATCGAAATATTATTAAACTTAGTATTTTTATTTCTTGAATAGTCGATATAATGAACAGCTTATATAACGAACACAGTTTGATAGTTATATCTGCATCTCACTTTCATTGTGTAACTATATCTAATGTATTAATGTTGTTTGTACTCTAAGCTGAGTGAATTCTAAAATATACTGACTGATCCGAGGCTGTAATTAAGTAAAGCCACTGTCCGCAATTATAATAATATAAATGTTAGCTTGGCTTAGGCAGTCTCTGTTTCACTTGAATTATGTAAATTGTCCTCTGCTGGGATTCCCAAGTAACTGGAGTTTAAGAGACAAGAGTGGCTTCCTTGTAAATTCAGTTTGCTTGGCTGCAAAGATAGTTATGTTGAGAAATGTACAATGAGCCACAGTTTACGACTGAAGCTTTGTTTCAAAGCTTAACAGAGAATGAAGGTCAAGTGTACACTTCTCCTTAATGGACTGACCCTCTACCTTATTCGAAGTTTATGTACACCAAAGCCATGAGGTCAAAAGAATTTGCGAATAAGGTTAACTAGCGTAGAGTAAATTCCAGGATGAGGAGCTACGAGGGGAATTAGATCAATAATATGTCTCTTGAGGAAGTCATGGCAGTCTTTAATTAGGAAGTAAATACCTTAGGTAATTAAAGACTGTACTTTTTGGAGAAAAAAATAACAACCCTTTAAAAGGAACATCCCTTGTATTATGTTTGTCCAAATAGGCCTTTTGTTGATTTAAATTGACATGACTTCACTGGTTTGAAATTTTAATGTAAATAATTTTTTTTCTGTAAGATGTTGTCGATCTTAAAAAAAAAAAATCACAGCAATATCTTAATCTACTTTTAGGTAAATCTGATTTTGCTGTTAATGTTCTTTAAACAAAAAAAATTGTAAGTGAATAAAAAGTAATATCTCTTTAAATCATCTTACCTGTGATAATGATACAAAAATATAGGAACTAAATTACATTCAAAATTTATTATTATGTACAAATTAAGTCAACAAAGTCAGCAATAACTAGCAAATTTGAAAGTTTTTATACTTAGTTTTGTTTCATAAATCCATTTTCTATTATACTGTATATCTTGAAATCTTAGGAAATGAAAGTTTTTAAATTTAGATGTATAGAACATTTCGCGAGCCTACTATTTCCAACGGATAGTAAAGAAGCTCCTCTTAACCCTAGTCCAATTAAAACTTGATGTTCTCGAGAACGTCACAACCGATTTTGATGATATTATAATTTGAGGAAACTAAAGAGATTATCCCTTTCATGATTTTTGTGTTATTTTAGAAAGGTTGGCTTCTTTCTTGATAATTCTAAATCACCAAAGAAGCCAACTTTCTTTTCTTTCTTTTCTTTTTTTTTTTTTTTAAGAAAGCGAAAGTTGATCTCTGTAATCTATCTCCCCGGAAACTATTCGGTCAATTGAACAAAATTTAGCCATGGGCAAGGTAAGAGTTCATTGGTGGTTTAGAAAACATCGAAAATAGATTGTTTTTCTTTTTTTTTGTGTGGAAATAATGACCAACTGAAAAAACTTGCCAGCTTCGATCTATGTTGCCATTACAGTAATAACATCTACATTAATATTAAAGCTAATATTTTGTAAGAACACAACTTTGGAACCAAGGTTTATCAAGGGAAGTTTCTTCTTCCATTTATCAGATAATCTGACGTCATTGTCGTAAGTAGGTTTTCTCCCTGAAGTTGATGTTAGATTTGCTCTTGGATCGTCTCCAAACTTAAACAAATGTTCGTGATACAATGAAGACCAGCTGCTTTGTGGCTGAAGATATGAGGAACGCATACATTGGTCATCCATGAAAATTATGCAGCTTTTCCTCACTATGGAACTGATTCTTGTTCTGTAATGTATCTTTCCAAAGATTAAACAAAAACTTTGAACAAAAATATTTTATGAATTTCTATTTACAACTTATTTCTTCAATGTTTTCAATTAAATTAAAACTTTGTTGTCAATGGAACTTTTATTGAAGCCACACAGTCATTGAATGTACAAATAAAAATAAAACACCATATCTTCAATATACATTTTTTTAAATTACAATATAAAATCACACCGAATTAATATATTACTGTTGAAGAAATAATAATTTTATTGTTTTTATTTCACTTTCTGTCTTTGTTTTAACATGTCTGTCTTTATTTTCTTCTCCATTAAAAACGGCCATGGATTCTAAGCTCATCTCCTCTGAACCAGATACATTACGGTAATATAGTTAGATCACGTTTTACTTTAAATTGTAAATTTGTCAGGAATAATAATAAAATAATAAAATAAAAATAATAATAATGTAGACTCTGATAAATCTGTGTTCACTAAGTTAAATATTTCATTTATCTTCTTTAATTCCTTGGCAAAGAAATTTAAACTACTTGTATATCTCAGTGGTATTTTACTTTTGTTATGAATTACGTAAGTTTCGTTTAGGATAAATTTAAATCCTTTCTCACTTTCTCGCGCACACACGAGTTAGGACTAATCATTATAACGTTTAGCAAATAAGGCAAGACTTTGCTAGGATGAAGTATTCTCGGCTTTATTTTTGTACAAAAGACCGATGATTCATCATTAATTAAATTTGCTTCAGTATCCTACGACGAGTTTAAGTAAATATCGGACATCTAAATAATTTTAGATTAAAGCTTTAGATTAGGTTAATTTTAGATTTTTTAATTTCCGGCATCTTTTACAGTTTAGCTAAATAATTATAAAGGGTGCCAGAAATTGCTCAGGTATCCAATATTACATTGATCTTATTTGGAAAACAATAATAAAATAACATTAAAATGTTACGATGTTTAGCAATATTGTTTGGAATGTTTATGCCTAGAAACAGGGGAAATAAACTTATTTTTATAAAATCAACAGAATAGAAATCGCAGAGTTTTAAAAGAATAGTAAATGTAAAGGCTTTAATTCAGTATTTTAACCTATTCTTTACTATTGTACATTAAGGTTATGGATACATCTAATTTGTATTGCTCCCACAAGGGCTTATTGTATTGAATTTAGTAATGCAGATCTTAAATCAACGTCCAATGATTTCCATTTGGACCTTGAAATAAGTTTTATACCTTAAATTAAATTAAAATTTAGACCTTAAATTAATGAAAAGAGTTTTAGATCTTAAATAATTAATTTAATTAAATTAATAATTTAAGATCTAGAACTCTTTAGATAAAATAAATAAATAATAAAAATAAAGAAATAAAAAGAAATTATTAATGTCTAATACAATATTTTTATTACTTTTAATCTTGAATCGTTCATGAATTTTGTGAACTATTAGTTATAACAACCTCCAAGTCTCATCATTGGGTTAAAATTAACTCTTCATATCATCTAATTTATTCAAATGTAAATATTTTATGATATGTATTAGGCAAGGTCGATTAAGATCATTAAAGTTTTTTCTTCTTTGCCGTGTTCCTCAATTCTCCCCTTCCTTTTTTCCTGCTTGTTTCCCTGGTTTTCCTTCAATTCTTGCAAAATTTATTGGATGTAATGCACCTTGTTTTCGTAGTAAGTCTTCATATCTTATTCTTCGTATTTTGATGTAAAATGTGTGAACTATGTGTTCCTCAAGTTACAAGTTGGAAAGCTTTGCACAACAATCTTTTAACCTCAAAGGCCTAGAGTACATTTATTTTCTTAAGAACCTGAGGCTTCTTTAACGTTTTATTATTTGTAAACAGTATTATCGTTCAACTAATCGTATTTTTTCCAAATGAAATTTTCAACGATGAAGAATTTATTTTTGGCGAACAATATTAGAAAATGTAAAAGCAACTGCTGCTATTAAGACAGTTTACAGATTTACAAATTTTATCATTCATTAATGAGAGCATTAATCTCTATAATGCAAATTTTCCCAAGAAACTTGAAATAAGTTTCAATTTCTAGATCCTAATTGAGTAATTACAAATTAATAAAATCATAAATTGAATGAACATTTCTGAGAATAAACAAAACAAATAAAAAGAGAGATTGTATATGTTTTTTTAAAACCAATATCTTTTAAATGCATTACATTTGTTCCACGAGATTTTATATTCTGAAATTCCTCTGGATTCAAACCTTAGAATAAATAAACTAAGAGTTCTGCCGTGCCAAAATTCCTAAAACCGTTCAGTATCCAATAGTCAGATTCACTCATAAGTAGGTTAACTAGAACTATCCAATAGGCCTACATCTCTGGAACTTACATAGAATCTTGATGAAATATGATAGGGGTAGACTGTATTAAGAAAATGCAAAGCAATTTCAATAGCATGATAATTTTAGTTTGGAAAAATAAAACTTAATAAATTGCAAAAAAAGATAATTTTTTTGGCCGTAATTAGATACAGACAATTCCACCAAAATGTCTCATTAGTGGAACTGCTTTTAAATTTACATGAAATTTTGAGATTATATGCTTTCAGTATAGATTTTATTAATGTGACCAAATTATTAAAATTATAAATAAAAATCCTATCATTAGCAAAGAAGTAATTACATACTTAAGCATTAAATAAAAAAAGAAAGTAATTTCTGCAGATACAGTTGAGCATCTCTAATCCATAATATTCCGAAATCGGGAACTAATTCAAGATGCTATCTTTCCTATGTGGTGAATGCATTTGTGAGCATTAATTCTCCTTCGGCTGAGGGATACATTGGTTTGAAGAAACTAATAAATAATAAATTTATAAACTTTGTTTGTTTCATTTGCATTCATGTATTAAATAGAAAGTAACTTTTATGAAAGTAAATATGTTTTACTTCTCTTACAACCGTGCCATATTCCAAAATCCGGAAAAATCCATAATCCGAAATATTATTCTCGGTCTCAAGCATTCCGGATTAGGAATGCTCAACTGAGTCTTTCTTTTTTTTTTAAACAATGTTTTATAATGTATTAAATATGACCTACCATATACATATATTAGAAATTTATATACTGATTATTTTATATTATATACTAATAAATTATATTATATAATT
>JAFIDM010009631.1:111157279-111188946 GCA_023159025.1 Thereuonema tuberculata
CTGCAGTCCAGTTTTCTCGTGCGCGGCAAAACTCCAAACGGAGGCGTCGATGGGTGGGCGTCAAGGGCAGCACTCGTAATGGGCGCCGCGATACCAACTGTCCTTCAGCCAGGCGCCTTCGTATGGTTCGAGAAGACACAGCGGCCCCTAGTGAAGGTGCTACCTGTGCCTGGATGGCGGCCGATGAAGCAGTTGGCTGTACGCGTGCATTTCTGACTATGTGGTGGTCTTCTCGACGACTGGTCTGTCGAGGGCGTCCTGAGCCTGGTCTTCGTGTACGTGACATCTCTCGGGTCCACTGGTCCCATTACCTCCTCACAACACAATCAGAGCGGCCTAATTGACGAGCTACTCGCCCAGCTGACCACCCAGCTTACATCATCCCGACGATTCTCCCTCTCTCAAACTGCGACAACTGCGTATACTGTCTTCGAACACGGCGTAATGGCATGTCTACCTCAGCTCTTCGTTTGTAAATGATTCAGCACACTCAAACAAGCTTTGGTTACCTGTTTTATACTCCACAGACTACGATGTTCAACGCCCTCTACCGGCTATACGTAATGCGCAATCACGCTGCATTTCTAATCATTTGCATATCTCCCCGACATGTACCTTCATTGCAAGTTTCGTTACGATCCCGCAATTATTTCTTGGTGCGCTAATTTTTTTGTCCATGAGTATATATGAGAGTCTCTCCCCTTTTTCTCTGTTGCTGGGCACTCAGGATAAAAATAGGCTTTCAACACTGCATGATGTGAAGTAAGAGGGTTAGAAACGCTATGCTGTTTAATGTATGTGGGATTTCCATGACAATCTCAGGACAGACCAAATGAAATCTTAGCACTAACTGATTCTGACCCCCCCCCCCACATCTATGAAACTAGAGCTAATCTGAGATTTTAATAGTCATTTTCGTGATAAACATGGTCGATTTAGTAAAGATCCAATAGTTTTGTTCAAGATATATTTTCACTGTTGCCTAGTGTTATTAGAATTACGAGGGTGAGTCAACATGTAACCTTAATATGGCCTAAAAAATTCAAAATCTTATAGTAGAGGATTGTAATAAAGATATGTTATGTCTTGCCACTTGAGGAACTTGCGGGCGCATATACTTTGGCCTAAGCGCCGACTGTGACGTCAGCAAATCAAATCCAAGATGGCCGCGCAGTTAGAAAGATGCTCCAAAGAGGAGCAGCGTGCAATTGTCTGGTTTTTGAGCAGTAAGGGTAAAAAAGTGGCAGACATTCATCACAAAATGCAAAGACAGTTCGGGGATAGTTGTTTGTCGCTTCAGCAAGTTTACGAAACGTCACAGGAAGTTTAAAAGTGGGGTGTCAAGTACAACTGATGCAGCTCTCTCCGGCCGGCGTCACACTACGACTGTGGCTGACATTATCGCTGCAGTGGAACGATTGAATGGGAAAACCGGCGGATAATTCACGATATGCTAAAGTACAGCAAAGTCTCCTCTAGGTGGGTACCAAGACAACTTGTCCCCGAAATCAAAGAACTTCGTGTGGATGCTTGTGAAACGCTATTGCGACGTTATGAAATTGATGAGGATGACTTTTTACGATGTATCGCCATTAGTGACGAATGCTGGGTCCAATATTACCAGCCAGAGACTAAGCGAGCAATCAAGGAGAGGTGACATTTTCGCCGAAACCAAAAACATTCTGCACAATTCCGTCGCATGGCAAAGTGATACTTACGCTCTTCTGTGACTGTAAAGGTCCAATCCTGGAACATTACATGACCACGGGATTTTACTGTGAATAGTGAATCGTATTGTAATCTGCTTCAGAGCCATTTGAAACCCACAATCAAGTCAAAATGTTGCGTTTTGCTCCGTGTTAGTGTGCTGTTGCAGCAGGATAATACTCAGCGACATATCGCTCGTGCGATGATAGAAAAACTAACAGATCTGCATTTCGAGTGTCTTCCACATCCTCCATATTCACCAGACCTTGCACCGAGTAATGGCCTTGTGTTTGGACCCCTCAAGGAGGCACTAAGTTTCGCACGGATGATGAGATGAAAGAGGCGGTGCAAACTCGGCTTCACAGTCAAACAAAAGATTTTTTTTCTCGCTGAATCCAGATTCTGCTGAAATGCTGGTGCACCTCTATTGAACGTAACAGGGACTATATTAAAAAGTGATGAAGTGTTTTTGCTTGTATGTGTGTATATTTTGTCAATAAAAAATCATTAAGGTTACTTTTGGACTCGCCCTCTTATTTGTTTGTCCTGACCGTTCCTAGGAGAGGATTTATCATGTTGATCTTGAACAGCAAATAACAAGTAAAGATAAATTGCTATTTTTTTTTGTGTCACAACATCTGTTTTAGGTTTGAGCTGAATTTATATTTAATCTGTTTTTGTTTTGTTTTACACTATTAAAAATTAGATGTAATCAAGAGTATCTTAAGATGAATTAATAAAACATAAGAGTATATAGCCAATTATTTCAAATTAGGTTTTTAGAAGCTAAATTCGAAAAATTTCAGAACTATACAGTCTAGTTCTGATTAATGTTGGAGTGTTATGCAGTAATGTACTTAATGTAGTGTTTATATATAGATAGGCATGCTTCACAGGAACGAAAATGAGAACGAAACAAGTCACACCAATGAACAAAACCTGAAATCCCTCTGATGGCACATAAAAAACCTCCGAAATGAGCTTGAGGGGAAAGTCACGTTCACAATCGAAAACGTGATACTTACTTCCGTTCTGCATGAAAACTCGAGTAAACATTTCAAAATCGTACTAGTCGATCGATCGATTTTTGAAATCGATCGTCTCATAATTAAACATGGAAGTTTTGAATTTTCGCTCCACTTCAAGTGATTTACAGATTTATTACAAATTTATTATGATTGCAGCATTGATAGGAAACAATCTTTTAGTTAAAAACTTTTCATTCAATGCCTCAGAATTTGCTTGGGAATATTTGAAAATTGGATTTTAATTGCCGCTGATTTATGTCTTGAAATTTTCACGAAGGATTCTCGGAGTGGAAAAAGCTCTCCGAAATTTCTTGTGACATCTTTGAACGTCCCTTTGATTTGAACTTGCAACGACCATGTTTTACTATCCATATCGGTCGGGAAAAAAAAACGTCGCAGAGAAATTCGTTGTCCTGTGAAATAACTGGAAATGATTTTTTTTTTTCATTTTTAACTCGCATTTTTGTTCATGGAAAACATTCATTTCGTTCTTTTATTTTTCTTCTTCTTTCTTCGAATTTGGCCGACTATGGACCACGTGAAATAACTCATGATTATTTTTCTACCTTCTTTCTTCTCTTCCAGTATTCTTTCATTCTTTATCCATGTTGTTTCCTTCTTTCTTCCGTCCATTTTGCTCCCGTCTTCTTCTTTGCCTTTTCTTGAAAACCCTTGAATCCCCTGATCTTTTTCCTGAATTCTTCTCTTCTCTCCACCTCTTCTCCATCTATTTTCATTTCTTCCATGTCTTTTCTGACCTCCTTGATCCATGTCATCTGAGTCTTGGGGTTTCTGTCGAAGAAGGTGAATAATCTCTTCGTCAATCTACCTTCACTCATTCTTTTAATGTGTCCGTAGAAAGTCACTCTTCTTTTCCTCATTGTATCAGTTATTTTTTCTGTTTTTGCGTAGATTTCCTTGTTGTTTCACAGTTTCCATTTTCCATCTTCATATTTTGGTCCCAGGATTTTCCGTAAGATCTTTCTTTCCTTTTTTTCTACCTCGTCTAATTGTCTGGCTGTGTTTAGTGCAAGGCATTCTGAGGCGTAGAGGCCTTCTGGCTTAATGACTGTATTGTAGTGCCTAATTTTAGCGTTTATAGATATGGACTTCTTGTTGTATATATTTTTTGTCAACTGGAATGATAGTTCCATTTTTCTTGCTCTTGCTAGGACCGCTTCTTTGTCAAGGGCATTAATTTATATATTTTTATTTTTATTTATTTATTTATTTATTTATTTATTTATTTTTGTTGTTCTTCTGACGAAATGAGATTTCTTTTTTGTTTTTTTTTGGTTGAACGGCTAAGTAGAAATCCCGAGATCTTAAGCTGCATTCGGAGTTTTTTTTTTTTTTATGAACCAACAGTGATTTCAAATTTTTGATTTTGTTCTTTGGTCGGACATTTTTCGTTCGCATTTTTTCGTTCCTGTGAAACTCATCTAAAAGCTAAGTCAAATTGTTTATATTCTGTTTAAAATATTTCTACATAGCTAATAATTCAGTAGATGAAAGCATTTCTTTTATGATATCAGAATAATAACGAATAATGATAAATAACTTCAAAGTAATATAAGTTTAATTCTATTGCATTTTAAACCATCTTACAAATATTTTAAATGGGGTATATACACTGCCCGGCTACTTTATTAGGTACACCCCTGCTGAGAGCTTGAATGCTTGGACCCGTCGTGTCTCACAACAACTCTTCAAGCCGGTGGGGGCAGTGTCATGGTGTTGGGGATGTTTTCCTGGCACGCGTTGGGTTCATGAGGCACGTCAGGATGCCAGAGCGTACCTAAACATCATAGCTGACCAACTGCAATACAGGTACATGTTAACAGTTTATCCTCATGCAGATGGCTACTTCCAGCAGGATAATGCGCCGCGCCGGTGCACAAAGCCCGCATTATTATGGGATCGTTTGAGGAACAAGACGATGACTTTTCCTTGCTTCAGTGGCCCGTTCAATCCCCGGATCTCAGCCCGATTGAAAATTTGTGGGATGATGTGGAACGGGGTGTTCGCTCCAGGCCTACACCTCCATCGAATCTTCAGGAACTGCGTGACACACTCATGTCTGCATAGTACACAATACCTCAACAACGTTTTCAGCATCTTGTGGAATTCATGCCTCGACGAATTCAGGCTGTTTTGACGGCTAAAGGAGGCCCAACACACTTCTAGGTAGGTGTACCTAATAAAGTGGCCGGACAGTGTATATGATTGGACTTTGTTTTGGATTTTAAGCTCTATTACTTAGTGGCTAGTCGTTCTGCCCACTTTCTTATGGTCAAAAAGACCTGCCATGAGGCTGATGCGTCTGAAATTTAGTTCGAAACCCGGAGCCAGTATGGATTTGTTTTGCTTATTTTTCTTTCCTGTGTTTTTCTGCTTCTTCTCTTCCTCTCCTTCTGTCGTCTATGACATAGTCTTTAAGATAATCCACAATGTATGGTTACTCCAGGAAGGACTTCCGGTCGCAAAAAAAGTAAAATAAAAATGACAAAAATCTTGGAGCCTGTTCGAGCAGCTGACTCCGATAAACATGAGATTAAACTATTGAGAAGAAAAAGAAGAAGATTTTGCTTAGTGGTCAAAACAAAAAATACAAATAAAAAAAACCGACCATACTTTAAACTTTTTCTTTCCTTCTACTTTTCACTATAGAACAGGATTTCTTAATGTGGGTTTCACGGATAGATTTCAGGGATCCTTGAACTTGATGAGAAAAAAAATTACATCTTTATTTTCATTAACCTCAAGGCTGGCTCAAGATAGTAAGCAAGGCATCGGGGCGCCCCCGTTAAGACGCTCCCGATAACTGGTTGGAAAACAACAATTTACCGAAGGAGGCGATTCTACAATTCCAATTCCAAGGGTTTTCCGAGAAAAAGGGAAGGAAGGACTGGGTTATTTTGACCATTTTATTTGTAATCCTATGTATTATACATACACATTTAAAATTATTACCCATAACCTTCATTAGACTGCTAAAGGGGTCCATGTCACAAAAAACGTTAAGAAGTCTTGCTGTAGAGACTGCGATATCGCATTGACCAATTGAGACAGAATGGTCAGGCTAATACTCGCCCGCCTTAAAGTCCAGGGAAAAAAAAAATCCTGGACTTTATCGACTTTACAGATGGCTGGTGAAATCAATGGCCCACCTGGAGGAGAAATAACCTGGAATAAATCCTCGACTTCCACTGGGATAGAACCTGCTGGTCATCCAGTCTGCAGTCCAATGCCTTTACAACAAGACCCACTTCCACGTGGATACAATACTTAAATGAGAAATTAAATATTTTTAGTATCTCAAATAAACAATCCGAATGAGCAAAAACTGGAATGAGATAATTATTGGCAAATAAGTAAATACAAATTCCTTCAAGATAGAACATCAAAAATAATGAACATTTTGCGAATGAAGTATTTCTTCATCAATGTAATTTAAAATATGTGAAATATTACTTCTTTTTTCATTCAATTTTCACTTAATTCTAAATGCTACAAATTTAACATTACATTAATATAATATAAATCTGAGACTACTTACTTCTGATTTACAATTCTGAACTTTTATTCCTTTTTACTTTTGACCGCGTGCATTACAAAATTTTCATTTATTACATCCTTATTTTTATTTGCTATTTTAATATTTGATATTTTCGATGAAGCGTTTTAAGAAATTGCTATTCTTCTTTAAACAAATCGATTCTTGTCCAAAATTAAGAATCACTCCGTATTTTCGTTTTTCATTTAAATTAATTTTTCTTTCAAGAACCTAATAATTGAATTCAAACAAAGAAACATAAAGTTCATTATTTTGAAGACGAACTTTTCCAAACAAAATGAAATGCCACAAATTATGTTTCAAAAAGGAAATACAAAAAAATATCAAGCCGGATTCGAACTCCAAGCTTTGAAATGAAACTTCTAACCCAGGGCATGGAACTCACTGCTCCCAGTAATGCTTATTTAGTTACAAGAATGTAATTAAAGACTTACCATTACAAATAATGATATTATATTAAAATTTAGAACACCTTTCAGAAGAAAAGCAAAAAACATGTTATAAAAATTTCAATTGGTAAAGGAACAAGTATTTTTTTTTTAAATAATATAAAACTGGAAAAGATAATATCAACCAAAAATGCAAAACCAGAAATGAATTTTCTTTCAGGAGTTGGAATTTGAACTAAACAGGAGGAACAGAATTTAAAGAAACAATAGTAACTTTAAGATCAGCTAATGAGTCAAATCTGGAGACTCCCAGTAAATGTTTTTGTTGCACTTGCCTAACCTTGTTGCATTTGAGTCTTATAAATCAGGGCTGATAAAAAAAATATATATACAGAGGGGAGGTAATAAAATTCATATAGTCAGAAAGATTTGTAGCTCGAACAGTTGATTTGGAATACATACACTTCACCAGTGAAAAAAAAAAGTTTAAAAGTTGGGTCTTTGCATTTGTTAACTTTTAGTTCAAAGCTCCTTTAACTAATATCTTATTTATATATATTTATATATATATATAAATTCCCTATACAAACTTTAAAGATAGGTCAGGCATACAAAAACAAACCGTATTCATAGTGGAACGTATGTCCGCAACCCCTACCCGAAGGTGTAGACGGCGCTGTTTGGAAGCACATTAGTTGGGCAGTGTGAGCCATCGTCATTGACTTTGTAGGGTTAGGATGTATCGCTTCACTAATGCTGAGAGAGCAGATATGTACCTAGCCTATGGGGCAGCGAACGGAAACGGACGAACGGCTGTACAATTGTATTGTGAACAGTTCCCCAACATGTGTGTGCCCAATCATCAAATGCTTGCACCAGAACGAAACTGGATCATTGGATGGAAACAGGCATGATTGTGTACACCTTACTGTCATATTGTAAACATAGGGCTAAAAAACATGTTGTCTGCCTTACTTGTTGTCTTTTATTTTTGAAACTTAGTAAGTCAACTACAGTTTCTGAAACGCCACCTTCTAGCACAATCTCGTGGCGTTTGCGGATATACGTTCCACTATGAATACGGTTTGTTTTGGTATTCCTGACCTACCTATAAAGTTTGTACAAGGATATTTGAATCACCCTGTACATAGCTTTCATAGATTAAAATAGAGTAGTATCTTGAAGATGCTATTGTAAAACTGTTTTCTATTTTGTAGTCTGAACTCCTTATTATTGAAATGTTGTGTTAAAGTACACTATATTAAAGAATATCAATATTCACTTTATTAAATTTAGCAGCTTTAAATTTTAAATACAAGATAGTTGACATCAATGTTTAGGTCGAAAGTGATTGAATATTTCACTTTTACTTAAACATCTGACATTAGATCTTTCAGGTCGCGGTGCTCGGCTTCTCTGCCACCCACGCTCACCCATAATCTAATCTAATCTAAACATCTGACATGGGAATTGAGACATCTCATTATTTCAGATCGATTAATAGAAATATGTTGAGATTAAGAAAGTTGTTGAGCAATTTCCACGTGTCTGCAAGAGAATAAGTTTCTATTGAACTGACGTTTTGATTTTAGACAATCAAGTGTAATGTTATATGAAATTAAATACGGATGTCGCCAGCAAATAATAAGAGAGATCTGAACTATAATGCTTATATAAAAGGCATTGTTTTAAAACTGCTTTATTGGAACAACAAGTAAGGGTATACCGGCGACTTAAGGATCATTTACAGTAAATGGTTTAAAAGTGGTACCGAAATGTAAAAACTTGGAGGCACTGAATGTTAAATACGGTCAAGATATTCTTCCGGAAATATCAAGGAGAAGCTACACATAATATAACGGAATCAAGCAGTGAATGGAAAGTGATATACTTTTGGGATTGCCTCATTCCATATTCAGCAAGTGTTGTGAGATATTATCTGAACAATGTTCAGATTCACAACAGATTTTTCCTAATGAAGGAAACAAACAATTGGTATTTGCGGTGCAACTCCTCATAAGCAAGAAAATTAAGGATGCATATTATGGAACCTCTTCTGAACAGATGACATCATTTCAGTTGAATGATAATGTGAGTATTTATCATTGCTCAAACTACAGAATTTAGTGTGAAAATACTTCTCGCAGAGTCACGAAATCCACTACATTTATCAAAAGTTACTTCATGATGTGTATTCACGGCACGATATTCATTGCTCGTCCTACTATTTGAAGAAAACACAGTTGTAGGACTACAGCGAAAAGTTTGTAAATTATTCTGTAACTCAAAAAAAAAAAACATTTTTTAAGAAGTCGATATCAAACTTGATTAAGTTTAATTTGTTCAGATGTGAGTTTGATATCGACTTCTTTTTTTTTTTTTTCTTTTTGAGAAAGAAAATTGAAAATTATATTTTCTATTACAGTTTTTATATTTTACATTATTAAGTGCCTTGATCAATATATATATATAGGATAACCAAACTCAAATGATGCAAATTCGAGTTTAGCAATGCGAAGATTTCAATCAATCATTTGCAATTTAAAAATTTAGAACGTAAAGAATACAAGAATAAAATTAACTTATATTACTAAACATATAGCCGTTATATATCATACAGTATGTATATCTATAGAAAGAAAAGTAAATGGCCAACCTTCTCCTGGAACAATTAGTACACAGTGTTAGGATTTTCTTAAAACATTAATGAGAATACTGACTATTCAACAGTACTTCAGAAATAACTGTACTAAAAAAAATAATAAAGCTAATAAAAAAGCTGAGGATAAAATAAAAAAAAAAATGAAAAAAAAAAAAAAACAACAAAGCAATGCTAAAAAAAACAACGAAAAAAAACAAAATAAAAAACAAACGGATTAAAAAAGATCCCCACCAATTGTTATGTTGTTATCTATTAAACATTAGGACTATCTATTTAAAAGTGCATTTGCGAGCGAATACAAAGAGATTCAATTCTATTTGGTAGGAACTCCTTAATGTTTTGAATGTTTTTTTTCCATTTTTTATTTTATGATAATTACTTTGAACGATTCCTGAAAAATTCTTTCATGTTCTTTTTTTCTTTCAAGAAGAAGAATTGAATCGCCCTGTTACTGCTTGTCTTTTTCCTATTACCAAATCTTAAATTCACATTAAATAAACTAAAAAGATCTTGCACACGAATAAAATTCGAAATCTAATTACCGTTTTAATTCCAATAGTTTCGATTTTCATTATGATCTCGGTTTCACTTTTTATTCCCCCATGAAATTGTATAGTAAATTGTCCTCCCATCGACAAGATGTCCGCCTTTAATTATTGGTTCTTCAAGCAGAAGAATTAAGTTCTTCTTTTCTTTCTTTCTTTTACGGAAACTCTTATAAAGCCAGGTGGGAGAACGGAAAGAAAGAAAAAGAAAAAAAAAAGCAGAAACAGAAAGAAATCAATTCCGTCTTTGGATTTCGAAGAAGAACTAAAAGGGATTGAAAAAGAAGAGCAGTTTCGCTCACATTCAACCGAAAAGTCGTACTTTCGGTAATTTTGTTTTTCTGTTTTTTTTTTTTTTAACTACATTCGCAACTGAATCCGTGGGCTTTTCCCACTGCCCTATTCCTTCTAATTCCAACCTTTTGCGGTTCTTTTTCTTTCTTTTTCTTTGATTGGATTTCGCAAACCCATGCCGAGATGGAAAAATGAGGCTCGATAGAAGAATTGAAGATTTTTTTTTCAACATTTTCAAAATGAATGCTTCAATGTTTCAGCATCGTTCAAGTGCGGCCCCCACCTCAGTTGATTAAAATAATCGATTTAAAGAAACAGTGCAACTAAAGATCGTCCAACAAGGAAAGAGACTTCATTTAAAAGCTGGAAATTAAACACTGCAAAAAGCGAAATCATAATGGATAAAATTAATAAATGTAACTCTAAAGAATACTAGAATTCCAATCAAACATTATTTGATGATGCTGTATCATGATATAGGAATACCCAAGAATTTGGAATGGGAGGGCTTATGATGATCTGAGTCATTCGTTCAACCTAAAAAAAAAAATTAAAAATAATAAAAATAGCTGTGTTCTTTTTCATTTGGGGTGAGGGTTCAAACAAAACAATAGCTTTCCAACAAAAAAAATATGCTTCATTTCTTCCCTTTTAGAATGCAATGGACAGATTACAACCCCTAACAACGTTCCCTCCCCCTCTTCGGTACACAGATGTCTCACGACTGCACGTGAACACAAATCTAAATTGTCTCTTTTTTTTATTTTGAGAGAATACTTCTAAGAGCATTAATGCTGGAATTAAAAATTATCTAAGAAATGTTGTAGCTGTTCTTTCTTCCTATAGTTTTAATTTTCTAATATCTCTCCTCACAATTTTCATTTGTCTAGTATATTTTGTATGTTTCTTAATTTCCGAGATTTTAGTTTGATATTTTCAATTCATTACGATATTATATATTGATTAGAAAATCCTGTCCAAGGAAGGGAGAATTACTGCTTACATAAAAGCTACACTGAAATTAGCATTCCGTTAAATTTTGGGCACTATTTGGATCCACCGTTTTTAATTTTTTAAAATTGCCATGAAATTTCGTAGTTTATAATTTTGACTTACATAAAAATAGAAGTGAAATTAAAAATATTTACTTCATGAAATAACAGTACTAATTAATAAGTTTAGGATTGCATTCCGAATGATATTTAGGGATTCTTATTAGGACATTGATTGACAGTTATGCTATTTGTGTTTTTTGAAGGTTTCGCTGAGGTTATTTTCACTGTCTCCCTTCAATTCTCTCAGAAAAAAACGGGAAAACAATTTTTAGTATCAATTCCGAATAGATTTCATTTTCTTAAAATATCCTTTTCGTTATGTTAAAAGGATAACAATGTTGGAATAGTTTGTTCTTTAATCTATATTACTAATATCTTTTATTTCTCCTGTGATAAATTTCCTGTGAGAATGAAAAATAGAAATAATTTTTATAATGAAACGTCCGCGACAGGAATCGACCTTCTGATCCCAAGTCAAATATCTTATCCATTAGGCCATCGGGACTACATCTCACTTTGTATTGTTTTTTGACTTATGTGTCCTTCCCATTCCCCCCCCCCCCCCTCATTAAATAATGAATGTATTCAACCTTTTTTTTTTGAATCTCAAGATTGTTTATTTTTTTCCGATCCCTCTGTTTATTTCTAATTCGAAAATGACAATTAGAACTATAATTGCTGAAACGTTGCAATATTTTAAATATAATATTCTTACTTAACCAAATTCTATGTGATATTGAAAAGCAAGCGCGTATACACGGGAGATGTTGGATCAGAGAAATTTTGCCGAATATTTGCTCAGAATCGGAGACAACCGAGAACCACATAAAGAAGGAATGATACATTGCCTGATAATCTTTGCCAAGAAATAGAACAATTCAACCAGTTCAAAGAAAATATGTTACCTGAAATCAATGAATGGTCAATTCTCACTCCAAAGAACGAGTGATAAGTCAATCGAATGATAAGTCAAAGAATACAGGGAGAGACTAGACAGTACTTAAGTGCGGATAAAATCGACACTTCTGATAATCCACGACACGAACATCTCTATCCGCTTGAGTATCTGAACTCTTTGAATCTCAGCGGTATTCTTCCACATCGTTTGTCAATGAAGATTGGATCTCCAATAATGTTATTGCGAAACGTCAATCCCAAGTTTGTACTCTGCAACGGAACTCAACTTAAATGCCGTTCATTCAATAATCATCTCCTAGAAGCAGAGATTATAACAGGAACTCACAAAAGAGACTTTGTTTTCATCCATAGGATATATACGCAACAAAGCGATTATCTATTTCCATTCACTTTCACAAGAAGGCAATTTCCGATCAGACCTTCTTATGCGATGTCTATCAATAAAGCTCAAGGACAGACTCTAAATAAAGTTGCCATCTATTTGGAGAACGATGTCTTCACTCACAGACAACTGTATGTCTGGAGTCACAAGTCATCAGAATTTGGTTATCTTCACTCGAAAGAATAGTCACAATCAATTCATCACCAAGAATATCGTATACAAGCTATAATCTTCATATCATCTATATCGACCAACATCCATCTCAACATATCTCTTCTTCAAATATCTATATCGATCAATCTGTACACGGGGGATGGCCTAGTTTCTCTAAAAGTAAGTTTTCTCTATCTCCTAAATCAAAGATTTATCCACAGCACAATGTGCCTAGACGACGAAATTTAGGGCCATCACTATCTGCAATCAATTTCCCTTAAATTTTTAGTGATTTCTTTATTTATTTACTTATTAGAAGTGCGTTCCTTATGTGAACGTGTTTTCATTTAAATAAAGTAAGCGTTTTTCGTGTTATAAACAAATTTATTATGTGAAGAATACTTTGATCAGCAACAAGTTTTTTTTTAATTACATTATTCGTTATTCTGTCTTTGACAAGTATTAGGATCTGAGTACATAGTTTCTTGAAGGTCAGTAAACAAGACAAAAATATAGTAATTTCAAGTGCTTAAGAGACTTGAAAATAGCAAGCGATTACACAAAAATAATATCTAATGACAATTATTTTTGTTGGAGAGTACCAATGTCCACTCTTTTATCTCTACTTAAATAAGCAAAAAATGTATATTATTGAATATTTGTTATAATATTGACAATAATCTCAGAATATTCAGTTCAGATTGTCTTTCAGTGCGGATGAAAAAATCGAGAGAAATTTATATAATTTGCAGTTGCAATTGTTGATTTTGGTCTGAATTCAAATATACTTTAATTTTTCTTTGAACTAGTTGCTGATAATGCTGAGGCTATGATGTTTTCTGTCTCTTTAGAAAAGATGCCATCTTCAAGATCAAATCAACTTCCATTTCTCTTGTACACTTCGTTAGATGTCGACCGGACTACTTTCAGAAACTTAACAGTGTTAGTATTTATATTTTTATGAAATACGTGAGTTACATGCTCTTCAAAAAGAAATCAGTACTTCAGTCATAACCAAGTTCTTTTTACGTGTGCTGAAATTCATGAACGATTTAAAAAACCGAATTACACGCAAAGTTAAAAAAAAATTACTCCAGTCACTTTTCTCCAAATATTTTTCAGCCTGCTTCAACACTAAATTCTTGTTGAACATAATATCTATAAGGCACGAAAAAAAAAGCAGATGTACTTTGTAGTTATTCTTTTATGGCAAGTTATTTAGCTTTAATAAGTACTCAAGCTTACTCGCCAGATACGATGAAATTACTACAGCTCTTTACACCTCTTCACTTGCCAGCAAATTCCATCTAAATAACGTTGGGAAGAAAAAAGACCGTTACTGTTCCCACTTCTGAAATCAGTTAAAGAGAATAGCAGCAAAAAAAAACAATGTTAGTTAGCTGAGGAATATTATAGTTACAAAAAAACAAACATTAGTTGTAAATAGTTATTATTATACCACATTCCACCTTTTCCCATTTTTTATTTTCTCATTATAAATCCATAAAATTTTATCATTTTTATTAATGTGCTTTACTATCATAATGATTCTTCTTCCATGATGAGGATTACAGCATTTCCTTGCTGAACTGAAATATGCATTTCTAAAATTCAAAATCAGTGCCAGAGATTCCAGTAATATATAACTCGTTGAACTTTTAAATCATTCATTATCTTGAGGACGGTAATTTCCTTAATATACTGTTAATATTAACTTCAAATACCTGAAGTAGATATTTACTTTGTCCTATATACTTTAGTATTACTATCCTCTTCGAATGGAAGGGTAATTTCAGCGTAAAATGAACGACTTTAACGTTTATTATAGCCCGAAGTGGGATGAAATGTTGCGTTAATCATGTGATGTACATTATACAATCTTTTAGCAATAACAAGCAGCTACCGAAATGTCCTGTATTAACACCAAGCAAATGAAGCATTTTGAGTGGAAGATAAATTTGCACTTTCTGAACGCAATGCAATCATTCAAAAACGTTGCTCGATGCAAGGACTGAAGGTTAGCAGAAAGACAATATTGCAAATAATAACAAAAATCTGCCACCAATTAGAATTAGGAGATTTACATCTGTATTTCATTCAAAGACGACAACAGCCTATCATTACTTCAGCAACTGCATGGACATGGAGAATCCGTCCACGCAAATGTCATTGAAGGTAATTATAACTTCGGTGACTATGAACAGGATCATACACATCAACCCTGAACTTGTATTCGTTATAAGGTCTGTGGACACAGTAAGGAATATTTTACTAACTACCACCTAGCAGATTACAAATGGTTTAGAAATCTCCCTGGACGAGATCTCCATGATGATTGCAATAAGACATGTGCCATTTCAATCAGGAAACCAGACTTCATCTAGCTTGTAGAGAAAAGTTCAGCAAAGGTTTCATGATTCGCTGGCGCATCATTGGGTTAGCAATCATTAGAGTAAAATTCAAGGGAAATTCAAAGAATTTCCTGGAGAATGTGATGACAACATTTTTTTTTATGTCGACATATCTCACTTGCACGGTTGATATCACTGAAAGATCAAGATCTCTAAGAATAAGGATCTGGTCATATCTCTGATCATTGTTGCAGTTTTGTGAGCAGAAGAAATTAGACAGGACATTCTGTTGTTCTTTAAGACATATTCGTGTGAAGCTGCCCAATGTATCTCATGAATTTTTGTGACTGCTTACTTAAACCTGCCATTTCTCTAAGCCGAACTAGAACAACAGAGTATCTAGTATATCTTGAAAATGGACCTCAATAAAAGTCTATTACAATGGGACCTGTGGTAAGGGTAAGGGGCAATAGTTCGGAACACGGAGCTTCACGTCGAAACAATGCATACTCGAGGGAGGAACTGTCATAAAGTATAATATCGCTAAGTTATTTTATGAATTTCCCTCCATAGTCAAATCTAAGCTATTAAACACTCAAATATAAGCGTTGTATCTTTAAATAATGATGTTGTACAATCTATACGATTGCTCTTTGTTGAGATGAAAGTAATCATGAAATGGTTTAAAGAGATACTTAGATTTCATTATTCTTGATTTTAATTTAAGTAAGATTCCTTCAATTGCTCACTGCTCCACTATTACGGATAACCTATTGCGTTTCACAGTGTTAGAATATTGTCTTTTAACTTTGATGACTGCCGGTTCCTCTCTGACAACTTCTTTTTTTCTTCCTTTTGTAATGCCGTGATATTGGTTTGTATTAGTGTATATAATTATTGTATGAAATTATTGTATGTAATTGAAACGGAAAATAAAATAAAGTAGATGTAAATAAAGTAAAACAAAGATAAAAATGAAAATTAAAAATTTGTTTTAATAATATTAAGCAAATAATGTTAAAAATCATGGCAACATAGTTTTTCATGTGTAGTTTTAGTTTTATTAATATCTGAAAAAAATACACTCTAAAAATCGAAGCACCGTGAAGGAAACGTCCAATTTGAATGGAGTCTATGCAACTACCTCCACGTGAGATATGGAAATGTTTAAAGTTTAGTTCTCAAGAAATGTCAACATCATTCCAATGCATTAATGGACGTGCCCATTTTTTGGTCGTCAGAATCTTACTAGACACATTCTGCTTCGTCGAAATGTTGCCTTCATATCAGTTTACCATCGGTAATATCTCGACGACGCACTTGAAGGCCCTACGAGGAATTGCAGGACTTCGAGAGAGGTCGCATCATGAGACTGCAAAAAGCCAGCTGGTCATGCAGACAAATCGCTTGCCATCTGGGAGTAGTGATGCTTCTGTGGGAAGGTGCTGGAATCGATGGTTGCGTGAGGGCACTTATTCACGTCGCGTCGCCGTGGTTCTGGTTAACTCAACAGTACCACGGCTAGTGATAATGGATTTCTTGTGAGGCAAGCCCTAACTGCTCCGATAGCTTCTTTCCACCATCCAGAGAGAAGTGGTATACTGTATACAGTAATCGGTATCTACCGGCACCATTGCTAGACTAATTGCAACGCTGGGCTTCATTCCCGTCGTTCCTTATGCCTTTATCAACCGAGCACCGGAGCTCATCTACAGTGGTGTCGTGGCCTGCTCTCTCGTATTGTGTTTAGTGATGAATGCCGTTTCTGTCTTACAGCAGACGATCATCACATCCGCGAATAAAGGAGGACTAGGCAGCGTTCAAATCCCGAAAATATTGTCGAGAGGCACACAGTCATTACAGCTGATGTAATTACGTGGGGAGCCATTCTTACGATAGCAGATCTCCTCTCAAAGTGATTCGAGGAACTATATATACCAGCAATATGTGCAGGAGATCCTACAACCCGTTGTTTTGCCGTTCGTATCACGCCTGCCAGGAACAATTTTCTAACAGGATAATGCGTGTCCTCATCAGCAATTTGTAGCAGCAGTTACAGCAAACAAGCCGTGATCTGCCATCAGGAGTTTGTTCCAATCCATGCCCCGCCGTGTATCACCTTGCGTAGCAGTCAGATGCGGCTGAATATAATACTAATCATGTAATATGATGCTGCTATTGTTAAATAAAAGTTTGGTTTTTTTTTTCAATGTGAAATTTGAATTAATTCCAAACGTCTTCATTCAAATGACACTCATAAAGCTTTAGTCAAATTTGACTCTTCCTTTATGGTGCTTCGATTATTTTTTTGGAACAGTGTACAATGAGGGAGATATTAATGATGTTTTTATTAAAAAATATTATGTTGATGTAGTTTCTTCGGGTTTTCCTTTTGTGTCTAAGAAAGTTTCTTTTTTAATTTATTTCGTTTTTTTCTAAATTAAAAGTGAATATTTACACGTGTCTAATTGTATTTATTTTCTGTTTTAAGTATTAATAATAAAAATCAAATCTCTTAAAACCAAACAAAAAAGATAAAGAAGAAAGAAGAAAAGGGGAAAAAAATGTTAATTAGCTAAGAGAGCCTGGGGTTATCAAGCTTACAAGTTAGAATTGTATATTTAGCAAAAATAATAAACCTCGAACCAATCCAATTTTCAAAAACATCACATCGAACCGAATCAACAAATATACTCAGCCGTAAGTTAATGAATTAAAATACATAAATTAAAATGCACTTAAAATACATCAAAAATACTGAAATGGGGGATTTTTTTAAAAACTTAAAAATTCAATTAAAGTTTAACAATACATAGACCTTCAAAGCTTCGTTAAGTCATTATCATTGTTAACTATTAATTATTATTATAATGATTATTATTTTAATCTATAATATCTGTAGGCAAATTTCCGGAGTTACCGAATCTGATTACAGAACTAAGTTAAATAAAAATGACAACATCTAATTTCAAAAACAACAATAAAACAGAAAATAATAGAAAATCATTAGAAGTAAAAAATTACAATAATAATAATAATAATGACTTATTAAAATTTTTGTTTGTATTATATAGGAACTATCTTTTAAATTTTTCTAAAGTTAGCCTTATCAATTTTTGTTTTGTTTTGTTTTTATGAAGATATTTATGTAATGAGAGCTGAAGCAAGTCGGATACACAAATTATCAATTTCTCTCCCGTTATTCCTATTAACCTTAATAATTAATCCTATTACGAAGTAATTAGATCTGCTCGTTTTAATGATGCATTCCAACTGTAATTGTTTCTTGTTTTTTGTTTACTAATTATGAATTATGAAGTGACTTAATATTAATCCCATGTTTACAATAAGGCCTCTGAATATTACATAAAATGTATTTAGTTAGAGCGTACATTTAGAGAAGAAAAAAAAACATGAATAAGCTGATTTTTGGCAGAAACGCTGTTTGATCTTCGTTTGGTATTAATAAATTTCCTGACTAATCGGATTCGAGCTTCGGTTTGCTTCGGTGTCATACAGTCAAAAGACTCCCGAAAATATTATTTTTATATTTTTTCATGAATCGATCACACAGACAAGAGATGCAGTAAATATCATGTTTTCACCAGTGGTGGGAATGGGATTTTTAGGATCGGTTACACAATCCTTAATTTGTAAAAGAGGAAGAAAGATGGGTTATACATGCTGTAATTCGAAAATATGTTTGGGAACAAATGGTAAAAATACTTTAGGTAAGTTACTTCGTAATTGACTGGGTAATCTAAGATTTCGAGAAGTGATTTACTGATGATGGCGGGCTTGAAACCGTTGTCACTGTTAGCTTTAATGTGTTCGACTTAAGTTTGGAAAGTGAGCGAGTGCACATCGGATAAATGTTTGTACGACATTGGCGAGTTGAGAGGGATGATGACAGGACTTGTAATTACGATATAAGTCTGCATGAATCTTTTTCTATAAATAGAGGTGGAGATTGAATTGTTCTTTCCAGTAATAACACTATACAGGAAGAGTAGAGTTTGATAGATAGATCCAATTTCCGTATTAAAGGAAATATTGTCCTCAATACTGTTCAGATGTTGCATAAAAACAGGAAGATCAGACATTCATGAGGACAAAAAAAAACAAAAAAAAAAACCAGCATCAACTTAACACTACCAAATGACGGGTTTCACGATAGTACTCTCACTTACGCCCGCCTTTTTATTTCTAAATATTCTGCTGCTCTTATTCTTTAGACCTTATGACGATAGAACATGCACAGCCTCGTCTCTTTTACCTTCATGATGTGTGGGTTAAGTCTCAGAAACTCTTTGTTTTCAGTAAATGCGCCCACAGTAACATCAATACTAACATTTACTTGTAGTCGCTGCTTTTATACTTTGCTTAAATGTAATGAAGTATTTCTTATCTTATTATCAGCGGCCCAAATAGCATTTTTAACTAGTGGTTTACATTTTATTCAGCTGTGAATCTCAACAATGACTAATATGTAAAACCATCACCAGTGAGTCCAGTTAGGGTTAGATTGTGAGCGATAGTAGACCCGGGTCCAAAGGCTATTCAGCCGTTCAAGAGAATCCAGGAAGTCATGGCAAATTGAAGATAGCAAGATAAAGCAACGCAAGATAAACTTTTGACACAGTAGATCTGAAGTATCAAGAGGAAACAACTCATGAATAATACTGAGATTCACCCGCAAAAGTCCTAATGCAGTGTTGGTTTCCAATTATCATGTAGTTCGGAGAGTTATTTCAAATTCATTTTCATTTAAATAAATCTACGCTAGTAATATAACATTTCAAAAAGTTTTGTTTTGGTTCTAACTTACTTCAGAATTAAAAGAATTCTTCTGTACTGGATTTCTAATGAGAGAGTACATTAAATAAACTGAATAATTTGTGATATTTCGTGTGCGCAAGTATTCCGAAATTTTTAATGTAAATAAAGCTTTTATATTATTCGTTGCCCATTTTATTTTGAATTTTCGATTTTTTCATTGTTGGAGTAGGATTCCAGTCGTTCTTTAATTTATTGTTGCTAAAATATTGTCAAATTATTGTCAAAATTATTGAAATTTATATTTTTTTCTAAAATTAACTATGATCTAAATAAATATATTTGAACACGTTAGAAACTATTCATTCATTCATTTCATTTTGACGAGTAACATTTTTTAAGACAACGATATAAAAATATTCTTTTTCTATCAGTTATATCTCATTTATACGGTACAGTACTTGCTATTTAATTTATTTGATATTAACTATATTTTCTTATAACTAAATAAAGAAAGAAAAAGAGAAAGACAGTCACTTATCCATTTGGTTTTCTATCTCACTGATTATTTCTCTGTACGTCTGTCTAGCTGTCACCTTTAGGCTTGTTCTTGTCAGTCAATTCTATATTTTGCTGTACAAGCTTTAATTATATCAATATAATCATAATTAATTGGATACTGAATACTAAGCTTTTATTTGAAAAAATGAAACAAAACAAAAATAGCGATTTCTTGTCATAATAGTGGTTTAACTCTTATTAAATCTCTTCTTAAATTAACCACTTGACTTCGACTAGATATTTTCCTTTGCGTTTGTCTGATATGTCAAGAGCGTTGGTACCATATAACACGAGCGAGGATGATGGTACCGTAGGAAAACAAGTTCTATGACTTTCCAAAGATCAATAATTTGACTAGGATTTCGAAAAAAAGATTTTTAAGATCAGGAACTTTTATCTATCATTTGAATTTCTAATAAAAAAACAAAACAACAACAACAAAAAAAAAACACTCTTGGACAAAAAAGTCGACGAACCTTACAGCAAGTGCTCATTAGCACTTAGGTCATACATGCCACAGATTAATGCCTAGTAAAGCCACCTTTGGCTGCGATGCATCATGATATAATGCATGGAATGAAGTCAAACAAACAAACAAACAAAAAACACTCTTTTGAGGTCTTGTAAGAAGATTTTGCCAAGATTTCTCTAACTGATGATATATAATTTGACTGAAGTTTTCTAGTATGTATGAATACCTTCACGTTTGCAATGCCACCAACATCATCCCACTAGATCTACGATGGTAAAGTTATTTGACGACACAATCAGTCAAAAATGCAGTGCATTGTCGATGCTTAATTAGTGGCAACTGAAATAATGACAAAAGATTAAGCAACCAGTACGTTCACAGCGAGCGTATGACAGCCCTGAACAGTGAACTCTTGGAACTTATTGTTCCAACTTCAAATCAGCTCGTGGAACGAGCACGAAGTTTAACTGGCGGTGAAACTTCATACATTTGCATGTCTGGCAGTAGAGGTGTTGTTTTTTTTTATCGATTTTCTTGGATTATTTTATCGGAGTGTGTCAAGTTTTATCAAATAGTTTATTCTAATCACAATTTTTGTATGTAGACCTATGTTCTCATCATAGGACAAGAAGGTAACGTGCAAAATATACTGGGCATTCTTAATGTTTGCCTTTTTTCATATAGTTTTGTTGTATAAATGTTGAATCGTGTAGTTATATTGATTTTCTGTCGAAAGACCCAACGGTGTACTTTTGTTTTTATAATTCCAAATGCCTTTGTTATCTTGTCATTTGGTGAGTATACACCCGAAATGACATTTAATCTATATTAGTAAAATCTTTTATTTCTCCGTCTGTCTGTCTGGCGCAATTTCGTTTGAGAATGGAAAATAGAAGTAATTTTTACAATGAAACATCCGCGACGGGAATCGAACTTGCAGCCTTCTGATCCGAAGTCAGACGTCTCATCCATTAGACCACGAGGACTACAGCTCACTTTATTTTGTTTTTTAACTTCTGTTTCCTTCTCCTTTCCCCATCAATAATGAATGTATTCAACCTTTTTTTTGAATCTCAAGATTTTTTTATTTATTTCCGATCCGTCTATTTCTTTGTAATTCGAAAATGACAATTAAAACTATAATTGCCGAAACGTTGCAATATTTTAACTGTAATATTCTTACTATGTCATATAGAAAAACAAGCGCGTGTACACAAGTTATAACAATATAAAAAAGAAAAAATAGGTTATTTTGAGAAATTCAAGATCAAAAGATTACGTTCCTGATCTCAAAACTTGTATTCTAAAATTGTAGTCGTATTACATGTGTTGAAAAAACAATTGTGTACTTGCATCTTAAATTATCAAGTAAATAAGTGTAATCAAGTAAACAAGTGTCTAACAGTAAGAGGTCAATTTCTTTTTATCTTTTTTTTTATTTTTTCATTTTAAAGGCTATATTTTTAGCGTTAAAACTAAAAAAGAAGCCTAAATTAGTTTCTCACTTAGTGCAGTAAGGTCACTAATTTTCCTCAAAATCAAAATCTCCGTTGCATTGAAGTGGAATGATCCTTAAGCACCGGTGAACATCGTTAGAGCTTGCTGATGATTTCGTATCTGCCTTAAGCTTATTGACTGAGCCTTTCTTCTACACCAGTTTAAATTAGCTGATTTAATTTTATCTTTTTTTATTGCCATATTTCTGACTTGACAAGTATGTTTTTTTCCCACTAATTAAGTTTATCATTAAATGAGACTGACAACGTTTTTGAGCAAAAGATGGCAAGTGTTGCTCACGAAAAATATAGTTTCGGATTATAGTTTTTTCATTCACTTTTCATTATTCACTGAATGACTTTAAATCTTTTTATATGGCGGTTTTTTTTATATATTTATATTAATTTATATTTGCTGCTTTTTATTGAATTTGATTACTTATTAGCAATTTTGGTCTTTTTTTCCTTAATTTTATAGTGACTTTTTTTTGTTTTCTAATTGACATCCTACTGGAGCATCGTCCAAAAAAAGTACTTTCAGAAATTGTTCAATGTTAGAAGCTACCAATTCCGAATAAAGCGACGGAAACAAACAAAATTCTAAACTAATCAAGTTCTATTATTTACATTGCTTTACTAAGAAACTGCTACAGTGAACAGCAATTTATTAAGAAATCAATATAACATATTAATAACAAAAGGAACAAGTAAATTAGTAAACAGATCTTGAAATCTAGACATAACAAACCTTCCAACGAAATCAAAAAGAAAATAGGAATTACATATTCTTTCCTTATTTATTCACATTCTATAGTTTTCAACAGTTCTAATGAACTTTAACAATATTTCCTGACTGAAAAAGTCTTAGGAATTTCTATTTCCCATTTAGCAATTTAATTTCTTTATTATTATTTATCTTTATTATTACACATTTTATAAAGCATAAATTGTTCCGTTATTGGTTAAGTCGATAACAATTATTTTGACTTTTTAAAATGCTACCAGCTATTGAGTTGTAGCTATACCAGTTACAGCTAGTAACATTTTAAAAGTAATAACATTCGCTCAGAAAAAAATCCAATCCAATCTTTGCCGCCCCCCATATCTGCCGCCCTGTGCAAGTGCACAGAATTGCAGATGCCTAAATCCGGGCTTAATACCTATATTCAGTACCTGTTGATGGGAATTTGTCATTCCTATCGGGACTGTAACTTTTGTATTTAGAAACATTAGTAATAAAAATATCATTATTATTATTATTATTATTATTACTCTTTTTCCAGACTTAGGCCTACTATGTATTCAAAAATTGAATGGAGGTGCTGCATTTATTTTAAATTTTAAATTAATAACCTTAGTCTAAGCATGATATAAATTTAATTAAACATAATTTTTTTATTACTAATTTAATATTTTTGAAAAATAGTAATATAAATTAATTTCTTTTTATTCAGATTATTACATTGATTTTTTTTTTGATTTTTCAGAATTAAAATCAATTTAAATCATTATTGACAAGTGAGAAATTATCACGTCATAATAACAATAATAATAATAATAATAATAATAATAATAATAATAATGCACAACTACAGAAGGCTGTGGTACTCAACACTACACGCATAGTTAGGAAATTTATGGACACAAGCACACATCCCTAATCATTCTTGCACACATCTTTACACTTGGCAGTATGTGCTTTGGTCCTTGACCCGCCATATTGTTTTTGCTGGGGAAACCCAAGGTTTGAAACATAATAATAATAATAATAACAACAATAATAATAATAATAATAATAATAATGATGGAATTTGGAATCGACAAATGCCGCAAGCTACATATAACACGCGGGAAGACTACGAATTTGGAGGGTTTTGAACTGGACCATGGGTTGGTCATCCAATCCATGGAAGAGGGAGAGACCTACAGGTACCTGGGCTTCAAGCAAGCGCGCGTCATTGACAACGCAAACATCAGAAACGCACTCAAGAAAACATACTGTGCTCGCGTTCACAACATCCTCAAAACACAACTCAATGCCAGAAATAAAATTAAAGCCATTAACACTTTTGCCGTCCCCACACTAACATATTCGTTCGGCATAATTTCATGGACAAACACTGAACTCGAAGCAATACAACGCACAACATGCACTACATTCACGAAACACAACATGCACCACCCCAAGTCCGCTACGGAAAGAATGACTCTTCCCCGCAAGGAGGGAGGCCGAGGACTCATCAATCTCATCACCCTACACGAAAAACAAGTACACACACTTAGGGAACACTTCCACCAAAGAGCACAACACTCCTCACTCCACTCAGCCATTGTCAAGGCTGACACACACTTCACACCCCTGGACCTCGCAAACCCTTCTCTAACACTCACCACTCCCGACACCCACACACAGCAGCTGCGTGAATCATGGGTTCGTAAGGAACTCCATGGCAGACATCGTCACGAACTCAGCCAACCTCATGTCGACATGGAAGCGTCGAACAGATGGCTGATGAGTGGTGAGCTGTTTGGGGAGACCGAAGGGTTCATGATCGCGATACAGGACCAAGTCATTCCCACACTCAACTACAAGAAACACATTCTACACGACGCAAACACACACGACGACAGATGCAGGAAATGCCACACTACACATGAGACAATCGACCACATAATATCAGGCTGTCCCCTTCTCTCTCAAACAGACTACCTCCACCGACACAATCAGGTAGCATCGATCGTTCATCAACAGCTAGCACACAAACACTCACTTATTAAGAACACGGTCCCATACTACAAGTACACACCACAAAGCGTACTAGAGTCACCCTCACATAAGCTGTACTGGGACCGTCCCATTCACACAGACAAAACTATACATCACAACAGACCTGACATTACACTTGTTGATAAGGTCAACAAGCAGACCTATCTCATTGATATTGCAGTTCCCATCAGCAAGAACATACAGAAAACTCACGCTGACAAGATAAGTAAATACACAGACCTAGCACACGAGCTCCAGAAGCAGTGGAGGCAGGACCGAGTACGTGTTGTACCCATCATGCTGTCCGCTACTGGTCTGGTGCCTCACACATTGCATCACAGCCTCAGCACACTAGGACTTCATAAAAACACTTATGCACAACTCCAGAAGGCTGTAGTACTCAACACAACACGCATAGTTCGGAAATTTATGGACACAAGCACACATCCCTAACTATTCTTCCAAATTTTTTTTTTTTTTTTTTAATACACTTGGCAATATGTGCTTTGGTCCTTGACCCGCCATATTGTCTTAGCTGGGAAATCCCATGGTTTGAAACTTTTTCGTTATAATAATAATAATAATAATAATAATCTAATATAGATCATGCTGCATCGGGTGTGGCGCAGGATAAAGTCACCCGCGTTCAGGGGTTAGGTAGAGGCCTCCGTTCGAAAAATATACTACAGTCTCCCGCAGGTGGTGGTGGAGAAAGTGGCACCCCGTCCTGTAGTATGGCTACCACAATGCCTGGGCAACACCATCCCGCCCGAACAGTCGGAAGTGTTTTGTCTGTGTCAGAGCAGGCGACCACCAAGACTGGGAAACCACGCCAGCGCATCAAATGGTCATCGCAGATGAACCAGGATCTTATGCGCGACTTCTTCACTGTTACAAAGTTAGGTACTCAACTAACAGGATACAGACAGGCACTACACCAAGCATTCGCCAAACGCTATCCATCGTTAGGGCTTAGCGAACAGCGGGTAACGGATCAGCGACGTTCAATTGTAGTAAACAATCTTATTCTCCCATGCATACTTGCACAAATTAAAGAAGAAGTCGCTGAATCCAACCACAGGACACCAAACCACACCCCACCAGAAGACACCATTATGGAAACCATTATGACACAGAAACAATCTCTACCCCTCAGTACACATGCCCCAACAATAAAACTAATGAAATATTACGTGCAGCTCATGATCATTTCTACACTGCACTCGCACAATACACAGGCACAGACCCCACACTCAGGCCGCCACTCCCCAAAGTACACACATCAAAACAACTCGCCACAGTCATATACCATCTCAACACACAAACTATCCCACAACACCTTGATAGTATCCAAACATTAGAAGACATACATACAACCCTCTACTGTGCCGCACAGAGAACCATTCGGGCACTTGGAATCAAACAACACAACATACCTCCCATTGCACGGACACAAGAATACATCCCCCCTCGGAGACGTCGCCTTGAGGGCCGCATTAGCGACCTTAGAGGAGACATAGCCAGGCTCACACAATACTGTGCAGGAAACAAAACAAAGAAACTTATGTCCCAGGTTAGAAAGATATTCAAGCACATAAATACTCGCCCTTCACATTCAAATCATCATAACCAGGTTCAGGAACATCTCGACACACTAAAACAAAAACTCAGTGCACTTGCAAAAAGATTACAAAGATACAAACAGTGCACTCTGCGCAAACAACAGAATAACACTTTCCAATATAATGAGAAAAAATTCTACAGATCCCTTACATCTTCCTCTACTACAACTAACACAAACATTCCCAACAGCGAGGCTTTACATGAATACTGGTCGTCTCTGTGGTCAAACCCCATCCCCCACAATGATAGGGCACCATGGATCACAGAGGAACAGCAACTCACTGAACACTTACCCCTCATGTCCTTCCATGAGATTACTCTCGCAGACATACAGACAGTACTAAAACATGCACACAACTGGAAGGCTCCTGGTGCAGACGGCGTCCAGAACTTCTGGATCAAGAGGTTCACGTCCCTGCATGGAAAACTAGCGCTTACACTCACTGACATAATCCAACACCCAGAACATATGCCTCGTTTCCTCACACAGGGTGTCACATACCTACAGAGCAAGAACACTGAAACAGCGCAACCTGCAAACTACCGCCCAATCACTTGCCTCCCCACACTTTACAAACTCCTCACCTCCTGCCTCGCAGACGAGATCTACACACACATCGAGACATATAACATTCTTTCCGAACAGCAGAAGGGCTGTCGCAGGAATTCCCAGGGTTGTAAGGAGCAACTCCTTATTGACTCTGTAATCCTGCGCCAGGCACGCGCGAAGAATAGGAGCTTACATATCGCATACATCGATTACAAGAAGGCATTTGATTCTGTCCCTCATTCCTGGCTCCTACACACTCTTCATATCTACAAAATACACCCCAAGATCACGGCATTCTTAGCTGCCACGATGAAGAGTTGGAACACAACATTACACCTACGCACCTCTAACACCTCCATCACTACAGATCCCATTCCCATAAGGAGAGGTATTTTCCAGGGAGACTCCTTGAGTCCTCTTTGGTTCTGCCTCGCCTTGAATCCACTGAGCCATATACTAGATAACACAAAACACGGTTATAGGCTTACCACAGGCACTGTGACACCATATAAAATCACACACTTACTCTACATGGATGACATTAAACTCTATGCCACAAACAATGCACAACTTACTAATTTACTACAAGCCACCACACAGTTCACCAAAGACATTGGGATGGAATTTGGAATTGACAAATGCCGCAAGTTACACATAATACGTGGGAAGACTTCGAATTTGGAGGGTTTTGAACTGGACCATAGTTTGGCCATCCAATCCATGGAAGAGGGAGAGACCTACAAGTACCTGGGCTTCCAGCAAGCGTGCGTCATTGACAACGCAAACATCAAAAATGCACTGAAGAACACATACCTTGTTCTAGTTCACAAAATCATCAAAACACAACTCAACGCCAGAAATAAAATTAAAGCTATCAACACTTTTGCCGTTCCCACACTAACATATTCGTTCGGCATAATTCCATGGACAAACACCGAACTCGAAGCGCTACAACGCGCAACACGCACTACATTCACGAAACACAACATGCACCACCCCAAGTCCGCTACGGAAAGGATGACTCTTCCCCGCAAGGAGGGAGGCCGAGGACTCATCAATCTCTTCACCCTACACGAAAAGCAAGTATATACACTTAGGGAACATTTCCACCAAAGAGCAGAAGACTCCTCACTTCACTCAGCCATTGTCAAGGTTGACACACACCTCACACCCCTGAACCTCGAAAACTCTTCTCCAACCCTCACCACCCCTGACACCTACACTCAGCAGCTGCGTGAATCATGGGCTCGTAAGGAACTCCATGGCAGACATCATCACGAACTCAGCCAGCCTCATGTCGACATGGAAGCGTCGAACAGATGGCTGACGAGTGGTGAGCTGTTTGGGGAGACCGAAGGGTTCATGATCGCAATACAGGATCAAGTCATCTCCACACGCAACTACAAGAAACACGTTCTACACGATGCAAACACACATGACGACAAATGCAGGAAATGCCACACTACGCATGAGACGACGATCGACCACGTGTTATCAGGCTGTCCCCTTCTCTCTCAAACAGACTACCTCCACCGACACAATCAGGTAGCATCGATCGTTCATCAACAACTAGCACACAAATATTCACTTATTAAGAGCACGGTCCCGTACTACAAGTACATACCATAAAGCGAATTAGAGTCACCCTCATATAAACTATACTGGGACCGCCCCCTTCACACAGACAAAACCATACATCACAACAGACCAGACATCACACTTGTTGATAAGGTCAACAAACAGACCTACCTCATTGATATTGCAGTGCCTATCAACAAGAACATGCAGAAAACTCACACAGACAAGATCAGTAAATACACCGATCTAGCACACGAGCTCCAGAAGCAGTGGAGGCAGGACCGAGTACGTGTTGTACCCATCGTCCTGTCCGCTGCTGGTCTGGTGCCTCACACATTGCATCACAGCCTCAGCACACTAGGACTTCATAAAAACACTTATGCACAACTGCAGAAGGCTGTGGGGCTCAACACTACACGCATAGTTAGGAAATTTATGGACACAACCACACATCCCTAATCATTCTTGCACACGTCTTTACACTTGGCAGTATGTGCTTTGGTCCTTGACCCGCCATATTGGTTTTGCTGGGGAAACCCAAGGTTTGAAACATACAAACATAATAATAATAATAATAATAACAAAGGTAAGATCTTATGGGATTTTAGAATTCAAACGGATCGACACCTCGAGCATAATACAGCAGATATAACGGTGATAGAAACCAGAAACGTTTTAATCATTGATATAGCTTAGTGTTGGCAGAGTTGTAGAAAAGGAACTAGAAAGGATTACAAAATACAGATAACTGGCCATTGAACTTACCCGATTGTGGACCAACCATACCACAGTAATCCCCATCGTCTTCGGGGCACTTGGCACTTTTTCAAAACATTTTAGGAACCATCTTAAAAAACTGCAGCTTCCTGATAGAACTCCTACAGAACTGCAAAATACGGCGCTGCTGGGAATAACTTATATATTACACAGGTACTAGGTTGATAGCTGAGTCTGAGAAGGAAATTCGTATCAACTACATATTGAGTCAATATCGACTGTGTTTCATGTTATTTTGAATAAGGATGTAATAATAATAATAATAATAAAGAACTTGTGTGTTATTTTGATTCCTTCTACCAGGTCCCCCTCTTCGTTTTTTGGCCAATAATAACTTTTGACCCAAAGGTCACATATCAAATTGTTCAGATTTTCAAGAAAAGAAAAACAATGATACCCAAAAAATTTAACAAGATGACCTCTGGGTGAAAAATTATGAGCGATAACCGAATAAACTCACAAGTCTCCCTGAAATAGTATTTTATTTTTCCTTCTCATGATTTTTATTTGTATTTTTTATTTGTGTTTTTTTATGTAAAAAATAAATAAAATAAAATAAACTTTCAAAGTGATTCCACTGGAATGAGCACCTATATGTCAACCATGTGATGTATATTTCTACAGATAAATCAAAGATTTCATTAAATGTCTGAAAAATTGCACATTGGTAATATAGTGCAACTTGGATAATTCGAACGTCTTTAATTCGAAATCGTGGTTAATTCGAAGATTTCTCTTGGTCCCTTGAATTTCTTATTAAATCAATGTTATAAAATCGTGGATAATTCGAAGTTCAACTTCCTTAATTCGAAGCTTTTTATAAAAAAATTCGAACCTTAACAAATTTTCGGCGTTTCATCGTTAAGAAATTCGACACGTGACAACTGAAATTCCCTTCCCGCCACCGTTCGACACGTGACGCTTCAGACGCCATTCGAGCTTCCTGCTGTCAGTGTCACCATGTCTTTCAGTAAACCACGCGTGTACAAGAATTTAACGTTCGCTGAAAAGGTCTCCGTCATTAGCGAGGTGGAAAAGGGTGTGAAGAAGAAATGCCAAATCGCCAACGAGTATGGGATAGCGCCGAATTTCGTCGGTACATTGAAGGACAAACCAATGTAAGTGAAGCTGTTTTCCGTTCACTAAACATGCTTGATGATTTTGCTAACCTAAAGCGACTGAATTCTACAAAACAATCAGACATTGCACAATTTTTTGAAAAACTTTCTGAAAAATTTTCTGTATTAAATGTAGCTTACGTAATATAAATCTTATTTTGTTTACATACATATAGTGTTTAAGTCTTTCATATCAGGATCTTTCTGAATAAATATTTACTTATTGGCAGAATAATCTTTTCAAGCATTCAGTGGACCTGAAATTAAAGTTAAAAGATGTAACTTGTTTAATTCGAAGTCTTGGATAATTCGAAGTTTTGTAGTGGTCCCTTCAGCTTCGAATTATCCAAGTTGCACTGTACAATGAAAACACGAATTTCAATCTCGCAAAAATTGTCTGTAATGAAATGAGGTGGTGCGAAATTGCTCTATGTTTTCAATGTTTTCTAATGAAGTATCATTCAAAAAATTGTACTGTATTTAAAAGTGTTACATGAATAGTTAATAAATGTATTAAAATGTTAAATATATCTTTAAAGTAATACAAACTTAAATTGACCATCTAGGAACACAATTGACACGCACAATTTACACAAAGGATTCGCACCCCGAGCTGTCATCGTGAAGAGACTGGGACGGACCGTTTCGCACTTATTAGTGCTCATCAGCCAGCCAAACTCCACCGATAACATGCTCAGGAGGTGCGAAACTCTAGGTATCCCGGCTCTTGCTCCCAAGAGCGGGACCTCTCCCCGCTGAGCACTAATAAGTGCGAAATGGTCCGTCCCAGTCTCTTCACTATGACAGCTCGGGGTGCAAATCCTTTGCGTAAATTGTGCGTGGGCCATTCCATACCAAGTCATCCAGGGCTTACACCCACTTACCATA
>JAFIDM010009631.1:111193946-111210792 GCA_023159025.1 Thereuonema tuberculata
AGGTGCGAAACTCTAGGTATCCCGGCTCTTGCTCCCAAGAGCGGGATACCTAGAGTTTCGCACCTCCTGAGCATGTTATCGGTGGAGTTTGGCTGGCTGATGAGCACTAATAAGTGCGAAACGGTCCGTCCCAGTCTCTTCACGATGACAGCTCGGGGTGCGAATCCTTTGCGTAAATTGTGCGTGTCAATTGTGTTCTTAGATAGTTCACTCCGCACGTTAAAGAAAGGTTAATAATTAAATTGACCATTTTTAAATTGAAACTGAAAGTCATTTCACTTTTCACCGCTATGCGCGCTCGTGTCGTAACGGTCACTTTCTGTTTTCGGAGATTTTTAAAAGCTTATAACTTCTGATCTAGAGGTCAACCGGAAAAAATTTTGTTGTCATTGTTTTTATTTTTTTTTAGCTAAACATTTTGATTTATAATTTATGTTAATCTGTTTTTGACAGCATTACGTGTCTCCAAGTAAGTTTATAACGCTCCTTAACGCATCCGAAAGAGAAAAAAAAATAGAACAAAGAAGTTTTACAAAGGTAATTTTATGCAGATATACACCTATCCGTCTATCTGTATCATTCGAATACTTGCAATCCTTGCAAATTGAAATTTTAGAGCTAGACTTAGATTACTAAAGGTTAATTTCTAATGAATTTTTTGAAATTGGGGCACAAATAAATATTTGTCTTTCTTATGCGTAGCCAATCAATTAGGTCCGTAGTCCTCATATTTTAATAAATATTTGAATTTATTAATTTCGACCTGAAAGCTGGAAAAATGTGACATGTAGATGTGTGCAATAAATAATAAAAATAAAATATTTAGACGGTTGTGTTGTTCTTAGAAGATTCGTTTAATCAATGTCTCTGTGTTTTGCTGTTCTTTGTAGCTTGGAAATTTGCAAATTCGAGTATATTTTTCAGAGTTCTTATTAACCTAAGGTCACTTAAATGTACAACAGATCATTATTTATTTATTTATTTATTTATTTATTTATTTATTTATTTATTTTTTAGACCTACTAGTGGAATCACGGCCTTTTTAGGCCTATTGTACAAATCACGAGAACATGCAGCAAAAGAAGAAGAAACAGACGAAAAAGAAAATAGATATAGGAAAGAAAGAAAACATTCATGCCGCTCCGAGATTCGCGCCCGGGATGGTTTTTGATTATTGTACTTTATTAACAATTCAAAACTAAGTATTTACTTATATAAACGACAACAAAATACTCCTTCTATTTATTCATTATATTTCGTCAACTCTGAGCGAGATGATTTCTTCAGATGAGAAAGATAGGGATAACTTATCCCTCTTTTTTAAATTCATAAAAAAGAATTTCATTAACAAATTAAAACATTAACAATATGTATTATAGATAAAAAGTTTGTTACGTATAATAATAAGATCGTGGGAAGTTTAAAAAATAAAATATAACTATAAGATCGTGGAACCAATAAATTTACGTGACTAAACAATAAACCAGATGAATACAATTGAGAAAGAAGAACATAAATATTATTTATAAGAAAAATTGTTTATTTTTAATACATTTCTAAAATTTATTTAAAGTAAAACTACTAACTTTAAGGAATTTGTCTTTGTTAATACAAGGGAAGGCGTTTATAATACAAGATTCAACCATGAACCTTTCCCTTTCATCCATAATGTGATATAATAGTTTTACAATTGGATCTGGGTTATGTTTACAGCTAGAAAGAAAAAAAAAAAAGAAAGAATTTTAGAACGTGTCAGAGCTTTTAATAGCAATAGAAGAGGCATATCTGATTGGCAGATCACTGCAAAAACTATAAACATAACCCAGATCCAATTGTAAAAATATTATATCACATTGTCGATGAAAGGGAAAGGTTCATGGTTGAATCTTGTATTATAAACGCCTTCCCTTGTATTAACAAAGACAACTTCCTTAAAGTTAGTAGTTTTACTTTAAATAAATTTTAGAAATATATTAAGAATAAACAATGTTTCTTGTAAATAATATTTATGTTCTTGTAATAATATTTATATTCTTCTTTCTCAATTGTATTCATCTGGTTTATTGTTTATTCACGAAAATTTATTGGTTCCAAGATCTTATTGTTATACTTTATTTTCTAAACTATAGATTGTTAATGTATAGTTGATCCCACGATCTTATTATTATACATAACAAACTTTTTATCTATAATACAAATTGTTAATGATTTAATTTGTTAATGAAATTATTTTTTATGAATTTAAAGACGAGGGATAAGTTATCCCTATCTTTCTCATCTGAAGAAATCATCTCGCTTAGAGTTGACGAAATATAATGAATAAATAGATGTCAAAGGAGTATTTTGTTGTCGTTTACATAATTTAAAATGAAGTTGTGAAAGTTTATCTAAGTATATACTGGTCACGTGAGAGTTCTAGTATGCTAGCATACTAGAAGATTAAATCTACGCGTATTATTGACTTTAAACTAAAAATCTTTTACTTAATTCCAATTATTAGATTCTATTCATAGAACCTACTAAAATCTTCCATTATCTGTAACTCAAAAACCAATAACTATTTTTAAATTAAATCTTCACTAATTTAAGAAAAAAATGACTTAAGTGAAAATGAATTACAAGCCAAAAGTTAACCAAATAATAATAATAATTCATTCTTATTTTGATGGCGAGTTCTTTTACCAGATAAATGTGTGATTTTTCACTTTGCTTTTGTACGTTGCTTAATGAAATTTTTTATCTGCAGAGTCTTTTATTGCCGATGTTCACACACTGATTAGTTCTCAGGAGAGGTCAATCCACCATTCGATCCTGTTTAATCAAATCGCAGAGGAATTCTACTTTAATTAGAGTATATTTTTTTAAGACTACTTTCAGCCAGTTTTGCTGCAGTTTTTATTTTTGTAATTTTATTATCATAGTTACTTATTATTTACTAATGGTATCATTGAACATCATTTAACTAAAAATAAATGTAAATAAGAGGAATTTTCTTCTTTACATTGCAAGCCCTTCATAAACAAATAAATAAATAAACTAATAAATTCTGCACACAACGATGAACTTTTAAAATTTCTTTTTCCTATCCCTATATCGACAGAATGATTAAAATACAAAGAGTAGTTTAAAATATTCGAAAATTAACGGAAAACAAAAATGAAAATAGATAATGTTTAAATATCTCTATCTCAATATTGTTACTTAACGCATAATATTACGACAACATTTAAAAGGACGTAGAGGGATATCGAAATTGCCTTACGAATGTAAGTATTTATTTATTTTATGTTGTTAATTATGAATCTTCCTATAGAATTGAATGAATTTATTTATCAGTTGTAACATAACTAACTGTCCCGAAAATAAAAAAGTGCTGATCAGAGAGATTCGTGTAGCAAATATTGTCGTTTTTTAAAAGCAATACATTAGAATATTTAACGAGACTATCGTTTTACTTAATATAAAAAATCGTTTATAGAAAAGAGAATTTTACTTAAAAAAAATTACATTAAACTATAGGATAATAAAGCTCGTTTCGAATTTTATTGAATACTTTCTGAACATATTACAAAATTAGCCAAAGATAGGCTTGATTTAACACCACAAGCCATGTTCTAACACCATATCATCATCGCCTTTGGATTTTTATCAATATAATGTAAATAGATGTTTTTCAATTAAGTCCGCGTGGTATACGTTTAGGTTTCTCGAGTGTTGTTTAGTTCCCAAGAAGAGTTTAATTTCTTAGATTCTGAGGGAAAGACTGTCAAGAAAGTCACCTCTAATTTCTGCGCCAATGTTTTGTAAAAATCACATTGAAGAATATGAATAAAAAATAGATTGTCAAAACCAAAGACTGATTCTGAAGAGCAACAACTTTAATATATATTTGTCTCTTATTTATTTTTTATAGTGTTTCAAATTTGGACAGCTTCAATATAAATCTTCCAGGATTGCCTGTAGACTTTCCTTTCTTTTATTTCCTCCTGCCAAATCACTACTAGAATTATTACTGAGTCTTTCAAGTCGTAATCTTTCAAGTATATAAATACTTATACTCATAGAACCGTTTATATATTTTTTACTTGTATATTTGTGTCAAATCCACAATAATGATTTCTTGAGAAAATATTAGCACTAAATGAAGCTATTAAATAATGACGATGATCTTAATAATTACAAGACAGACAGTTTTACTGCAGCAAGCAAAGAAATCCCAGTATGTGGGAGGCAGAAAAACGGAGGATAAATTCATTCCCAAACATGACTATCCATTCAGAACACTATGTGATTTGCATAAATAGTTGGCTTCATAGGCTTGTACAAGAGTAGGGTCTAGGGAGCCCCGACTCTTCATCCCTCCCAAAAAATCTCGAAATCTATAGAATAGGCTTATTTTCTTTCGTGTTTTTCGGTCGGATCTCCCCCCCCCCACCCCCACCCCACCGAAATGTAAACGAGGATTTTTTTCTTTGTTTGTTAGACTTTTCTAACTTTCTCTCTCTGAAATAAAATCGCATAAATGCCGCTCGTTGGGTCTGAAGCTTAAAGGAACAAAATATTGTACGAAGGTAAAAATATTAGGTAAAATACCCCGGCGAGTAGACAGATCATCCATAACGTTCCACCAAATGAATGTCCAAAACAAAGTTTGGTGCCTACATCTTATCGCCTTGAAGATCGTAAAATAATAAAAAAAATTAAGGCACATCTTGAAAATAATTATCCCATGGGCAAAGATGTAAAACTAATATCGCGATAAATATTTCGATTGTACCCTTCAATATTTAGTGCATATGTGCCTGGAAAAATTTCCGGAGAGAGAAAGAAATTACGAAAACTAAGCCCAAGTTTAACATTTTCAAGATTTTCAAGTTTGAGATTTCAAGGCTTCTTGTATTTTAATTAATAATGGTATTGATATATAAAGAACAGATACTGAACATTATTTTAATAGAATATTAATTTATACAGAACAGGTTTCCATTATGATTCACAGCATTTCCCAAACATATCCATTGGACTAAGTATATATAATCAGACTTTGGCTAGGAAAGCGCAATGCAGCTTTCTGGTTATCGAATATTCATGACATGTATTGTTTAAAACCTCTCAAAAACGCATTTGGCATAAATCTTAATCTAAACTACTTTCTAATAGCTATCAGTGCTCATTCTGTATTAATCAAAAGAAGGTTTAGTTACTTTAATTTTGTTTTTGAATTCAAGTCAACCGATTCAAGTTGAATTCAATTTGAATTCAAATTAAATACAATTCTTCGACTGTTCTATTGCAAATCGAAAACTGCCATTGATAATAACAAAAACAAATCATGATTACTGCAACAATCGTCGATTCAGAATGCTTAAGAAGTATTATTCACTAAATCTAATTTTTAAATAATATGTTTTCATTTTAGAAAAGAAGTACAAGAATTCCACACTTTCGTAGCATTTTAAATCGATGTGATATCAGCAGTCTAGTAATGAATGTGAAATTTCTTGTGTTAGACTTACAAACAGACGTGGATTTAATGTGGTGCGTAAATGGGGGAGGGGTAGACCGCTCCCGCCCCTTGATATGGTCGATAAGTAAAAATAATACTATAATTATAAACTGTCGTATAGATATTTTCCTATACCTATTGGAGTTTTGTAATAATACTAATATGTTATGTAAAGTGCAAATATAAACGTGTTCAATGTTATTTCTGTTTCAGTGTTATTTCTGCAATCCTTTAAAGAATAGTTTCAATTATTATTAATTGCGAAAAATCTCAATAGGCCTATCTACCAGCCTATACCAATAGGTCGTTGTTTAATATGTATATTTAAACGTAAATTTATCGTACATCATATATTTATCGTATGGGAGACCGGGGTCAGTTGGCATTAGGGGCTAGTTGGCACACAGCTTCTATTGCCTGCCACCGTGTAGCTACAGCGCTGACATCTTGGTAGTGGGAAGTGTATGTAAAGGTGCACCATCTACTGAGACTTTAGTTTGCTTGGAAGCGTCACGAAGGAAGTGACCCCTGTTTCATCGTTTTTCTGACTGGTGAGTAAATTTTTTCATAGTAATTTTTTTTTGTTCTGATGAACATGTAGATCGAATTAAGGTACTGCTGATGGCGGTTCTCGAAAGAGGGGATAACTGTGGTTGCATGCATGTATCATACATAATCTTTTGTTTCTGATGTTTGGGATTGTGGGGTATCCATTTTGTTTTGGAAATCCCTGTGGGGCAGATTGGCATAGTTTGGTAGGGGTCAGTTGGCATAGCTATGACAAATGGTAAAAAAGGGGAAAAACTGGAGATGGCCAGACGATGAAGACTAAATTTGGTACGACCAAACTAAAGTTCTGCGAAAATTGAACCCATCTATTCAAATAACTCCTACATTTGTGTTTGATATCAAACAATAACTATAGGTAGCTAAGAATTCATTGCTTGTTCTTACATTTAATTTAATTTGTCGTACAGTTGGTTTTTTTTGTTCAAGTATTATTAAAATAAAATTTTTGATAAAAAAAAAGTTTTTCTCGAAATTTGATATGTTCTGCTCAAGTACCCCTATCCATAGCCCGTTATGCCAACTCGCCTCTAGGGGTATGCCAACTAGCCCCGCACCCGGGGTTAGTTGGCATATTTTCAAGCATTTAGGAAAAGTGTTTTTGGGGTTACTGTAATGAAAGAATATAAGTGTTTAAAAGAATCTCCTAATTCAAAGGGTACAAAAGACACTGTTTGGTGAAAGAGAATAAATCAAATATTTATTCTCATAAAGAACTTGCCACAAGAAATTGGCAAAGATCGCTAATAGCCAACAATCAAAAGGCACGCGCCTTGCGACTTGCAGAAGTGGTCTCGTGCTGATTGTTGGAAGCGAGCGAGCTGTAGTTTCTCCCCAGACAGCGAAGAAGCAAGAAGTGTTTTTGCTGTTAATAAGTGCGAACGTTACGACCAAAATAAGGACTTCCCGTGAGTATGTAGTTATGGTTATTGCTAACTCTGCGAACAGTGAAGAAAGACTTTATCTGTTGAAGCTTAACTATAATATTTTCCTCACAGTTACCTAAACACGGATTTAATTAATGGGTCCTACATAATTTTGTAGTCAAAAAGATAAGCTATCCGCCGCATTCACCAGAATCCCCCCTAAGTATTGCACAAAAAAATAGAAAAATCAAAACCAAAATCTACGCCAACAAGCCCGGTCTCCCCTATGTTTAATACATTTTTAGTTAGTTAAAGTTGCGATCAGGCCCAGAGGACCGCGCAATGCAACTGGAGGGTAGGCTCCAGTGTTCAGAACCTATGGGACAAAGTTGAGGACGAGGGGTCGGCCCGTCGCTCGCCCGCCTTTAACTCCCGGGAAAAAAACCCGGTACCCATTCTATAGAGGACTGGGTAGACCCTAGGGCCCGTTTGGAGGAGAAAGAAGCGAGGCCGAGGCCGGGAATCGAACCCGTCACCTCCAACCCGCAGCCAAGCGCCCTTACCCACTCGGCTACCGGGCCCACACATTGTTAGTTAAAAAAAATATTTTTTGCATCAAAACATAGCGGAAAAATACATCTTTTAAGGTTAAAATTTTCAAAATTTTCAGGGATAGAGCCACTGGATCCCCCTCCCTTTGAAAAGCCTTAAATCCGTCCCTGCTTACAAAGACAATCTTACGTACCAAATTAAATAAAAAGAGTTTGAGTTCTAAACTTTGATTTATGCAAGTATAACTTCGAAATCAATAAGAGTTCAGAGATAAGTAAAATCTCAAAAAGATAAGGATATACACTATATGGCCAAAAGTATCCGGACACCCCGTGGTCGGGACGCGGAAGCTCTTGAGGCACATATTAATATGATCTCGGTCCCCCTTTTGCCTCGATGACAGCTTGTACACGTCTGGGAAGCCTTTCCACTAGGTTTTGATAGGTGGTCGCAGGAACAGACTTCCAGGCGGCCATGACAGCTGAAGTGAATCCGGCCACGGAAGATGGGCGATGTGGGTGGGCACTTAATCTGCGTTTTATTTCGTCCCACAGAGTTCAATGGTGTTGAGATCGGGGCTCTGAGGCGGCCAGTCAAGTTGTGGAACACCCATGTCGTCTAACCACGGTCGCACAAGCTTCTATGTGTGTACGGAACAGTTATCCTGCTGGAAGAGAAATGGGACTTCCTCAAACTGTTGCCACAGAGTTAGGAGGGCAGCGTTGTCCAGAATGACCCGATACATCGCAGAGTTCATGTTACCCCTCATAGGAACGAATGGACCTAGGCTGAATCACGAAAAACACCCCCACACTATTATGCTGCCGCCACCGAACTTAAGAGTTGGCACAACGCAGTCGGATAAGAAGCGTTCGCCGGGTATCCGCCGAACCCACATCCGTCCATCGGACTACCAGATCGTGAAGCGAGATTCATCACTCCACAGAATGTTTTTCCACTCCTCCACAGTCCAACGGCGGTGAGCTCCGCACCATCGCAACCGACGCTTCGCATTGACGGCGGAGATGTTCAGCTAATGAGTGGCCGCACGGCCGTGGAAACCCAAGTAGTTTAGCTCTCGGCGAACAGTCCTGCTGCTAGACTCCGTCGTCATCACTACTAACGGAGACTTGAGATTTTGCTTCCTTTCTCTCTTCAGGGTTCGACGGCTACGGTCAGTCAGTTTTCTCGGTCTACCTCTTCGTGCAGCTGTCGTTTACTTGCCTCGACGTCTCCATTTTATAATTACATCACTCACAGTTGAATTCGTCACGTGCATCATGTCCGCAATTTCACGAATCGATTTACTACATCATGCCACGTTCGAAGTCACTGCGCTCGCCTGACTTACTCATTTTACCGGGAACGCAGAATTATGACAGCCCAAGCCCCCACCAATGCTTTTGTACGATAATGCGTCAAACCTCCTGACCTGCCCGATCCACTTCGTCGGAAGCATGTCCGGATACTTTTGACCGTAAGTGTATCTCTTCTAACGTCATAAAATTTCTAAAATCCTTTTGATATATTTTTTTTCTTTTACTTTGCTGGAGAAATGGTCAAATGTGAAATAGACATCTTCATTCGGACGAATAAACAAATACTTTCTACATATCTTTAATCTTGATGAGCTACAAAATGGTGTAGGGAAATCAGTTCTTCACATTTCTAAATAGAAAGATAGAGGGCTATTAAATACGTACAGATCCCATTTTTACGCTCTCTTATTACAATTAAGTAAATCCAACTGTGTCACAGATTGTGCCCCTTATGCTAACCTTCCATCCTTTCTACTATAAAAGACTTCTGTAAACTGTAATTAAATTGTGATTACTTTTCTTGGATGCTTAAATCCGGCAGATAAAACCTGCTTTAAAACTAACAAGGAAGGTGACCTTAATGCCAGCACGTGCACTGCTGTGATATACATCAAATTGAAGAGCATTAAAAATATTAAATTTTGGAATCTTCGTCCAAGTGGTTAAAAAGACATGCATTTTCAAAAATTATACTTGAGATAAACAGAAAGCTTTTCTGCAATATCGTAATCGTGACACATCATATATTAAATTAAAGAACATTAGAAAAAAGTGTTATTAAATTGGGAGATTTGGTTTAGAGGCTAAAAAGTCACGAATTTTCAAATCATAATTGCACGCACATGAACGACCTTTGGCTTCACTGTAATAACACGCACTGGATTGTGTTATTGTAAGCAATAACATCGATGACCTTAATACCAATAAATTTCACATACATATCAATTTAAGTTTTTTTTAAATTTCCCTAATGTTTGGAGATCCCACTGTCTTTTTTATTTCTTTTTATCATTTTTTCTGATTAAAATATACAGCTATACTTGCACCATTCCTTATTTTCATTGCATTTTTAATTTAAACCATCCAAAACTAAGGTTTAACCTTCGGTTTTTTTTTTCTTTCTTTCTTTTTTTTCCTTTGCCCTCTTCATTCTATTTTTTCAAATCTACATTTCAATACTGTACAATTACTGAAACTCCCCATAATCTATTAAGTGTTATTTTATTGTACCTCATTTCTATTATTTTAATTATTAGTTCAACATTATTTTTTTCCCCTTCTTGAAATATTATGTAATTCATTTTCTTCATCGTTAATGTCATTCAGTGTAAACTATTTCGTTGCCCAAACCCTCCCTTCTCTTCCCTTAAATTACTATCAAGAGAAAACTTTCCTTTAAAAACAAGCATTGAACGTCACTGGTTCCAAAAATCACCCTATGCCTAGAATACAAAGGTTTTCTCTCTCAACTACCAAATGACCAATAATATAGCACTCTTAAAAATTTTATATCCCACTTTCAATGATCTTTTAACTTATAGTTAAAAGTTTTCCGTTGTTTTTGTTGTTTCCAAAACACAATCACAAAATTTTTCATTTTACAACGAAGACAATAGCGAGAACTGTAGGGGAGACCGGGGTCAGTTGGCATAAGGGGCTAGTTGGCACACAGCTTCTATTTCCTGCCACCGTGTAGCTTGAGCGCTGACATCTTGGTAGTGGGAAGTGTACGTAAAGGTGCACCATCCACTGTGATTTTAGTTTGCTTGGAAGTATCACGAAGGCAGGATCCCTGTTTCATCGTTTTTCTGACTGGTGAGTAATTTTTTTTCTTCTGGTGAACATATAGATCAAAAAAAGGGGAAAAACTGGAGATGGCCAGACGAGGAAGACTTAATTTGGTACGACCAAACTAAAGTTCTGCGAAAATTGAACCCATCTGTTCAAATAACTCCTACATTTGTTGTTTGATATCAAACAATAACTATAGGTAGCTAAGAATTCATTGTTTGTTCATAAAATAAATAAATAAATAAATAAAAATCCCTACATATCTGGATTTTGTTTCTGGAGCTTCCCTAAATATGTGGTTCTGATCCCAAAAAGTTATTTTAAATAAATTTTAACATCTGTTATAATCTACGAAGAAATTTCGGGTTCCAAATTTCGGGTACTCAAATATTGAGATCCAAACATAGTTTGTTAAAACTGTCATTGAATACTTTCTGTTTTGTTTTGTTTTATTTCAGATTATGTAGGTATATCTACATACCTTCCTTGACAAAAAAGTCGCTGCATCCCGAAAAAAATAATCCGATAGTAATGAAACTTCACATGCAAGAACCTTTGACATATTCGATTAATGAGTTTTTAATGATTAAAAATTCGCACCCAATGAACGAATAGCCGGAGCTGCAGCGCATTGGAACTTAGCATTGTAATGGCGTATATAAAGAACAGGAAAAGTAACAAAACATCCAGTGGGTTTGATTGCGTTTTCCTACCTTGATTGCAACAATGCCTCGTCGGCGAATTCGTGGCTACGAAGAGCATATGACGGAGTTTGAAAGAGGACGTGCCATCGGACTACATGAGGCTGAATGGACAAACCGACGAATCGCTCGTTATTGAGTCGAAGTGACTCAACAATTAGACGATGCTGGCATGAATGGGTCCTGAACGGCAGATTTCAAGGTATGAATTTCGAGGTATGAAAACGATAGGTTCCGGAAGGTAGCTGGAGATCTGGTACACCAGTTTGTTGAATAGTGCCTCTCTTAACTCGGGCTCAGTCCTTGGTAGTGCATCTAAACGGAGAATTCCTCTATTCATATGATCCCTAAGGTGCTCAATGGGATTCAAATCAGGCGAACGACGCAGCAAATCCAGGATCTTGAATTCATCTTCGTGAGCGACGAACCATTTGCTCAAAACCCATAGCATGACATGATACATTAATCTGTTAAAACACACCGCATATGCCTGTAATCATACTGTGCATCAATACACTGATTCCGAAGGGTTTCCCTATTGATGTGTAAATTCGCAAAATATGTTCAACTACCCAAAAATGGGGAAAAAATTTCAAGATATCAAATTTTTTCAGTCAATGAAAACAGGGGGAAATCAAATTTATTGATTGAAAATAAATATGGATCTCAAATTTAATATGTATTAGTACTGTATATATCGTATTTATTCGAATATAAGCCGCGATCGATTCTAAGCCGCACCCTGAATTCTCAACACGTTTTTGTGAAAAAATAAAAAATAGTGTAAAAAGGTTTATCGATATCCGATATTTACGAAATTAAAAAAAAATAAAATGAGAACTAATAAGAAGTGCATAATTAATTTATTTTACCGATAATAAAAACTTTTAAATACATACATGAACCTGTAATTGCTCTAACCGTCAGTATCATGTTCCGAAAATGATTCGTCACTCCCACTGTCACAGCTGACTTCGGAATTGGTGCCGGCGTCGCCATTTTCCCTTACAATGTCGTCTTCCGTACCATCCATTGCATTTGTAATGCAGCATTTTGTAAAAGAATGTATTATAGAAACTCTTCGATTCTAAGTCGCACCCGATTTTCGGTAGCATTTATATTGAAAAAAAAAGTGCGGCTTAGATTCGAATAAATACGGAATATTTAGAAACTGCAATGCCCGTGAAACCCTTTTGCATGTAGGAATAATTTCAATTAGGTATCATGAGAATTCAGATATTATATGAGATATAAGCTACAATTGATAAGCCACGTAATTGATAAACTACAATCAAATACAGTCTGTTATTACCCTAAACACAATGGATAATACAGAATTCCCGATGTAATCTTTGAGCCATCGGAATGTGAGACTGTTCTAATTGGGAGGTTTAAATTCATATATTTGAGGGAAAATATTTTAAATTATTTAGGTATGTGAAAGGCAGAAGTTCAATGTAATGTAACTGAACACTTTTGATTTTAGAATTTTGTTCACTTACATATTAAATATTATGATATATAAAAGATGAGAAGAATTGCACGAGCACAGATTGGATTAAAAAAATTTGGATGCTGCCATTTTCAATAGTTCACTAATACTTGGCAGACTTTACCTATACATACTTTTCAACAAATTCAACTTTATATCTAAAAAAATAAATACTTTCAGAATTTCTATTTTGAAATTGTAGATATTTTAATGAGAAAACAAAATTGAGTTATTACACTTCTGTTATTTAAAGCTGTGCCAACGATGGTAAGGATTACAGATACATGATATTGAGATTTTTATTTTAAAAACGTAAACTACACCCTCAGATTAAAGTCAGGCGTAATTTCTGAACTTGCGAAGTATGTTTACTTCGAATAGGCCTATAGTCTGTCATCTGCTTCCTTCAAAATTCTAATTTGTTGAAAAGAAAATGTAGAGGAAAAGGTGTAAAAACGGCACCGGTGTAAATATGGCCAAAAGGGCTACGGGAGGTGCTGCAATTTTGCGGCCAGGACTGTAGACGGCGTCTTTTGTTGATATAAGATAGCAGAGAGCAGTTGGAACCTTTAATTTCAAGTAGTGTGGATGCAGCGTTAGTTACTGTACGAATTGGTGTTTGTTCTGGACTGCAAACCTTTGACAGTTATGTGAAATCGTTTTCTTTTCATGTCCTTGTGGTTAGTTTAAAATAATTTCACAGTGATATCGGGAAAGCGGAGATCCTACGCTACTTTTAGAAGCACGCCTTTACTCACGCACACTTTTAGGTTACATGTGATAGTGGCCATTTTGCTTACCCACGAAACGAGTCTACGATTCATCATCGGACTCATCAGATCCTGCGACCCTCCCCTTGTGGACAGCGATGATGACCTGGATATCAACGATGGGGATAAACCAGAATCGAATGATGCAACTTGCATCTTTTGTAATGAAAAGTTCTCTCAAGACACTCGCGGAGAAGTGTGGGTTAAATGTGTTATGTGCCAAATGTGGGCACAATTAGATTGTGCCGGGGTTGAAAGAGCCATTTAGGTTTCCGATTTCTGTAAATAATTTTTAATTTGATGTTCATTTAAAATTCTCAAATATACAACTTGCTCTTTGTACCGTTTTATATTGTTTTATCCTGTTTTAAAAGGATAACATTATTTGCACCCCATTTTTTCTGGTGCCTTTTTAGAAGCTTTTTGTAAATCTTTATTTTCGAATTGAAATAACTGATATTAATCATTGTTATGCCTCCTCTCATTTAGTAAACTTGTTATAGTTTTTAATGAAGGTCAAAAATCTATAATTTTTTCCAAAAGAAAGTAACTTTAAATCAAAAACAAAAAAGGGTGCCCATATTTACACCTTTTCCTCTAATATATTATTCTCCTAAAGCATGCGATACAAACTTCTGAATAAGTCAAACTTTTTTACAAGTCAGAGATATCGCATTTTACATTTAATATTTTAAGTCTCGGAATTCCAGTCATAACTTATTTGACTTATGATCACAAAAGCTCACAATGTGAGTCCTTTAGGGTTTATGTGTATGCGGTGAATTTGGGTGGCAGGGAAGCCAAGCACTGCGGACCGCAGGTCTATTATACTAACCCACAGAAGTTAGGACAGACGGAGAGAAAGACTGAGAAAGTATGGTGGGAGAAGTGCAGGGAAAATGGGAGAACCCCGAGAAAACCTTCCCAGCGCGGATCGTCCACCATCACGAAACGCGCATGAGAACCGAATCCCGGTACTCAGATTTATACCATATCTCGCATTTTTGTGTCCTTGTGACCACCCGGGATTCAGAAAATCCCTACCCAAGGTCATTCACAACTCGATGTTGCGACCGTAGTTATGACAACTTGATTTGGCCCCAAACTTCGAGGTTTCAACATGGCGTTCATTCCAGCTACTGACGCCTTAGCTAATATTTTTGAATATCTAAGTTGAACCTATTTATTTAATGTAAATATATCGTAAATAAAGGCAGTAAATATCAGAACTTCTGTCTGATATTCTGGAAAAACTGATTTACCGAAAGAATATATTTCTTCTTTCAATTATTTCAACAGCAGAACTTCGCTGTTAGCACAATCCCGGGATGCATTGCAAAAAAAACCAAAACAACCTGGTTCTTCTCTCTCCCGTGAAATCGCTCAAGGTATGACAACTCATTCACAAAAATACGTCACAGCACAGAACTAGTTATATACGTCGACTTCTTCTTCCGTGAAACCAGGATATAATAGGGTTACTTCATGAAAGGAAACAATACAGATATAATACTCTCTTTCGAAATTTTTAAAAAATTCCATTCCTTGAAATGAGATTTTGTAAAGCTGGGCGAACACGTAGCAACATGCGACAATATTGCTGGACAATATTGCTCATTTTTATTGCTGACAACCGTTATCACGCGCGAGCACACAGTTGTTGCTATGTGTTCGCCCAGCAAAATGGGCAATATTGGGCAATATTGTTCATTTTTATTGCTGGAAACGGTTGTCAGCAATAAAAATGAGCAATATTGCCGCTTGTTGCTACGTGTTCGCCCAGCAAAAGACAGAGTTCTCAAACTATGTTCCCACGTATTCTCAGCGGATACATTTGTTGGTTATAAAAGGACAAAAAGTAACGCAGGACAGAAATAAAATAAATAAATAAATAAATAAATAAATAAATAAATAAATAAATAAATAAAAATAAGTAAATAAATAAAATGTTCATTTGTAAATACAAAGAAACTTCACACTTCTAATTATTTTAAACATCTTGTAAAAGTTAGATTGGATCTAAAAGTGCATTGGAAAAACTTTGCCCCCCTTTCTCCCTCTTTACCCCCCCCCCCCAAAAAAAAACCCCAAAAAAACCCAAGATGCCTTCGAAAAATAAAAAAGGAGGAATAAAAACAAACAGAGCGAAAGAGCGGTTTAAACTATAAAAGTTTCTTTCTAACAAGTTTTTAATATTTTTTTTTTACAATCATTGGCATAGTGAGGGAAGGGTTGGGAGGGGTTGTCACCCCCCCACCCCATTGCATCCGAAAACGAAAGAAATGTAGAATTTTTGGCTTTTTATTTATTTATTTATTTTTTTGTTATTTTAGTTGTAAAGCTACGCCTAAAACCATCATAATTCCTTCCGTTCTAAAATCGTGGGTACACCTGTAATTAGAACATTTGTTGTTTTGCAAATTGGGGACACATCTAATGAAGATGGAGTGCTAATGTGAAAAAAAACAAACAAACAAACAAACCACTATTGCTCCGAAATGTTCGGTATTTATCTACGATCTTACATACTTTACATTTGTTCATAAAACTAAGGGACGTTGCATAACAAATTCTTAATTGTGCTATATTAAAGTCGGCAGCAAAAACATAAAAATAGGGATTGGTTGTTATTCGTTACAAAAATATAACAAACGCATCGCGAATTATACTAGAGGGAGATGACACACTCTATGTATCAAGGAATTTAATGCTTTTTTTTTATGAGATGAAAACACACTTTAAAATTATATGTTGGTTTTGGAGACCTAACATTTCCTTGATTTCGAGATATTTGACATTGTTTTCATTGGATTTATTCTAATAGATTTAATGCCAGAAATCTTTTTTAATCTTATAAATGCTAGAAATGTGATAGGAGAAATGCAGATGTCGTGCTTACTTGTGTTGCTAAGGCGACGATTTGAAATACAAAAGTTCCTGGGCTCAAAACCGCTAAATCTTTTTTTTTTTTTCCCCGCACTTGTTTTTTTTTCCTTCATCGTTGTTTTTTATTTTTTCTTCTCTTTTTCTATCTTATTTGTTTTTATTTTTCCTTATATTAATATACAGGGTGCTTATAATTAAAGTTGCGATTTCAAAACGCCCTAACTTTAAAACTACCGGTCAGATTGACTTGATATTTTACCAGAACAATCGTGAGGTAATGGAATTTTGTTCGGTAAAGGAAAAAAATAGTTCTAAAATATGCCGATAGATGGCGCTGTCAGGGTTCACATTGCTGTTGTGGAGGTATGCAAATTACTAAGACGTGTTAGTAATGTC
>JAFIDM010009631.1:111211192-111225092 GCA_023159025.1 Thereuonema tuberculata
TAGTTTTAAAGTTAGGGCGTTTTGAAATCGCAACTTTAATTATAAGCACCCTGTACTTTCTTTACTGTAACTTCATCGTTTTTTTACTTTATTTCTTATATAATGATCAAATATGCATTGACTTCTTCCTTTTTTCTTCTACATCCTTTTCTTTTTACTAATATAGGCCAGAGAATAAACGATAAGAAATGTACTGGGTGATCAAGAAATAATAGGGGGTGTTTGGAGCCCTGTAGCGTGTTATGTACTGGACGAAATAGAACAAAAATTGGCCACCATACACATTAAAGTATGCGGTTTCGATTTGTCAAGAAAAAAAATTAGTACCAAGCAACGCCGATAGGGGAAATTCTGGCGCTGCAAGCGCATAATGTGTGAAAAAAGAATACATAACTGCCAATGGAAACAGTAAATAACAACACACCAAATACCAATGAAAAATGTTTATTATAGCAACCTACAAATTTGGCTCAATGTGACCACCAGCCTGATGTTCCACTAATTGCATGCGGTACACGAGGTTTTCGACGGTGGCTCGCAGCCTATCGGCATTTATTCGTCTGACATGTAACGTTATTTGATCTTTTAAAGTAGGAATGTCAGAAACATGTCCTTGATACACAATGCTTTTCAGGTAGCCCCACAACCAGAAATCGCAAGGATTCAGATCAGAGGACCTCGGAGGCCAATTCATGGGAAATGCGCGACTAATTACTCTAGCGTCTGTGAAATGTTGACGCAGGACATCCTTCATCCGACGTCCGATGTGCGGTGGCGCATTATCTTGCATGAAAATAGTAGAATCGATACAATTTCTTTGCTTCAGTTGAGGTATCACAAAGTTCTCGAGCATAGCGGCATACGTGTCGGAATTGACAGGACAAGTCACTAGTCCATTTCTACCAACTTCTTCATAAAAGTACGGACCGATGATAAAAGAAGCAATGAACCCACACCAAACTGTGACTTTTGCGAATGTAAGGGGATCTCTTGACCAACGTGTGCATTTGTATCAGCCCAAATACGGCAGTTGTGTGTGTTGATATCACCGTGCACATGGAAGTGAGCTTCATCGCTCCATAATATCCGCCATGCCCACTCGTCATCCACTTCCAATCGAGCCAAAAATCTCAAAGCAAACTCTAATCGGGTATTTCTGTCCCCAGGGAGCAATTCTTGAATGGGTGTTATCGTATACGGATAAAATTTCAGGATCTTACGCAATATCTTCTGCACCGTCGACAACGGGATCTGTTTGTCGTGATATTAAACGTGCACTGCTGGTACCCTGCTTATTAGCTATCGCCTGATCCTGAACGGCAGTTGCAACTTCTTCAACTTGTTCCTGCTTGATACGTTTACGTCCTCGGCCTGGTTGCACACCAAGAGTTCCTGTTCTTTCAAATTTTTCAACCATTCTTTGTAAGTTAATTATGGTCATCGGTCCTCTATGTAACTGTTTTAATTGCCGCGCCGGTAAGAGCAGCATTGGCATTTTCATCCCGCTGATAAAACATCTCGACTAATAAGGCACGATCACGTAGTGACAACGCCATCGACGGGCGACTTCTTGCAGAATGACTAGAATTCGAGCAACCCACCTTTTATCCTGGATATCGTGTCACAAAGTACCCGTATATGCAAATTTCATGATGCATTTTTCGACCGCAGCGCCAGAATTTCCCCTATCGGCGTTGTTTGTTACTAATTTTTTTTTCTTGACAAATCGAAACTGCATACTTTAATGTGTATGGTAGCCAAATTTTGTTCTATTTCGTCCAGTACATAACACGCTACAGGGCTCCGAACACCTCCTGTTATTTCTTGATCATCCGGCTTAAAAAATAATTATCCCTTTAATTTTTTTTTTAGTTAAAAACACTGACCAAGAGGTTAGTAGTGACAACAGCTACTTCGCGCTCTTCGGAGTTTGTCAGCTAGTAGTAGTCACCAGTAACCAGCGAGGTCTCGGTAGAGGAACAATCATAGGAATCAAAGTGAGCCTCCAAAACTAAAACAAGCAACAATAAATCCCCCAAAAAGATCAATGACATCAATGACATCAAAACTAATCAAAAGGTTTAATTATTTTAAACTAATGAAAAGACATGAGAATGAGTTTGATAAAAGTTTGAATGTAAAGAAATTAGTCATGACTTTTTCGAAAACTTATCAAAGAAATTTTGGCAAATTTCAAACTGTAATAATTGTAAAATTTTGGTTAATGGATACCAGGTATTTAAAACTGGGGTCGGGTAGTCATTGGTTTAAGCGCTGAACTCCTGATTGGAGGAGTTCAGGTTTAATTGCCGGCGGTGGAATTGAACCCACGATTATTTTTCCTCCAGACAGGCCCTAGGGTTCACTCAACCATCTGTCAAATGGGTACATGGTTTCTTACTCAGGGGTTAAAGCCGGGCGGGCGTCGGGCTAATCATCCGACCTCAACTTTAGTGCAGTTGGTCGAGAATAGCTGGGAACTTAAATCCTCCGCGCACCCAAGGGTCTGCATGGTTTGTAGCCGTACGGCTTTAACTTTTTTTATTTAAAACCGCCCAGTTATTTTTTTTTTAATAATTATTTTTGCTGAATTTGTATTTTGAGTGAAATGGCAAAAGTGCTACAACACCAACATTTTAAATTACACTCTTAAACAACAACACCAGCATTTCTAAAGGACAATAGAGGGCAATAGAAAAAAGCAGGATTCTCTTGAGCATATTTTTAATGAATGCTTATATCCCACAAACATATCAGGAGAAGACTATTATTTTGTTTTTTCCAAAACAGAATTTTATATCAAGTATAGTTTTATCATTTAAGTGACTGTTAATTATAACTATTTTATAAAGTAAACTACTCGCAAACATGGATTCAATGCGAGGACTGACAATTAAGCTTGAATATGGAAGCATATCAAATGTTTAATGCAGTATGAAGAGTGTAAGGAAAGCATTGCTTAAGTGTATATTAAAATAAAGATATGTTTACTGAAACTTTGCTAAAAGCATTAAATTAGCATATACACTGTACTGAATAAGTGCTTTCTACTTTCAATTCTAAGTTTATTTCTTGTAAGTCTATATGATAGAGTAAGCATATTAAATCAATAAATAGCAAGAATTTATTGCAAGAAGTTATCCATACTTTACCAATGTAATGTCAAGTGATTTAGAAATACAATTTTTCAATTGGTTTGAATCCTTTAATATTGAAGTGTTAGAATAATATTCATTTCATTAATATTGACTAAAATATAGGACAATACTCAAAAGTTTTCAATTTCACGTTTAATTAGTTTTGATTATTATTGATTAGTCAGCAATAAGTTACCAAGCTCCGTCAATCTTCATTATTTATTAAACAACTGTCTCTTGATTTCTTATAATAAAAACTTCATTCAGAATAAAAAAAATGAAATGTTCTTGCAAAGCAGAGAAGATATAGTCTTATTATTTTATGCAAATTAACATCCTTCAATAGCTCTTCTAAAGTCGTTTCTTGAAGATTATTTTTGATGGAACTGTTGTGGAACACATTCCCACAACGATCTGATAATAACGCTCTTTGTAAACTTCTGGAAAGTCTCCTCTTTTTTTTTTAATCTGGAAGAGATTCATTACGTTACAAAGGTATCTTTCTATCTTCAAAATCTAATTGGCCCGCTGCCCTTTTCGATCAATATTAACGCTATCTCTGACCGTTTCAGATTTCTGTGAAGTTACTACGAAATTTTTAAATATTGTGTTTTCATCGATGTACTATCATAGGTTTCCTGCACTTCTACAGCTCTTGTAAGTAGGACTAATGCAAATGATGTTAATTATGAATATTGGGCTTTGAATATTTTCAATGCGCAATACCATATCAATATTGGTCTTGAATAAAATTCATTAAAATAGCTGCTGGCAAATGAAATAGAATCAACGCAAACATTCCATTTAAATTCAAATACAATATTTCAATAATTATATTAATAATAGCAATTGAACATTTATTAGGTCAAGATTATTTTTTTATTTAATCGCGGGATTATAAATCTTTAATATTTCAAACGATCAATATTTGGTTTTAAGATGACAGAAACGCATGAAAAAACATTTTATCCCATTTCTGTAGACCTTAGGCTTACATCTTCAAATATTCTGTTTCATACCTAAAACACGAATATGAAACATAAACTTTCAATTGCTCTTACCTGTAATTTTGAAAACCTGACATTCTTTAAAATAGAGGGAAGCGACTTGGAATATGAAGGACATATATTCCCTTCGCCTTTAATGAGATGCTGTGTATTACTATTCAATTTATAACTTGTATTTTTCTTTTTCTGAAGGCATATTTACTGTCCAGTTGTGATGTTTTTCTCTATTTATGAATTATTATGGACGTTAAATTTTGCTATTCATTGAACTTACGATTCAATTTATTTATAATTAAATTCCTTAGTACCTTTCAGTGAAAGGACAAGGGATTAATACTGTGGATTTCACAGGATTATTTTTTATTTTATTGTTTTTATCTCGGCGGCCATTCCCAGGATAATGAATGCTTTTCTCTTAGCTTTCGCGCAACTGAGCTAAACATCAAGGGTAAATTCTGCTGATGATTCCTAATAAGGATGAAACTGTTCAGAATTCCCGTTGATGTTTCTCAGTGTGCGAAGGCTTATTTACTGTCCAGTTGTGATTTTTTTCTTGATTAATGTTTATTTAATTCTATAAAACTAAAAAATAAAATCTTGATGTAAGATTTCAATAATTGTATTAATTGTATTAATAATATCAAATACAATTATTATTTCCGGGCAGTAAAATGAAATGGCCCGTTGCTATTATAGGTAATAGGTTACAGATAATAGGTGCTATTATAAGTTTTGTTAGGATTTATATCGATATCAGTGACATTTTTCCGAATTCGATGGATCACTAGCAATTTTGATTTTCAAAGATGATTTTCAAAGTAATATGATATGCCTTTATCAAATATCTTCATTATGGCTTTCTTTCTATTGTCATCACGAAATTGCATCCCATTGAAAAAAAGCTATCCAATTATCACATATAAAGTTTTATCAAGCAGACAATATCTAAGATGTGAAATTCTTACATGATTCCCTTTAAGTTTGTGCAACAATTTTTTCTAATCGTGATTTATTGTCCCCTTCAATTTTCTAATTATCTTCAGATAACATCAAGAATCTTGTTTAACCAGTGATATTTCAAACATAAAAGACGCGTTATTAAATTATTCAACTTCAGTAATTTGACAGATTACGACAGTTTTTGCCTGAGATGGTTAAGAAACAGATATTTGCGTATAAAGTTTAACGTACATATACTCAAAAGCTAAAGTAGAATAAAAATAACGGGCTTATAAAAACAATTTGATTACTAATAGAAATACATTTAAAGCCGAAGTCCATTAGGCCTCTTATACACGATGCCACCATGTTAACACATACAGTAAGACCGCGATAATCCGGCACTCGATAGTCCGGCAGAACCGGTAGTCCGGCACGCATCAGAAATAGAGGGTTGCCAGATTTTTTCTCCCTGATGTACTACAACTAAAACATTATTGTATTTTTTAAAAAGTTGTACGAAAATTATCATACACTACGCTGTCTGTCTAAAACTTCCACTATAAATAACAACAAAAAGGTACGTTTAACTGTGTCAAATTATAAGTTGCGTTCTATTATCCAGTTAAGTGAAACAACTAGTTTAACTAAAAAGAACGAGTGTTCTGTTTTTTTTTTAACCTAAAGCGAGGGATAAATCAGATGTAAGATAAGAGGGAAGATAAAATTTTGTAATTCTTGTGTAGTTATCCGCAGTTTTTTAATAAAATTTTATTAATTGAGTTGTTTATGGTGTAACATAAACCGCGGCACACAAAAATAATAAAGAATTCTTTTATTTAGTTTATTTTAAATAATTTTTAATTTTCGTTTTGTTTACTGTAATGTTTTCTGTTGTGTTTACTAAATAACAATTAATCGTTTTCGTATGTTAAAACTGTAGTTTTTATTTATATACTCTTGTTTAAACCAGAGTTTTAAAAATGGCCTTGGTAATCCGGCATATTTGATAATCTGGCATTGACAGATCCCCGAGTATGCCGAATTATCAAGGTCCTACTGTACATGCCAATGGAACCTTTCATATGTGGAGGCGGCTGCGCTGCTGGCAGTGCGGCCAGAATTCTGGTGGCGAAATGACGCGATTTTTTACGCCAAATTGGTCGCGCCAACAGGTCGTTATATAGTCTTCAATGAATAGCTTCACACGAGACGAGGTTTTCTTTGCGGCCAGAAGCTCATTGCTGTATATTTTCGTTTTGAGAAGTGTTCAAAACATGATTAAAACGAAATCACTTAGAGAACTTTTGACAATGAAAAATTCATAGCAGAAGTTCAGTGAAGAACTGCATTGTCGGATTTGATCGCTGAAGAGTATTCCAATAGGGATTTGAAGAAAAGAATTCGAAAGAGCGTGTAAATATATTTATAAATGGTCCCGTATCATTGGGTGCTTCCAATATCTTCGATTTCTCGCTTTCGCCTTTTCCGTAACTGCACAACAGCAAGAGATGTCATTCTTTCAAATCCATTTTGCAGATTGAGCTTCGGCTTATATCTTCTTCCACTATTTATTTTTTTTATTCTACTTAATTAGATTTTAATTGCGTTTTAACTTTAATTCCTGGTAAACTTATTAATAATGGAAAGGAAATACAATTACAATTAGTTTATATGGAAGAGTAGTTTATATGGAAGAGCAACAAAGCATTGTTCAAAGACTTTTCATTAATTAAGATAAAAACAAAATATTTTTATACACCGCATATCAAATTCCATCTTCACGTTGCTCACTGATCATAAACTTCTTATTTTAATATTAAATCTATATTTTAGAAAATCATCTGAATTTTTTAAAAGTAATGCTGGTTATATGTATTAAATATTTTTTGTACTTTCTCCTGTGGAATTCTATAATTTCTTGAAATCTTGTAGAAAAGGATGGTACTTAGAAATTTATAACAGACGTAAATAACAGCGAATATTTTTTTCTGATCTTGATGAGACGCGAACTAAGAAAATACAACATGTGCTTAAATTTAAAGTTACTTTGATAACGGTATTTTCATAATAAGTATAAATCGATTGGTATTATTGAATTTGATAGTCTGGTATCTATTCTTTACATCAAATGTGTAAGTGCAGATCAGAGAGACATATCCGCAGGAGACACTGCGAGACCTGCAATTTCAGGTTATATGAAGTCAAACTAAATTGAAATCCAAAGATTTAGTCTAACTTTACATTAAGTATTACATTGATGTACATGAGATTCATATTTAAGAGCGTGGGTTACAACAATAATAAGGAACTATTTATTGCTTGGTATGAAGGATATTATTATTAAGAGTGCTTAAATAGGAGACATCCCTCGCAATGTTTAAAAGCTTTGAAAAGTACACTCCTTTCTGTAGTCTTCTTAGATCCCGGACACAAAGCAATTCCCAAGAGGGAGTATTGAATTGGCGTGTCGCTGTTTCAAGATATCTAAACTTGAAGAAGGCGTATTTGATCAAGTCATTGAAGCGAGAAGGTGGGTAAAAGCCTGAAGATGGATAAAGTTGTCACGATGCCAGATGTTGAAGTCATCATTGGCAATGACAGTATCAATGACAAATTACAAAATTCGTGTAAGTTCAGAAGACGCTAATATCCAGCAGTTGATTCAGGAGTTTGGGAAGTATAATTTTTTCGGTACTTGCTGCCTTGGGAAATAGTAGAATTTATAATTGTATCAACTTTATTGAATGACCTGGAGTCAACTTGAAGTCAAAGATGACATTGGGCATATTTAGCAAAACATTTTGTTTTGAAAGCAAGTTTTCAATTCATTCGTTGCATGTTCTTTATCTTTCTTATTCTTTGTTTATCGCTTTATTGAAAAACACTATTTGTAAGTAGTATTTTCAAAGACCAATAACTACACTGAAAACACATTTCAGTTTAAATTATCAAATATTTTAGGCAGCTCAATTTAAAGGTTATCAAATTTCCTAGATAAGAGTAACCACTCTTATCTAGGAAATGGTTTCAAACATTATTGTATGGTAATTAAGTGAAGAAGAACTTAGACATTTTAAATTCGATATTTAAAATTTAAGTTCCAATGTTTGAAATGTTTTGGTCTATGTAAGGGCTAATTTAAGGGCTATCAATTTTTTGGTTCTTTCTAAATTAATATGCAGAATAATTCGAGCACTTTGATCAAGATTACTTGAATATATAAATAAATAATTTTTTGAGAATATATTTTCTTTACATAAATTTACATGAGCTGTGCCCGCGGTTTCACCCGCGTTAAATTCGGCCCTTCTCGGTAATGTTCGGTTCTCGTCGTGCTGGCAAGCCGTCCCGTCGCGTCGCCTCCGCCGCCGCACCCGTTGGTTGACATTTATGTTTACTGTTCCACTCCTATTGGTCGAAGCGTTTATTATATAGCCTATAACCTTCCTCAATAAACGGGCTATCTAATGCAAAAAGAATTTTTCAAATTGGAGTGGTAGTTCCTGAGATTAGCGCTTTCAAACATACAAATTCTTCAACTTTATATATACAGGGTGTTGCAAAATTCGTGTATAATATTCAAATCACGTGTAGGGGCATGGCTAAGGATCAATATATTCCTAATGAACCCATGTCCGGAAACGCGCCATTAAGGCGCTAAGTGGTCCTAAAGTGAGCATTTCCTGGGAACATATTCTTTGCGACACCATCAAAAAATGTTTTGCAGGCGAGCTATTTTTGTTTTATATATATATATATATATATATATATATAGATAGATAGGGTGTTGCAAAGTTCGTGTTTAATATTCAAACCACGTGTAGGGCATGCCTAAGGATCAATATATTCCTAATAAATCCATGTCCAGAATCCATGTCAAATATATCTTATCTAATATATATATGTATATATATTATCTAATATCTAATACATATATCTAATACATATATATATTAGATAAGATATATTTGAAAAAGATCCTTTTTACATTAGCAACAAAATATTATTAATATAAATCTTTCTTTTTTAATCCAATTATACTTTCTTTTTACAGACGTCATTTGATTAACGGCAGAATATTGTAAGTAAAATAAATAAGTAAAAGATTCATTTCGAAAAACAGCGCTATCTTCAATGCATAGCTTCGACCTTTCAGCAAACCATATCATTCTGGATATTTTTTTTTAAACATCATTCTAGAATTTGAATTTAATGATATTTCTTTATTCCTTCCGAATTTTATAATTGTATTTAATTGGTTTTCTACTTAATTAGAACGATTAAAAAAAATGAAAAGGCTTGATGTTTTAATATATCGGTTACTAATCACCTCTAAATTTCGTTAAATGTGCGAGTTTAAGTAACAACTATTTTCCCTTATTTAGTTTTTATCTCTTTGTGATAGGTAATGTAGCAATTTTAAATACTCTTTCGTTGAAAAATAGAAAATAATTTAATAAATTAAAAAAAAAATGAATTTAGTTTCTCTGAATTTAACAGCCAGTACAATTTTTTCGGATGTATTTCTTTGGTCAAATATTTGTCTTTTCTTACTTCTCTTTTTGATTGCAGAGCTTTGAGATGGTAAATATCGTTTGGTGCCATTTCTTGTTTTCTTTTTTATTGTTTTCTTCTTTTTCCCCCTTTGGAAATCTCTTCGCACTCACAAATCCTTAGCCATTCTTCTTCGGATCAGAGTAAGTAAGGCATCTTCGTCTTCCAGAGTCTTTGAATTAGGAAACCACGATCGATTGTAAGAAGAATTCCATGACTTACCCCCTCAAGAATCAGAAGTAAATAGAAGAATGCATAGGCATTCGTTTCATCAGCATTCACTTATTGAACTTATTCACAAACCGATACCGTGTTGCAAATCCCCTACATTAGGTAAGTCTGCCTCGAACATTCTTGTTTACTATCTTCCCATTTCCTCTAGTAAATAAACATTACTTCAATATGGAACTGCCAAAGCAGTAAAAGTCTCAGCTTAATTATAAGGCTCTTCGGTGAAAAACGACTTAAAAGATTTCAAATAAAAAAAAAAATCAATAAATTATTCACGAAGTTTATGAACTTTTATTAATTTCATTTTTATTTTTTTGATTGTACACATTTGCTATTAATGATATTTACACTTTCAAAAAATATCAAAAATATCACTTAGGCCTATAGAGAATATGATTATTTTCTGAATTTCCATAAGAAATCTTAAAATTAAATCTTTCAGGTAATCAATAAAAGTTGAAAAGACTTAATGTGTACGATAATAGAATACAAAAAAGGAAACTGTTCTATAGCATTTATTTTTTTAATTTTTGAAAGAAATAACAAGATAGCTGCCTTGAAATTATTTCCTCCTACCTATTAAATTTTAGATCGCTCATTCAGATTTAACCAATTGCAAATAATATAGAATGTTCAAAAAATTAAACAAGAAAATTATAGTTGAAAATAAAGAGCAGCAACTACTCGCTTGATAAAACGAAACAATGCTATTCAAAGAAACAATTTATAATCTACATCATTTGAAGGCCTGCATTATAAATTCTTCGTAAAAGTTCCTCTAAAATTAATACATATCTGAGATAAAGTATGTGGCATAGCATATAAGTGATATTTCTGCGTGTGTTCATTTTATTTATCTTGGTTTCATTCTCTAACGATAGGGCCATACGTTGCTGTGAGCATTCTGACTTGCATTATCTCCAGAATGCTATTTTGAACTCTGAAGATTTCGTATACATTAATACCTAAATTAGTATACTCTGCATAAAAAAGTGTCATGACTCAAACTATAGTTCCAAAATACAAGAATATGCACTAAGATCATCAAGGTCGTCCGTGTCAACAATACCTCAATAATAACCTGTTTGTTGTTCTAATTTACAAAGCGTAAATGCATGACAATTCGACAAATCTGCTTAAAGTTTGGCTCGATAATAAGAATCTTGGATGGATGGCGCCCAGAAAGCTTCGCTCCAACAACCAGGTAACCGAAGGTCTACATACCAAAGAAACCATTTATCATAAGGTAGGCAGCGTCCAATTAAACAACTGATACATATAGAAGAGCAAAACACACACCTGGCTAATGATTATCACTAACGAGACATCTCAAGAGAGAGAGAGACAGGCATTATAAATCAGTCATCCAATAGAATGGAAAGGGACATTCATGTTAATTGTAAGGATTCATGATCAAACCCCTTTACATGTCTTCAATGATAGAATTTTGACTGTCTTTAGAAAAAGAGAAGCGATCCTAAAATTCTATTACCAATTTTAGATTGGCTTAGAACTTCTTTTCATGCATTCTTAGAGTAAGTCTAAAGTTGAATAGCTGGAATGTGTGGATTGGTTTGTACAATTAAGGATGACTAGTCAGCTCCCTAGAACTCTATCGCACATTCTAATGATGCATTAGGACAGCAAACTGCACGTCATCAAATCCTTCCCTGAACAATTTGTGAGCGAAAAATCGTTCTTAAAAAGAATGGCAACATTTCCCTAGTGAGCACCTCGAATCCTTTGTTCATTGAGTCGTAAGTTCTGACACTGAAATATCGTCACGTGTTTGTTATAACAAATAAACAGAAACTGCAAAAATGCGATGAAATAAAATTTATTCGAGCTAATGAATCTACTTGAGTACAGGCTTTCCCGTCCCGTGATCTGCTTTCTCTCGGCAACCACGGGAATTTATATTGAAAAATTACTCACCAGATAGCGTTGTAAAGAAGTTTCCTCTAGCTTCGAGAAACTTCTATATATATGCAAATTACAAGTAGTTATTTGACTGTTATTTTAATTTGAAATAATTAAAAATAAATACAAAAAAATAATCACTAAAAATAAGCAACAATAAAGTAACGCAATAGTAAATGTAATTAATAAATAACTCGTGATAATATTAATATGTAAGTAAATGAAACAGTCAAATTTCCAACTCATTAAAATTTCACATGAATTGTTGAATTGAAATATTTTAGTGTGTTAAAGAAATGGACTGTTTTAATTTTGCCTTTACAAACTTTAATCGTAATGAAATTATAACAAATGCTATAAGATAAAAAAAGAGAAGATATGCCTTTTGTTACAACTAACTTATTGCATTTATGATTTTTAACTTCCTAATGAATATGAAACATATTGTAAATATATGTTGTAATTGATGCTTATGTCATCTCATGATAGATTCGCATTTCCTATCTTTCAAAGAGGAAAAAGCATGAAATTAAAATTATAATATTATTATTGTCAATTTTTTTTCTTTAACTATTAATTCAGGATCATTTAACCATTGGTTTCCAACCATTTTCCCTTATCCATTTGGTTAAATAGGAAATGGTTCCTAAAATAATTTTAACTTTGTATTTCCGAAATTTGTAACCTTTTGGAAAAATTGCTATTCGAAAAATTGCTATTTTGTATTTTGAAGTAACCTTTTTAATGAAAAAAAATAAAAACTATCTTATAATTTATTATGCAATTATTAATTAAGTAAATTAAATAAAATAACTAATAAATTAATTAATTAATTTTCATAAAGCTTTATTCGATTGTCTACAAAATAACTATTTTTAGTATCATAAAACTATTAAATATTTACCAGAACCGAATAAATTAGTTGACAGAGTCGAATAAATTAGTAAGACACAGTTTAAGCTTTTTTTTTAACTAAATGTTTTATTTAGAAAAATAAGAAAAATATAAAAAAATATATATATATTTTTTGAATTGAATTAAAATTTCTAAGATTATTAGCTTAACTATTTTAGTTGTTTAATTTTTGCTTAGTAATAGTTACCGATGGATGCATAGTCTTTTAATTAATCAATTATTAATTTAATTGTCAAATTTTAACTTTAGATTTCCAAAATTTGTAACCTTTTGGAAAAATTGCTATTCGAAAAATTGCTATTTTGCATTAATTGCTATTTGTCTGTTCACTATTGGAACTGCTTTCCAAGAACCCAACTAAAGTTTAACGAATGTTTGTCAATATTCAATTGACCACATCTGAGAAATTGATCTGACTCTAGCTGACGAGATCATTAAACATTACTAATTTTTATCTTTTCCTCTAAATTCAGTAAAAATAAGACAAGGAAAGCTTTTGTGAAAATCCAAATTACAATGAAATTGTGCTATGTATGTAGAGAATAAAAATAAATAGAAAATGTTAAGCTCATTTCCATAAAGGACTTTCACTTCAATAATGCACACTGTAAATAAAGAGTAGAAAGGAAATTATTTGTTTTTAATTTTATTTTCGTGATGGTTCATATTTGCTTTGTCCTTAAAAATTACTAACGAACTTTGTTCATAAAATATTAAAGTGCTTCTCAGTGATTTCTTAACTCAACTAAAACTAAAGTTTGAGCTTCTAAACTCTTGTTCCCCGGTTGAATGTTACTTTAAGCTTTTCATTTCTCAGCAGATTTTCAAGCCGATATTAAGATACTTCTGTTGGATATTTTTTAAGATTCCATTCCAATGTGATGATGTAATTCTATAATGCAACGAATTATTTGCCTTCATTTAACGAATCAACAACCCAAATCAAATGAATAGAAATTTTAATGGTTTGCTTAGAGAAGACATGTACGTTTTTAGACTATACAGGCCGAAGTTGTAAGATGTTTCCTATCTCACCCAACATGTTTCAATCCAGCCCAACTATGTTCAAAAAAAAATGTTTTCAATAGAAAGAAACATTACATTTGTAAGATTATTCAAACTATTTTCCTAAAAAAAACACCTGTAAAAAAGGAAGAAAAAAAAATGTGTATGACCAAATCCTAATTTCAGTAT
>JAFIDM010009631.1:111240092-111310071 GCA_023159025.1 Thereuonema tuberculata
CTGTGCCTCGCATCCGCGATTGAAATGGGTGAGTATTCTGTTTGAATTTCCGTATTTTCAGACTATATTCAGTTGGAATCAGTTTGAAAATATGGGTTTTACCTGGCTATAAGTGATAGTTACTGCTTACAGAGCTATGACTAAAGCAAGGGATAACTTGAATTTACTAAATAAATATGCAGTGACAAAGTAATAATTGTTGGATACGCGATTTACGCGATTCGAAAAGAATACCAACTTTGCGATTTTTTTTCCAAGCTCAGGAGCAAAACACCATCTTGATTTTTTTTTATCAGTTACTTTAGACCTTTTTTAAACTTGATAAAAATCTCAAATTTTTAAATGTTGTCCCACAGGCCCATTTAAATTTTTTTCTAAATGCTTACATGCTTTCTATTACTACAAAACCGTTAGTCCTAGACTAATTTCGTTAGAAATTTTTGGATTCAGCATAAAAAAATACATGGGGAAAACAAATTTGGTTCCATTTGATTGATTAGGAGATGAAAATGTGTCAAAAAAGGGGCGTGGCAGCAACAAAATAAAAAAAAATTCAAAAATTCATATCTCGGCAAATAATTAATCGAAAAATCCGATATTTTGCAGAATGTGTTATCTTATGACCCTTTACATGCAAATAAATTTTCATAAAAATCTGTGATGGGGTGGTGAACTCATCAGGTGATCTGACGTGGAATGACCCAGATGACATCCCAAAAGCCTTAATAATCATCATTAATCAACACATCACTGTTAAGAAGAATGTCATAGTAAATTTTAGTAATTTTTCTAACTTTTACTATTACTACCGCCAGTTATATCAACAACACTCATTCAATGCACCTCTCATTAGGAGTAGCAAAATCAATTCAATTCATTTGATATTTATAAATGTTTCCAATATTTCGTTACTTCCTTGTTTTGTCTTATATCTTGAAAATGCCTTTTTGAACAACATCAAAAAACAATCATTTTTATATTCTTTAATTTCCTATTTTTTCCTTGATTTTATACTGGGCAACTGTTAACGAAGACACCATTGTAGAAGTTATGGAGTTATAAAACGGTTTGCCAATCGTTTAATAAAAGCGTCCTTAACTAAACACTGATATTAATAAATCCTATTATATTTGCTAAGATTTTATGTTATGAATTGAGTATAAAAGTGGCATTTATAACACCCTACATTTAATATCATTTATAGTAAGACATCAGTTTAGACAATGCTGGGAATTAATTCGCTTAGTATTTCAACAACGTTCTCTCCTGATCGATTTTTTTTCGCCCTCTTGACAAAGGTTTTACTTTACATACCTGTAGCCATTCGAAACAAACTGAATGTATATTGTAAACTTCGGAGAGATAATGGTTTTCAGTCAGTCTGTGCCGATGTCGAGACGACAAGTGATTTTACTGAAGTTTGCTCATTAATAGTTTTCAGACTTGGGACGATGCGAAAAATAGCATTCTCCTATCTGATATCGATTACGTCAAGGCTTCAGAAGTATGATTGTTTTTATCTCCTATCGACCGAAGGTACATGAGTCTTATTCCAAAAATGAAATCTCTACAAGTCCTTCAGATCATACATACGACGATCTACGAGTACAGGTACGAGTACATATCAGTGATCCCGTTTGCGCTGCGACTGTCGGAGAGGACGGTTCCTTGCGAACGGGACCACTGATTTTCCAATTGATGACACTGCTTTAGAGACTATAGGAAGATACTGGTGAATTGAGAATATGGAAAAGTAGTCAAGGCTAACAGATAATGAGAAGGAGTGATCAATTCGTGTTTCACATACGATTTGTAGTAATAAAATTGTATCAATAAATCATTGAACTACAAAAAGAAAGCTACTATAAAAAGCTACTAAAATATTAAAAACTAATTATATTTGAAACATTCACAAATTTATTCACTTATTAATTGTCAGTTCATAATAAAAATGACCAAAATTAACCTAAAAAAAAAAGAAACTAAATTAAATATTTAATTATTTGCTGATTAAGCCTTTAGTTCATTTGAAATTAAACTGAAAGTAATTATTGTGCTTTTACTAAGTTCTGATAAAATATTTTAGCAATGAAAAAATTAAAAAATTATAATATACTGTAGGTAGATGTTAACAAATGCAACAATAAATCTACATTTATCATCTCTTAACTCCCTGTAATGTTGATAATAAATCACTAGATGGCGCAAGGATACAGGATCGCCTCATTAGAGTGATCCGGTCCTTAATGTTCCAATGCTGCCTTCACAGTTTGATATCGACTTTAATTTTCCTCTTTTTTTACCCTACTTCCTAGGAACGTGAGTTTGATGAAATCAGTCAAACTCTGTCCTATTCACCCTCGCCAATACATTGAGCCCCTGGATGGATCTTCTTGAAACTTGGCGTGCATATTTTTTGGACAGTAAACTTTAAATGTGAATGTCTTTTCTTTGTGAGTCCTTGTCGAGAAATTAATAAGAGAAGATTACAAAAACTCCATAGAGAAGTACGTATTAGTAACGGAACAATGCTAAATAGAAATGGATATTAATCCCTTAAATAAATCATTAACATGTGTGAGCTTTGATACAATTACATTTAATTGGATTTTGACAATTTATCTATGCTACAATTATAAAGCTGAAGAGTTTGTGTGTTTAAACGCGCTAATCTCAGGAACTACCAGTTCGATTTGAAAAATTCTTTTTGCGTTAGATAGCCCGTTTATTGAGGAAGGTTATAGGTTATATAACATCACGCTACAACCAATAGGAGCGGAGCAGTAAACATAAACGTAACATAAACGTCAATCAATCTGGCAACTGAAGTGTGTGGCGACAACAATCTGAGATTCAAAAAAGAGGTCGAATACATTATTGATGGGGGGAAGGGGAACGGGAAGGAAACATGAGTCAAAAAACAATATAAAATAAGTTACAATTATATGTATAATAACAAGGACATGATATAATATAATGAAATTAATATAATAAAATAGTCGTTATAACTACAGATAATAAATTTAATTAAGTAATTAAAAATATTTAAATAAAGGTTTAATTTCAGAAATAATAGATTGAAAAAAAACCAGGCGGAAAATCATTATGATTTACATAACATCGAGTACATTGAAAAGGGTTCAAAAATAGGATTAAAGAAACTATTTCAATAAAACAAAAACAAAACAAATTAAAAAAAAATACAATTTTGTAACTTATTTTCATATTGTTTTTTTGATTCATGTTTCCTTCCCCTTTCCCTCATCAATAATGAATATATTCAACCTCTTTTTTAAATCTCAGATTCAAAAATATCCGATCCCGTCTGCTAATTTGTAATTTGAAAATGGCAGTTGGAACTATAATTGCCGTTATAATCCATACCACTATTATAAATCTATCGACGAGAACCGAACATTAGCGAGAAGGGCCGAACTGTGAATGGCCAGGTCAACGAGCGAGGTACCATGCCATATGGCTCAGTCATGTGGTCAGCTCCTAATGCAACAGTTGTGCTTCAGCGAACTAATTTTTGTGGATGTGTTTGGTTAATTTAATTGAATAATTCTACGCGTTTCCTATATAATTGGTACTAACCGTAACAGGTAAGCATACGTTTAACTTAATATATATAAATTTTAGCTTTTAGTTAGGTTTAATGAAATCAATTTATAGGTAGTTTTTTTTAATTGGTTGGTGTTATGAATAGGTAACAATATATTATAGATATAATTAATTAAATATATTACTTTATTATATCTATAAAATTATATCTATTAGTATAGATACAATTCATTAAATTATGAAAACGTTTCTTCTTCTTTGTTTAATGGCAATTTTCCATAGTATTATAATGGATTCTGCCAATGTGCATGAACCACAACTTTTAAACTAATTCGATCGCATCAAAGATGGACTGTTGACAATTATCGCTGGGTGACCAGAGTGAAAAATAAAATTACAATTAATTCGTCCCAAAAAAACAGCAAATAAAATATTAATGGACATTTTATTTTATTAAATAAGTAACAATAATGTATATAATAGATAAATTTAACGTGCATAGAAGACAATTGATCAGAAAAAAAGGCATAAAAACGCACAAAAATTAAAGGTTCACTGAGCTATTTTTGGACATTTTGTATCGGGAACCCAAGACAGAACCGTTTCGAGATTCCTATCTCTCATCGGTTCGGTTCGCCTAGTACTCAATAGCTCAGTGGAACCAAAAGAAACATATACAAAGGACAAATGAACAAAACAATGACCCCTGCAGTTAACTTGTCTATTATGTGTATGCGTCTTTATAATTAATCCCTCATACGCTAAGCATTGAGCTAGCGGGGATTAATTTGTTACCCTTTTTATTATTAATTTATATTTTGATGTTTTTTAACTGATGGGGTTAAACAACATCAAAACATCTTTTTATTTTATTTATCTTTTTTATTTAAATATGAAACAGATATGTATAATCACAATTTAACGCGGGTGAAACCGCAGGGCACAGCTAATATTAAATAAAGGGAAAATGGTAGAAAAAATTTATAATTATAATTTATAATATCTACTTTTTTAATTCAGTTGATATTATAATTTACAATTTAATGAAGACTTTTATTGATCATAGATTTCGAAAAAAAGAAATCTGAAACGTCGTGTACGAGTTTTCGTTGTCCACGAGTTATCATGGTCCAGAATTTGTTGTACAGACAATAACGTTGTCATCATACATATATGAAAACTGAAATATATGGAAAATGAAAATATCCAAAGAAAGGATTAGCTAAGTCCATAGACCTGAACCCCATTCAGCACAATTAGAATGCTTCAGGATAACAAATTGCCCAGTATCAACCTCCTCAAGATATTGTTTGAGCTACGTAAAACTCAGAACATTTCCCAGCTATTCTCTTGAATCAACTTGTATGAAACATGATAGTTCATTATGAGATATGTGAAGCAATTAAAAATGACCATACACCGTAGAGATCCCAAGCGTACTCCGAGTAACATTTATATCTTAGAGAATTTTTCATTATTAAAATATAGATTTTGTTTTCTATTATAGAATTTTAATGAGTTATATCAAATTGCATGCTCAAACAAAATTTTATTGAATTCTATATAAATCTAATTAAAATATTAGCATTGATGTCTCCTTTGCTTAATTTTTGTACTCCAGTATATTATAAGGTTATATGATAATCGCTGATATAGAGACCAATGGAAATGAAAAAGTAAATCTTTGAACCACGAATTTGATCAAATGAAACTCTGAGGACTGCCTATCATAAATCTTTTGGTTTCTTCCCAAAAAAATAAAAAAATAAAAATCGAACAAGTTTGGGAATGTACAGAAAATAATATTCCATGTTATTGGAGGAGAATGAGGATTGTTTACTTGTCTTGGGCAGCTGCCTTGGGTCTGCTGGAAAAGCAAGCGCAGATTTGCTCGGGCCCATCGCACCTGAGGCTGAAGAGGGGATGGGTAGAAGGGGTTAGTAAGGGCTTTTCGATAAATCATAAAACCAACGATGTTGCCGTTCTGTAATAACCTGGAGAGATAAACATTGGTATAATACATTTCCATCCAATATCGTTAGGCATTGTCTTTCGTTCAGATTTCTTTTGTCAGCAAATGTCAGCAAACAATACATGAGATGTTTTTGTTTGTTTATAAAAATCAAGATCACGAAAGTCGTCCTTCTTAATAGGCAAAAAAAAAAAAAAAAAATCAATCTTCATTCCATATAGAAAGTCGATAAATATGAGAAGATTGGAGAACATTATTAATTCTTTCATTATTAAACGGATCTTGTTTCGAAAATCCTTGTTCAATACTAATTTCTATAAGCGTTTAAATGCAATTAAATATTATCACCATTTTATAACAATACACTATTCAGAATCAGCCGCTGTACAGTTCGTTTGCCAGTTTCCTGCATTTAAAAGTTATCATTATAGATTAATTCATTAATATATATTTCATTGTTTTACTTAAAGAAAAGTTCATAGGATTTTTATAAAGTAAAATTAATATTTGAATTATTTTAATTTATAACAACTGGGTTTATTTCAAGTAAATTCTTCTTTTATACTGAATTACTATAATAAATAAGTTGATTACTATAATAAATGAATTTTCTGGGGTTTTTTTTTCCTTCTAATTACTAAAGAAATTGTTTTACAGTTCCTTTTACCAAAGCACCATAATATTAAGACAATGAAAACAAAAAAAAAATAGTAAAAGAAAACATTTAAATCCTTCTAGTTGAAAACAATGAGTTTTCTGAACATTTGAAACTGCGCAAATTTTATTAAAGCCTATTATATTATATTTATTAAGAAGCTTTTACATTTTGATTTGTATAAATCATGTAAAATATGTAAGTTTAACTGGAATTATAACTGAACTGTACATGCAATTTGGATTATTATAAAAGAAAATTCAAATGAACTACTCCGACTTATCATTCATAAATCAGATATTTAATTTACTTTTTGATTAATTCAGTGATAAAAGAGAATATTGATCATGTTTTTGTTTTCGTTAAAAGCTTGATGAAGTCAATTAATTTTATTTTTAAAAGGATTTTTTGGAAAAAAAAGAATATTGAACGGAGAAATATATTTTTTTTTTCAATATTGCAAAACTGCTGCAGAATGTTATAGAAGGATCAAAGAAGAAATAATATTCTCAACAAATTTCACAACAACGGATGTTACCCAAGAATGAAAAATAAACTTTTTATTACAGTATTTGATTATACTAAAATTAGCTATTAAAAGTTATGTTAATCAAGAAATTAATAATCAATCAAAGAAAATAAAATAAGATATATATTTAATATTATGTTCAAAAGTCTGTTTCTCGTTCAGTGATACATTAAAAATTATCAAAGATAGGACTAAACTTTGAACAACATCAAAAGGCTGAACAGTTTGATAACGTGTATGTTAAAGAGATCTGAAGTTAGTTGGAGAAAAGACAAAAATTGCAGGTTTTTATTTATTTATTTATTTATTTGTAGAAACTGTTGCGAACGTCCATTGATAGCTCTTCTCCCCCAGAGGAAAGAGGTTATTTCTCTTGGCTTCACAATTTAAAAGTAAAATTTGGTCTCAAAAGCACCAAAGAAATTAACAGTAATCAAAATCGAGACTTTATAAACATGATTAGTTTTTGTCTGGAGATTGCTGGATCACATACGTACAGTTTACTTATTAAATAGTGACTGATTTTTTTTTTTTTTTGTATGCACCAAGAACGCTAAGGAAGAAGTATTGATAGTACACTATCCGTACCGTAAACTAGTTCCTGAATTACAACTGTTACAGTGAGACAATGTTGGGGCAACACTTCAAATTTGAAGACGGAGCAACGCCTACTATAGTGTATGTGTTCCTACTGATTTGCGTGATTTCATAAGGATCGTGAAGACGACTTCATACTGGAAAGAAAGAGATCACAGCTACAAATAAGCATGAATTAGCATCACTTTGGCCTTCTCTGTTTTCTTGAGAATTAAGATCAGCGTTTGAACTACAAACATTTCTGAAATAAGGTCACCAGGTGACACAGCAACTGAAAGAAACTATTTCGGAATAGTTTATGTAAAAGAAATTCAGTCCTCATTTCATGGTTAAATCTCGCTTAATCTTGGGATCGTCGGCGAAGAAACAAACAGGGGAAAAAAATCCCTTCCCAGTTTCAGCTCATGAATAATCGCCATTAAATAAATTCTGAAGTAACATTAATTATTAATACTTATTTATTTAATTTTATGAATTTAAAAAATATCAAAACAAACTTTTATTTCATCGTGATTTTTAAAATACAGCTCTTACCGAACAAATAATTAAGAGTAGATTTGTATTGTAAGCTGAGATAATCAAGCCAAGTTGGTGTTAGACAAAACTTGGGTTAGGCATTTCTCTTCACACGGTGAGGGAGACATATCTTAATATTTCAGCTGCCAAATCATGATCTTATTTTATTTTATTAATCTCTCATTTTTTTTTTTTTTTGGAGAATAACGACGCATACCTACTTACGTATTTAAATCATCAGTGACTTAAGGAAACAAAAATAAACAAACAGCAACCTACAATCTACATTGTTAACTTAAGAAACAATAGGCCTATTTGTTTTCTAATTTGCAAAAATGCTTCGAATTTACGACGACGTCTTCTACAATATTTTACCTTATTTCAAGAAAGTAAGACAGGAATATGAAATGAATACAATTTATTTATTTATTTTATCTTAATACTCATGGTAACATATATTCCAAAATCTTGCAGTCGATGGAGATGTGGAAATAGAATACTAATCAAAAAGTTTACAGTATCTACAGTAACATTGACAAACCGAAATACAAATGCGAGAATGGCATTTCAAAGATTCCTTAGTAGACTGTTGGCGAGAAATGCAGTATTAGCAGCCGCATGGTTGGATATAGGCTAAATTTGTCGGCATGCATGTTACGCACTCGCCATTGTTTCTACTCGACAGATACTGTCTTTGCTCGATATGTACAATGGTGTTTTAATTTTTGTATTAGATCTAATGAGTATTTGTAAGCGTTAGAAAATAAAGGTTGATTATCACTAATTTAACTTTTTCTTTGAAATAAGAATTTTTTTTTATAATAATACTATATTGAAAAAAAAAAAAAAAAAAACCAAAAAAACAAAAAAAAAACAAACCAAACCAAAACAAAACAAAACATGAATGTATACTGTTCGTTTTCGTTTCCGAGAGCCTTCAACGCTTTTTCCTTAGATTTCATGAAAATAGGGTTGAGGAAAAATAAAGAGAGGATATTTACTTTTTATCAGTGTTAGTTTACTAGTAGCTGCGTTCTATTTGCGCTTTTCGGGCTTTCCCGAAAAGAATATGAAAAGATATGGAAAGAATAAATACTATTGCAAAAATAACAGGTACTAAAAGAAAAACAGGTCTTATGAAAGTGCCCATCTCAGCGTATCACCCCTTTGGGGAGTAGAATCGTCTGTGTTGTCAGAGCTCTCGCATTTCAAAACGAACAATATTTATTAACTTTTTTTTTTTTTATTATTCAAATACAAATGGTTTAATTTTTAATTTTTATTAAAAAAATTTCAAACAAAATATGAAATAAAATTAAATTCAGCAACTGCAATCAGATATAACACTTGCCTTTATCTTTTGTATTTTACGAAAGAGAGAAGAGAGAAGTTTGATTTCCTATTTGCTTGTAATTCAAATTTAGGCATCCAATTCACGATAACCTGAAGGGCAACTTCACTGCATCATCTCATTAGCAATGGCGGAAGGGGAACATTCCGTTATCATTGGCAATAACACAAACCAATGCTTGATTAAGGCCGCCATTAAAGTTGATGATCCTGATAAAATTTAATTTTAAAAAAAAAAAGACCAGTAACAAATGTCATTTTGTCTGCGTTATTTAAAAAAAAAATACAGTTTCAAATTTTATTTGACTATATTACACGGTTATCTAATTTCAATTGATACGTCAACCATCTGTTTTAATATGTGGTCGCTACAGTACATCTGCTAAAGCTGCCAAAATCAGTCATCACGCAAACGAAAAATTATGAGAGAAAACACATTCATTCTTGCTAAAGAAGAATTGTTTTCTCTGAGATATCTGAAATATTTTGAGTTCTTTCTTACGATTATGTTACTTCCTCACAAATAGAAAATTACAATTTGTTGAAATGAGAAAAGTCTGTAGGTTTTGTTACGTTCAGAGCAAAACGTTGTCTCAAAATACAAAATAACATATCATTATAGTGGAAATAAAGGCTAACAAACAATTAGGCCTCCAACAAAATTTGCATTACTTCATTACTGCCATCCCATCACACAAAACAATTCCGGAACACTCGATAGTGGCGCCACTTTAGCGGGTGAACCGACAACTATTCTTTGATTTTTTTTTTTTTAAATTTCCGAGATGACTAAATAATCAATTTCATTAAATTTCTATGACTACCGTATCATTTGAAGGTTGAAATAGTTATGATCATGTAAATATATTATAAAAAACTAATCATTCGTAATATCTTTTACTTCATATCTGCAAATGTGCTTATGCACAATTTTTTACAAGACAACTGCCTGCACTAAGTGGTTGGATTTCTTGATCTTAATACGACAGAATCACCTGGGACTTCCATAAATAAATGTTTCCAATTACCACTCAATTGCGAAGATTCTCAACATTGCTCTCCCCCTGAAGAATCACTGTATTGCTAACCTACGTTTCCAGTTTTACTACACTGCTATCTTTTCTACTACCACCATGGGAAATACAATTTCTTAATCTTTCACCAATCGTGTTTTCTATTTAGCTCTACGTTAACACACGATTTCGCTCACTACCTTTTATAAGTAAGCACTATTGGTAAAATCTACTCTTTTAATGTTAACTAAAGTTTTTATTATTATTATTTTTTGTTTTTGGTTTTTTCAAATTAAAATTGAAACAGAAACGATTTATTACTGATAAACAATATTATTAATATATTAGATACAAACTGGAGTTACTTAAAACAAATAACCTGATAATTAAATCATAAATTAATGATATAACAGCATTCGGATTGTACTGAATTTCTTATTTCAATTAATAATTATTTGTACAATTACTGTATTAAGAAGCCATTTTGACTTATTAGTTACAGGTACGAGAGCTAATTGAAACCCATTATATCATTACGAAGATGCTCCATGTTCGCGACTAATTACTATAGGAAACTGCAATCATTGCCTCCACTTTAAGGCGGTCTTAATCGATTCGAGTCGGCATCTTAGTTGCCATTCGAGGAAGCCTTGAGCATTGTCCTCCCGCACCATTCGTGAGCGATGATCGCCCGTTTGGCGGACGGTTCCTTAGGGCCTCGTTACGCCGATGACGTACGGCGTACAAACGGAAGCGCTCTCGTCGGTCTCGTCTACAGCAGCCGCCGTTGGGGAGAAGTTCTTCTGCTCTCTTCAGCAAAGACTTCTCTTTTAAATTCAGTTCAGAAGGCACTTCAAAGCTATCTTTTATGCAATATAATTAGCATTAAAGAATTATTAAAATTTTATGTGACTAAATTTTAGTGAAACGTAGTGAAATGATTGCAATTCAAAAGAATGCCGTAATTTCAAAGTATCTTAATTATTTCAAGAACAGAAAACCAGAGGTAACATTCATAAATAATTTGAAACATTATAAACAAATTACCAACTGCGCTTATGAACTTGATTTCTGATTACATTAATGATATTTGCCGTAGGCTATAAGAGTAATTCATCACTTTGCAAGAACCTAATGCACTTCGCTAATCAATGAAGGATAGCAAGAAAAATGAAAAAGAAAGAAACGCTCTTGCTTTATCATACAATTTGTAAAACAAGATAAATGTAAGTCAATAGAAAAGGAATGTGAAGACATTTGGCCACTAATAAGAATGCTACAATCTGAAATTTTGATAGGTGAATTGTAGAGAATGAAATTCCACGAACAATATTTTAACATTAGTATTTACAATTTAAAAGTTAAAAATAGATTACATTACGTTTCTGGGCTCCATGCTGTCGAGCCTCTTTCTCAGTATGAATTATATTTATTATACTTTTTAATATAAATTATAGAGTTATTCTTTTGTTTTGCTTTGTTATCTGTATAATATTTATGTAAAATAAACGAGAGATGCTTAAATAATACTTATTAATCAAGAAATTTAAAATTTTGAGTTTTAATTTTTAAAAAAACAACAACAAAAAAAAACCACATTAAAAACTTAAAACTCAAAATTAATACCTCAAAAAATTTGTATCTGATGATATGTGTGTGGCAGCCAAACTTTTATGATTTGTTCGGACTTTTTTAAATGATATATTAGATTTAATTTAAACAAATTTAAAACTATTATTAATGCTCTCACTATCTTTAAATAATTCACACAAAATTAAATTTGCCAATAATGAAAGGAAAATGAAATGAAAAATGCAGTAGTGCTTTGAAGTTACAATCATCTAATATAAATATCGATTTACTTAAGGATTTCTTTAGTGAAGCGTGAAAAAAATAGGCAAACAAGTCTTGTTCGGCTAAGAAAAGCCTTGGAAATTAAGGAGGAAATAGTTTTTTTTTATTAAAACAAAAGAGGAAAAAATATGCTTAACTGAAGTATTAATTTTGCTTTGTATCAAATTCTTATTCCATTATGTCCGTAAATGACTTGTCAATTCTGGAGAAATGTCAACAAATATTTTTGATTTTTTTTCAAATCTGAAAGAATCGCCAGTTTTTCAATAATAATTATTTTCTCAAATGAGAAGCCCATCGTATAGCGAAACTCGAAACTGCTTTTTTTTGTCTGAAGTTTAGAAGACAATCAAAATCAATATAGCATTTTACTGTATAACCTTTTTGTTCATTTTAATTCTCTATTTTAGTCTTATCTTTACGCAGTAAAACTACAATTCCTTCGCAGTGTTGTATCATCTAGCCATTTATTTATGTAAAGAAAAATGAAATAATCAACTGTTTTGTTCTGGCTTGTAATCGGTTTTCAATCTTTTCTCTTCAAAAGCCACTGCAATTCAATACTGGTTCAGTGAATATTTTCTTTAATTTTCATTATAAGTAATTACAGGCACGTTGTTATAGACATAGGATGACAAAGAAGCATTTGGAATTTTGACCACTTTTTTCTGACTGTTGACCTAAAGCGTTCAGATATTATTTAGAAGCTCTTAAAAATCAATAAATAAAAATCCTTATAAACTTTTTTTTTTTCATTTTTACAGGAAATCGGTTTGAGTCTTGTGCAATACGATTTTACTCCTTGCTAAATGCGGAAATTATCTATCCACATAAATGCAAAATATTCTTTCTTAAGAAATAAATGTCGAAATAGAAAAGTAAAATTATTATTAAAATGCATTGAATTCTCAATGGAGATTCATAAAAGAGAAAGTGAATGGTCGAGCTCTTCTTTAAATAAATATCGACTCTTTCGGAGGTTGTTGATATTTCAATGAGACAGAAAACTGTTGATGCCAACGTGGACTGAACCGATTTTCACGAGAATTGATTCCTTTAGTTGTTGTCTTCGTTATTTTTCATTCTTTCCATGTCACTGCCAGATGCCAGCGAGTTGCTTTGGAGACAAATTAACCGAAATAAACCAATCTAGGATTAATACTGTGTTAAAGCAAATCCAACCATATGATAATATAATGAAATTAAAACCAAAAAATGAAAAAGATATATTAATATATTTCATTATAATAATTCATAATTAATAAAAAAAAACTCTTTCAAGTTAAGATAATTTTATTTAAAATTTATGTATTACGAAATTTCAATCTAACTTTATTGGGGCAAATTAGAATTTAATTTTGGGAAGCGTTTTTTTTTTAATAATGCAGTAGGTAGGAATGCTTCAGGGCTAGAAGAAAAGAAAACTAACAACCAAAAATTACGTTTTTATTTATTTTAAATTGTTCTTTTTTCTTTTTACTATTTCAAAGTCATTGTCTAGAAGTGAGGCATCCTAAAAGACACTACATTGAATTCAGAGCAAGTAGATGAGCTAAAGCTGTAAGTTTTGTCTTTTCGGCTCAATTACATTTTTTTAAAAGTATAATTATCCAAAATGAGAAAAATAAAGCAAATTTATTGTGTTCAATATTTTTTTATACATTATGATAGTTGATAGTTGAGCGGCAAGCGATCGAAGAGTTTGGGAAGCATAATATAAATATGATTGAGTTTTAAATTACTTTGATGATATTTTACGTGTGATGAGAAACTTTCAATTATTAAATGGCCAAACACACAAGATTTAGAGACTAACTTTATGACAAAAAGAAAAAGATTAAATACGTTTCGGCTTGCCGAATTACAAGCCTTTTTCAATGTGAATTGGAGCAACCAAAGAAGTACTCTTTTTATACAGCTTTCACGGAGGTAAAACCTATGTTCATAATTAAAGTTTACATTTTAAAAGGCTGTAACTGGAGAAACAATCAGCGGACGACTTCATATTTCACATCAAAACGATAGAATTTTGTTTGGCGCAAAAAAAAAAAAAATACTTCCGAAGGTGGCCGCTAGGGCGATATATGGCGCTGCAATACAGTAGTGGATAATGCAACTGACAATTGTACATTTTTGTTGTGTTTTCACATCCATATTCATCGTCAGACTTTTCTTTTTCGAAGAGCTCGGTCCTGAGGGTCCCATCACCTGCACAGTTACTGGCTAGCATTATACATTTCTGTTAGCCAACCAGGTGATACCTGTACTTCAACAAAATTAATGTTTGGATGCAACGCCCATCCTCACATCACCACCCCCTGTTACTTCGGACTACTTTTACCTTGTCGTGATGAGGTAGCTTGTCTGCCCTAATGATCCACAGATCTACGCCTACGGTAACAAATAGATCAATGCCTCTTCCACTTTGGAAGGTCGCTGGTGAAGGGCTAAAAGATCCTTTGGAGCTTTTTTATTTATTTTTTATTTTTATTTTTTTTTTGTTTCTTCTTTGTTTCAATTTTTCTTTCTTAGTCTTGTAGACTTCTTTCGCCAAAAACAAAAACAAAAACAAAATCAAAATCAAAAACAAAAACAAAACAAAACAAAACAAAACAAAACAAAACCAAAAAGCAAAATAACAGCATTTAGCAAATTTAACAAGCTATTAAATTTGTTATGAATTCCAGATCCATCTCATGGGATAGTTTGGACAATTATTACCTGTGTCATTTTAGGATATTATTGGCTAACGTTTTGTCATGGTTTACTAGATGCCACTTTAGCACGATTCCCGCCAAGGTTTGGCATATGCTTGTTTTTGATTCGTTTTTGAATAAGAAAAAAGAAAAAAAAAGAAAAACAAAAAAAACAAAACAAAACAAACAAATGAAGTTCGTTAAAACAACGCTAAGAAATTCAAATGAATGTTTCATTTAATTCCATCAAAAAAAAAAAAAAAAAATTTCAGTATTTAACGTCAGCAAGGAAAAAATTAATTGCCTAAATTTAATATTTTAATAATTATTGAGGGAGTCAACCCTATTTAAGATGAATATTATTTCAACATAAAAAGAAAAAAAGAAAAAAAAAAAAAACCCAGCAAAACCGATAGCTTTAGTACAGTGGAGCATCAGGCGACGGGAGTTTGTTGGCTTTACTCTTCTTAATACATGACTGATGAATTCCACAGTAGGTGTGGAAAAGTGCTTTACTTTCATATAGATAGAACATTGCTATTTAAATATGAAACAACTAAATTAGATTCATTTTATAAATAAACCAAGGTCTCAATAAAACGTAATAACGTCAACTAACAGGGTTTTTTTTTTTCTTTTTAAAAGCAACTATTTCGATTGAATATGATATATGACTTAAGTTGTTTCACTTTTAGACTTACATTTGCTTTTACATTTATTTCTTTTTTTCCCCTTATTTGCATTTTTATTTTATTGAAGTCTCATTTGATTTCCAACTATCCTTCCTATTCTGTATTTATTAATGGGCTGAGATAAGAAAAGGATTCCATCATCTGGACAGTTATTTACCGAATGCTTTGCGATGGTGCTTTGAGTGCATACAGATGTCTTACTTCTGACACGACCAGTGCGCAATTAATTCTTTAATCCTCCATTTTCTTATTGGTTCGCTTTCTATTTCTTGGCCGAACAAAATATGATCAGCATCATTCGACTGTCGATTAAAAACGATCAATCGGTGCCAGGCGATGGTAAATAGAAATGAAACGAGTTCAACTTCCTTTAATAAGATTGGTTGGCGCGTATTTAAGCTCAAGCAAACCGCCTATCTGATTGATAAGACTTCTAAAATTAATTCTCGAGCAAACACGATTGCTTTGCAAAGATGGTATTCGAAATAGAAATGATTTGCGAAATTACTCCTGTCAGCATCGATAGCGAAAAATAACTTTGAACTTATAAAAATTACATTTGGATGTCGCTTGCGTAATTACTTACTTTCCCATTACTATCGTATGGAGAAAGTAACATCGTCTCGATAGACCTCCGGCCGCAGTGCTTGGCTTCTCTGCCACCCACATTCACTACATAAACATAAACATAAACATCGTCTCAACTCGAAAACTCCGACTTATCAACTGGACGGTCCGATTCGCCTTCAGATATGGGCATAGATTTTGTATCATCCTTCTCTTGCTGTAGCTTCTCTTGCTATGTGTGGATTTGTGTTTACATTGTTTATATTATTAATACTCAACTAGTTGATTTTCATTTGGCCAATGACCCCATATTCAAGCGAAAGCTAGCAAATCAAACACATCTTAATAGCACCAGATAGTCTATTGAATATTCAATGACTAAAATAATAATGAAGTCAAAAATACAAATTTTTATCACAATAATACAGAGAAGTAGATGCAGAGAAGTAAGGCACACTTGACATTAAATAGTTGAGCTTACGAATAGAGTATGAAGAAATCAATTAAAATAATCTGTTAAACAACACTAGTATAAAAAAATGGAGTAGCCAAACCTGATACGCCTGCATTTAGACCTGGAGCTAATTGGAATATTTGTCTTTATTTTTGTAGTCGGTATGTTTTTTTCTTCCTTTCAATGCCTTGTTCTCGATGACCTTGGCTCATTATAGCTTTCATCGCTCTTGTACCGTCAAAAATAGCACATTGAAACATGAGTGCAAATAAAAAGAAATCTAAACCTATACAACTTTGCAGTATTTCAGGCCTATTTTCTATCTCACTAAAAGACATTTCAATTCGTATTATTCAGAACATGAAACCACCTTATTAAGATTTCTTGATGAATAATTCACAAAATCCCAGCCAACATACGATATTAAAGATTAGGCAGGAAACTAGTCCATTCAACCATCATGAAATACACTTTGTTGTAAAAAAAAAAAAGTAAGATGCACTTGAATAAAGTGTTCTATTGCTATGAAACTTCGCACAAGCAATGAATATGTAACAATAAAAAAAAAATGATTGCATTTTCATTGCAAAAGAGATTTTTATTACAGAGCTTTTTTATTAACGGTCACGTGTTAATAAATCCTCCTCTGGCGATAATACAAGCCGATGTATGGAGTCAGATAATAGTCTAACTTTGTCCTGGGGTATATTCTGCCAGATGTTCTACAATTGGTGGCTAGTTTAGCATATTCCGTGATAGCTGCAACTGTCTTCCCAGCATATCCAAGACCTACTCAATTGGCAGGAGGTTTGGGGAGGGTATGGATCAATGGTGGCGTTGTTGAGAGAACAACAACATGGGAGACGTGAGCTATGCTGGCGTGACGGCATATGCAACACAAATGGCTGCAGAATGTTGTCGATGTACATGCATGAAAGCCAGACTGTATGTCCGTATGCTTCTTGACCACTGTAGCCGGATTAGAGAGATGACCATGCCTTCTCCATACACGGATGAGGTGATAATCTAGGCCAAAAGCGAGGCGGGATAAGTTGCTGAACGCAAACACGACTGCAATTGGACACAGTCCAGGATTCCCGGATTCGACACCTCTCCAGAGTGCTACCTAGGTTGGGTGGTCAGCGGTAGACGTTTGAAGGACGCCTAAAATGAAGTCCCGCCTCTATCAGTCATCGGCGCAGCGAATGGTATCTCTTTATACTACATGCTGCATATTTGCCTTTGGATGGAGGTCAGGGACGCCATTGGTGTCGTTGTGATTGTTCTCATAATCGTATCATCTCCTCGAGCACTTGTTACCTGGGACGTCCAGGTTCTTCTTGGCTCTCCTGGACCTACTGCGCCAACATCCTCTGACTGCCAAAATCGTTCCAACCAAGATCGAAACCACTTTGCATGATCACCCGGCTCGTCTATTTTTTTAGGGGTACTCCGTTTTTTTTTCAAAGAGTGTATTTGTAGAATGTAATACAGCTACTTTGAAAAGACAATTATCATTTATTGATAATTATCAATTCTCTTTCGATAATAATTAACTCTGAACAACTTCACTTGAAATCAAACATTTTAATGATTTTTTTTTTTTTTTTTTTACAGAAATATTAAGCAATAATTTAGACTGAGGTTCCCAAATCTTCTCTGCTCATGGCAACCTTAGTGCCTCAGCAATTTTTTTCATGGCGCTCGTAAGCCAGAAAAAACTTAGATTACCACCTTCTGCAATTTGGAGTTTTTTGTGTGTGTGAAAACTTGAAATATGCCCCCGATGCCCCCATTCAGACCATTACAAATAAGTTACAATAATAATAGTATCCAGTAGAGACTTATTAAAGGCATTCAGGAATTCTAGATAATAGAAAGTTAACATGAATGGAGATGTCTGCTAAATAGAGAAGTGAATAAACTCATCTTTGATGACATATGAAAGAGAAATGCTTGCAGGAAATCTTGCATACGAAGCTTTCTATCTCTATTAAGAAAGAGCATTAATGACGTAACTTTTCTACAGAACAGAGAATGTCTACATAATTCCATTGAAGCTTTTAATTGTTAGTCTTCAATGTGCTTAATCTAACAATAATTCACTTCAAATGCATATGCTTTAATCTAATAAATCTTTTACCAAAGGCTCGTATCATTACTTAAATTTTATTTTTCTATTGTGATGTGTCTTCTACTTACCACTACATTATTAGGATTCGGCTTCTTAAGAATTTTTATTTGGAATCCTTTTTCAAGAAGTTTCGGGTATAATAAGAGTATTACAAAACAATCAAGCAAAGTCAATATTTATTGACATTCGATGAAAATAAAAGGTCCATCTACTTTCTACTCAAAATACAATACTTAGTGAATGTATTTTCATGGAGTTTCTTCTGATGAAATCAAAGTTTTTAAAACAATCACCCCCGCTAAATATGAGAAATTTCTCGGAAAAGAAATAGAGTTTTGAGAGTAAAAGCAAAGCTCACCTCAAACGTTTTTTGTTCCAAGTTTTTGATTGATCATTGTGCTGTATGAGGGTTCTCATTTTTTTGTATTTCTTCTTCGATAACGTCTTTCGTATTTACTTCGCCCTCAGCTTCAGACAGCAATTTAATAGTCCAAAGTCCAATAAATATTGTTTAATGCTTTCGATTTCTTTCCTCGTGATTTTCCGTACGTTTCCCTTTAACTGAGTGAAACATCACGTGAAAAACCAACTATTTTGTTAACATTCAGTTTCGTAAATCTCATTTAGTTTATTTGCAAGACTCAGATTTATTTCTTACAATTCCCTTCTACTTTTATCGTATCTCCTGAATTCTGTCCTGATGTTTTTATGACCATTCTTCTCCTTTCGAGCTTTAATAGCCTCTTTAATAGCATGTTAGCATCGTAACATTTGGATTTCTTTGTTACATGTATCAAAGTGGAAGTTGTTCTCATTGTGACGGAATAATGAAGTAAATTTACTAATGGTAAACCCACTGAAAAGCCTATTTTAATTTAAAGGAATACAAGCAATTTCGTACGTTCGGCTTTCGTATAATTCACTCGTTCGAAAGTTACACATTTACAACCACTAGTTACCGTACTTTTAGAGGGATGCTGTTGATGCCACTCAGAGCTTCAGTGTATGAAACTTTATGAAAAGTACTCACCGTAAAATGTTTAAAGGTACGTATATACATGTACATATATGGTGTATCAAAACTCTGTACAAATTTTAATGGAAGATAGGGAGCACCAAGAAAATCTTTTTCGTCTATGTATGTATGTCCTCTGATGGCACCCTTTGATGCTAGAGGGCGCTACTTAGCGGCGCTGCAACCGGAGATATGGAACACCAAGACAAACCAAAATGAATGGAAACTAGTGTCAACAATATGTTTATTCAAAGACTCAAAGTTTCTCGCATTTGTCGGCGTAAACGCTTAAATGTTTGTTTGGAAGCTGTGTCAATGTAATCTCACAACAGCTATTCCGTTTCTATTGGCAGCGGAAAATTTAATTCCATACGGCAGATGCCTGTCAGTCATCTCAGCAGAAACGCTCCATGTTACACGTAAATTTTCACCAAGCAGATATTTTGGAACCTAGGTTCGAATACCGGCGCGGGGCTTGGATATTACTTTTTTCTTCTGTGTTTCTACTGGTAAAATGTGAGCTGCTTGAGCTCGGCCATTGGAGAAAAAAAGAATTATAAGTCATGTGTCCGATTACTAATGCCGGGGCAAACTCAAGTTCGTTCTCCGTTCCCATTTCACCTCTCCAGCTGATTACAGCGCCGCTAAATAGCATCCTCTCGCACAGAAGATTGCCGTCAGCAGACATTCATTCATAGAAGAAAAAGATTTTTCTTGGTGCTGCATATCTCCCATTAAAATTTACACAGAGTTTTGATACACCGTGTATATATGAGAAGTTGAGTTCCCAAACCAGTCCATTATAAGCGATTTTCGGCTAATCACTGAAAACTTACTGACGCCGCCCTTAACACTATATAAATATGTTTTTTATATCATATCATAACAAACATATTTTTTTGGGGGGCACAAAATAATGTCACAACATGATTCAGAGCTGCCACTTGAACATATATCCACGATTAAAACTTTATGTATTATTTTTATTTTTAGGATAAGGCTAGTTTTGGAACATTTTTGAAATGACTAAAATAGTCATTTCGCGATTACCTACATCATTCAGAGCTATGTGAGAGAATTTTATATTTATAAATACATAAATCATTACCTTTTCAACACCTTGATGGATTATATTAGCCAAAATCGATTTGGCGCCGCCATCTTGGCATCTTGTACAAACGACGAGTCACATGGATCGAAACCAGTTATTCATACGCCTATTAGATTACCCGCGCCTCTTTACTGGTTGTCCTTGGCAGAAAAATAGATCTCGATATTCAGTTTGGTTAAACGAAAAAGTCCGCGATTCTGCTATTTTTTAAAAAATATATTGTATTTGACGCATTTTCGTGACATTAGGGTGGGTATAGAGTCTCAATTACTGTAAATAATAAGGAAACAAGCATATTAATTCACACCTTTGATTTGATTTTAGGCGAAAAAACGGTAAATTTTGCAATTTTACAATTATACACCTTTTCCAAAATAAAAGGGGTCCAAGACCAAATCGCGTTATATCCGAATTCGCGATATAAACCTTTTCAACCGCGTTATAACCGAGCTTCAGTGTAGAAGAGAGAGAGAGAGAGAGAGAGAGAGAGAGAGAGAGGGAGAGAGAGTTAGTTATGTATATAAGTAATAGGCTATTTTATTTGATGAACAAAACATGTGCCTATGCACTGTCAGTTTCTTTGTTCGCATTATTTATTTAGATATATTTTTGAAGTAAAATCTTTATTTTTAAAGATGATTTCTTAATTCTCATGAAAAATTGAAATATGACAAACATCTCGTTGTAAGGGACAAACGTAAGTTTGTCTACGTAAGTACTATTACTTATTTATTTTTACATTTTGGAAAGTATGTCTTTGTGGTTCAGCGATATGTTTCAGAAATGTGAAAAGATAAATTCACGAAATAATGTTTATGTCAATAAACTTCCACATCCATTGCTTGAGATCTAAATTATTACTTTGGTCTGACATTACTTGGAGAAAAGGTAAAAGTCTAATAGAAGCACATCGCGAACTTTCCGAATTAGCACCAGGAGAGACGTTAAGATGCTTCGGTTCACAATGGAAACGAGTTTTACGATAGAAAAAAAAAAATCAACGGAAATTAATCAGTCAACTTTGAAATGTTAAGATTCCTTTTTTTTTTTTTATTTTTTAGAGATTTTAATTTTTCACCTGCAAACCAACATTTGACTGGTATTTGATTTACGACGTTATTTGTACTAAAAGTCAATGGCTTAAAATACGAACTCTTAAAAAGAGAAATTCCAACTAGGTTTTAAATGAAAACTCTGAAAACATAACTGAATTAAAGATAAACAAAAAAACCTGGGAGATTAGAAATTAAATTAATGCCTTGAATTATTGGAAAATAAAAGCTACATCATCGCAAAATCTTCAAAAACTTAAACACGCTTCTGGAAGATTTTTTTTTTCCAACAGGATGACTCAGTTTATTCATTCTCTCTTCGTCCTTTTCTCCCTTTTCTTTTTTTTTTTTTTTTTGTATCTTAAAAGCAGATGTGTCTTTTTCTACCGAGTCAAGTTCGTTTTACTTCCTTCTCTTTTCTTCTTTCTCTTCTGTTTCTCTTCCATCTTCCGTCGCCGTTTTAATCAATGGAATTCGCAATGTTGGGAGTCGAGAGTAAGAAAAGGCGCGTTCTGTTCTCTTTGATTTATAGGGCGACTAATGTGTTTAAATTCGTCTCTCTTTCCCTCGGAGCGAGTGCGTCGTTCCACAGTCGTGAAAGAAGTGTGCACTTAGCATTGCAGTACACTACTACAGCATGCGCTTTTTAAAGTATAAGCATTAATGGAAGATATTAGGTTTCAAATGAACGTTAAATTACGTTAAATTCTCATTATATGAGAACATTTAAGAAGCTTCTTATTGATTGATAGTGATGATTATTAATTTTGCAAAAGTATAATATTTAATATGAAGTTAGGTGTACTAGAGGATTACCCGTGGAATTCTTAGTAATTATGTATTTGCAATTTTATAAATTCCCTTTGCTTACAATGATGGCGCTCTTCTAATCTACAATGGAGTGTAAAACTGTTTTATGACCTTTAAACATTCCCTGTGTTGCTATTAGTCCATCATGAATGACTTCATTGCAACCGCCATGAGGGACAATACAGAACTGAACACTTCGCTTCCGATCAGTAACTGCAACTGAAACAGAATTAATTCCAGATACTGTTTGTGATAATAACATAATAAATTATTTATTATAATAAGTTATTGGTTAAGTTTGTTGCTATTGTAAAACCTTAAATTAATAATTGTGTTGAACAACTGAATTATAAACATTCTTACTACTTGGCTCTCTGGTTTTCAGTTGTACAGGAATCAAATAGTCATTATTTTTTTAGCTTCTTATGCAATGATAAATTGAAACTAAAAATTAGCAAACTCAGAGTAATTTATTTTGAATTTTTTTGTTTAAATTATAACAAAAATGGGAAAGGATCTGAAGTTAATTTTGTGATATACACTGAAAGGAAAAAAATCAACATCTGCAAGAAGTTATGCAAATGTCACCTAAAGTGAGGACGCGGTAAGCTACACTGAGTGACCACTTTATTAGAGACACCCCTCATTCTAACTTGGCTGGTGACGTAACATCAGCGAGTAGCGTATAAAAGGCATGCTCAGTATCAAGAGAATTGTGTATCAGTAAAGTTCGCTGGAACATGAGTAAGACAAAAGATTTAAGCGACTTTGAACGAGGCATGATCGTGGGAGCAAGAAGAGCAGGTTCCAGTATTTCGGAAATTGTGAAAATCCTCGGCTTTTCTCGTGCAACATTCTCTGGTGTTCAGAGAATGGCAATTCGGCTTCAAGCAATAAGCGTAACTGTGGACGGAAAATGCCTGTGGTTGAAAGACGTAACAGGCGACTGGCACGAATCGTCTGCGGCAACAAAAGGACAACAACACGACAGATTACAGCTGGAGTACAACGCAGGTGCATCAAAACGCATATCCGAACGCACAACACGACGGACCTTGTCCCTGATTGGTTTTAACAGCAGGAGACCAGCAAGGGTGTCTTTGCTATCACAGAAAAATAGGATAGCGCTCCTGGTGTGAACCCAGGAGCATCGCAATTGGACATTTGATGAGTGAACAAAAAAAAGATCGCTTGATCCGAAGAGTAAAATTCCTTCTCTATCATCCAGGATGAGAATATGGCACAGGCAGCAGGAGTCCATGGACCCGTCTTGCCAAGTTACAACCCTACAAGAGGGTGGCGGTGGATAATGATCTGGGGAATGTTCTCCTGGGACACGTAAGTAAAATGTAACATAAGAAATGGACAGTTAATACATAAATATAAGAAAATTAATTGTAACTTGGAAGAAGATAAACAAAAATCTACAGAGTTGGAAAGTTTACAGTACAATGGAAAGCGTAGCTGAAAAAGATTTCTATTGAAAATAAATCTATTATTAAAAACAAAACAAAAATGCAGCAAGACATCCCTCAAATTATATCCTGAACATTTAATGGATTTAACAATAAGAAAAAATCTGAAATCTGAGAGATTATTAAATCTTACAAATTGATTATTTTATTAGAAACATGTGGTATAAAAGACATAGAAACAAAAAAGCTAAACAATGAAGAAGAATGTATTTCCTAGCCTCACTCTGACGTTGTCAGGTAGGGCTAGCCCGTGGTCCATAGTTGGCCAAAGTCGATGAAAGGAAGGAAGGAGAATGTAATTCCTTCAATAAAATGCAGTGAAATATAATTCGAGAAGACCAATTGAAGATACAGTATACTATTCTGATGGAAGCATACTCGTATATCCCAAATTAAAGGCTTAGAAGATGGGTTAGTTAATGAATTAATTTTTGATGAAGAAATATTTGACAGTATAATAAACATATATAGAGGTTAATGGGTGAGTTTATAAGAATTGTATTTAAATACGTAACAGCAAAAAATTGTTCGAAGATTTTATTGTTGGGATAGAAAATTTGAAATTCAATTGATAAGGAATTGGAAGAGGATAGGATTATTAGGAATCCTAAAGTTAAAAACAAAGAAGGTGTAAAATTAATTGAATTGGCTAAAGAAAATAGCTTAGAACTACTCAATGAAAATTGTGAAGGAGAGCGGATAGGAAATTGGATTTTATTTGGTAATCACGGAAATTCAGTTATTGATTTGTATTTCTCAAATAACATATTTTTTAAAGAGATTTTGTATTTGAGATTTCATCAATCCCAATTTCAGATTTATGCCAATTATAATTAAAAAAGATTTTACAAATAAAGTCCAATGGGATGAGAGTAATAATAAAAGGTAAAAATGTAATATTTGGAATAATGAAAATTTAAAAATTGTAAAAAAAAAAAATATTAATCGAAGTAAGTTAAATGCGAATTTAGAAGCTTACGTATCTAAACGTTTATAGAAATAATAAGAAATAGTTATAGAAAAGATGTTTAATAGACAGGGGAAGAATTTGATGGAAGTAATGTATTAGATTTGTTTGATAAAAATGTAAAGAAAAAAAAAAAAGTAAAATTGGCTTAAAAAATTTAAACCGTGCGATAATGAAAGGAAAAGATTAATGTACCGAAAGGAAAAGAACGAATATAATAAATTATGTAAAGAAAAGAAGAGTTTAAGGATTATAGATATAGATAAGAAAATCAGAGTATGTACTGAATGTTAGAACAAAGCATGTACTGAATTTTAGAAAATCTAATTTAATTAACTTCATTAATAATTAAACAATATTTTAGAATAATTAGATAGTAAAGAAATAATAATTATAAGAATTATAAGAAATAATAATTTCTAATTATGCCAGCCTCATGTAGAATAATTAGATAGTCCTTTTATACAGAGGAAGAGCTCCGTATATTTCGAAGAGCACGTGGAAATATAACATAATGAGAATCATTTTATTAAGTTGTTAGGAAGAGATATATAGTCGAATTATAAAGGGATATTGCAATAGAAAGCACACTAGGACTTCACAAAAACACTTATGCACAACTCCAGAAGGCTGTGGTAGGTTTGAAACTTTTACATAATAATAATAATAACAATAATAATAATAATAACAAATAAAGTCCGCTACGGAAAGGATGACTCTTCCCCGCAAGGAGGGAGGCCGAGGACTCATCAATCTCATCACCCTACACGAAAAACAAGTACACACACTTAGGGAACACTTCCACCAAAGAGCACAACACTCCTCACTCCACTCAGCCATTGTCAAGGCTGACACACACCTCACACCCCTGGACCTCGCAAACCCTTCTCTAACACTCAAACCCCCGACACTCACACACAGCAGCCGCGTGAATCATGGGTTCATAAGGAACTCCATGGCAGACATCTCCACGAACTCAGCCAGCCTCATGTCGACATGGAAGCGTCGAACAGATAGCTGATGAGTGGTGAGTTGCTTGGGGAGACCGAAGGGTTCATGATCGCGATACAGGACCAAGTCATCCCCACACGCAACTACAAGAAACACATTCTACACGACCCAAACACACATGACGACAGATGCAGGAAATGCCACACTACACATGAGACGATCGACCACATAATATCAGGCTGTCCCCTTCTGTCCCAAACAGACTACCTCCACTGACACAATCAGATAGCGTCGATCGTTCATCAACAGCTAGCACACAAACACTCACTTATTAAGAACAAGTCCCATACTACAAGTATATACCACAAAGCGTACTAGAGTCAACCTCATATAAGCTGTACTGGGACCGCCCCATTCACACAGACAAAACTATACATCACAACAGACCTGACATCACACTTGTTGATAAGGTCAACAAACAGACCTATCTCATTAATATTGCAGTGCCTATGCACTGAAGAAAACATGCAGAAAACTCACGCAGACAAGATCAGTAAATACACAGACCCAGCACACGAGCTCCAGAAGCAGTGGAGGCAGGACCGAGTACGTGTTGTACCCATCGTCCTGTCCGCCACTGGTCTGGTGTCTCACATATTGCACCACATCCTCAGCAGACTAGGACTTTATAAAAACACTTATGCACGACTCCAGAAGGCTGTGGTACTCAAACACACCACGCATAGTTAGGAAATTTATGGACACAAGCACACATCCCTAATTATTCTTCCAAACTTTTTTTTTTTTTTTACACTTGGCAATATGTGCTTCGGTCCTTGACCCGCCATATTGTCTTAGCTAGGGGAACCCATGGTTTGACACTTTTTCGATGTAATAATAATAACGTATTTTTTTTATTTCAGTTTTACACTTCAAATAATATAAGTGTAAAATACTGTGCTAAAATATTTTGCTCCCCCCCCCCGAAAAAGTTTCTGCTGGCGCTCAAGAGAAAGAGCGTGTCATCAAAAGGAGCTCTCTAACTGCCCAACGATATACTACCGACATTTTGTATATCACTGATATACATCTCTTCATCATCACGAAACCCTTCATCACAAAGTAACGCACATCCCCACACTGCTCGCATCTATAAAAGCTAGCATGCTCTGGTCTTTCACCCATTGTACGCGAATGGGACTTGATAGGCCTACATTTCCAACAACAATCAGGAGGTGCGCCAACAACTATCGCTCAATAGGAATAGTGAATTTGCACTATTTGACTTTCTATCACTTGGGAGTACAATGTACAGCTGTAAGATAGCCTTCGCCTCCGTGTTTATGCATGCATTACTATACGGGGCGATTCAATATCTTTGTGTTTGGTATCATTTCATCCTTTGTAGTGGTAATTTTCTATAATTGTTCTTGCAAATGTAATCAATAGCGTTTAAAATCAGGGTATGTTAGCAACCGTGTGAGATTGAAAAAAAATCAAAATATTGTAAATGTTACACTTTTCTCCCGTTTAGTGTACACACAAAATAATATAGTAGCTATGAATTCATACAGATTGTTAATTACGGAATTAAAACGTGTATTAGTGTATAAGTGAAGAGTCAATTCTATGTTAACACGTTTTTATTATTTCACTTTCTTCTCTATCTGTTTGTTAGGTACAAATTTTGCAATTGATTTTAAACCAACTTCCCGATGAGCTACCGACTTGAAACTTTAAACATAGCTCAGAAATGGATGACAATGCAATATTAACTTGCTTTCTTGCCTGTCTGTTCGTTAGGGAACCCTAATTTCGGATAATAGGTCGGTGCCGAACGCGTCGTCTGCTGTCAATGGCCGCATGGCGCTGAGTTGTCGCGCATTGCAAGGCAGCGGCTTTTTTTTTCTTTTAATATTAACACGTTTTTTATCATATTTAAAATTTAAATTCGTGTTAAAAGTTTAAAATTGATTGAAAAATTTTATACATACAAGACTAAAAAGCAGAAAATAATTATTAATTTTTTTTTTAATATACCATGTTTTTAAGACGGACTAAAAAGTATAAAATAATTAGTATAAAATGTATAAAAAGTATAAAGAAAAGCGTGGGGCGCAAGATAATATACACTCCATCCATACCATCTCAATTATCTATTGCGTGCGCCCAACGTTTTTCTTTATACTTTTTATACTAATTATTTGATACTTTTTAGTCCGTTTTAAAAACTTGGTATATTAAAAAAATTTTTTTTTAAATAATTCTAAATGAAACAATGAAGTACATCATGATTTCATTTCTGATTATTATTTTTTTTTAACTTGAATAGAAAGCATAAGGCCTGCACCAGTGGAAGACCAGGTACATCACTAATTTCCTTGAAATCTTCAAAGTTTAACAGTCATCATTTACTTCGTAATTATGAAAAAAGGTAAAATATGGTCAAATTGTCATTCATGTAATAGTTGAAATAAATCTTTTTCATTTAACAATGAGTAATAAAAAGTAATATCTGTTAAAGAGAACAGTAAAATAAGTTCGTGTGATTTATAGTATTTATAGTATTTATAATTTCGTGTGATAGTGTGATAGCATGAATGTGTTCTACTTCATGCTTCTGATCAATTATTAAATTTGGAATCACTCCATGTTTTGATTGGCAATTGTAATACCATGTAATCAATGCTTCTTTCTTCATTGAAAAAGCACTGACCTATATTTGGTCTTAAAACTATGAAATAAGATGCAACAACTTTATTATTTTTCTCTGGTAAGTAATGTCCATTTACCTCTTTGCAGGAAACCTTACTTGCAAGTTTGTTTAAGAAATAAAATACACATTACTGCGTTAATATTCGCAACTTCTAATGAAGAATGTTATTTTTCGATTATATGACCTGATTTTTATGACCTTTTCAGTGAAGAAAACCTACGAGGAAAATGTCATTTGTGTTCTAAAGACCACAATGATAATTTATTTCTTTAGTTAAATTAACTTTTGGGAACCTTTAGTTTTTCCTTTTAATGCCTTTTTTAAATACGAGTAGAAGGAAAAGGTTTTTGATGATGTCTAGCGACACATCAATTAATTTTGTTGCTTTCTTGTTTGGGGGGGGGGGGGGGGAAGTCACTGCCAGGTGTGTCGGTGACCTCCATATAGGATCTTGTCTTTCTGGTTCTTTTATCGGGGAGGCGGGATTGGGCTGACGGGTCTGTTGAAGGACGAAACGGCCGTTCCCAATTCCTCCCCATAATTGAATCAGAAAGGCAATTCTATTCAGATGCTGAATTGTTTTCATTTTCAGATCACAATGATCTTTAAGGAAGTTATGGTAATTTTACCAGAGTTACAAACTTTTCCGTAATAATATTTACGTTATTCTCTGTATAAAATGTCAAAATTAAGACAGCGTTTATGTTGTCTGACTGCATTCAAGAAAATAAATCTTGACTTATTGCATACATTTTTCTTTTTTAGACCTAGTGATATCACTATAAATATAGATCTTTTCAAAAATAATATTGATTTTCGTTCTGATATAAATTTCAGATAATGAAATGCCACAGGAAACCAAATGAAAATAGTTATTTTTAGGTTCTACTTAAGCTAGAAGCCATGAAACTGATAAGGTTGTTGATCATTGCATTGCGAAATAAATTTCATAATTTCGCAACAAAATATATTATGAAGAAGTCAGCAGATCTAATCCTTTCATTAGGATGAAAAATACGAAACATTTTGGAGTAGCAGCTAAAATAATCTAAATGTTGGCAGATCACGAAAAAAACAACACATTGATGAACATATTGCTGAAATTAGAAGAACTAGAAAATTTGTTTTCACATCGTGAAACACATCATGACATTGTTCTGATTCATTGAAGAAAGCCCACACTCTCCTGCAGTGGTGTGCCTGTAATTTTGAAATGTGGGTATTATATTGGATGAGCCATGAAAATGAAACAGCGGTGAAACAAAAGAATGGCAATGATTTATTCTTAACTTCCTTCTATTTTCAAGATGTTATTTAATAAATTAACAAAATAATTTATCATTATTGACATTGACAATAAAATCAGTCTATATTTTTTTTCTTACAATATCCTACATAAGAAGTTAAGAAACTGTTTTTTTATTAAATTTAATAACCTTTCCAAAGAAAAGCCTTAGGAATGTGATTTCTCTTACAGAAGAACGTTCTTTTTTAATTTCTCATCAATCAAAAAAGTTAATGTTTATTCTTTCAGAAGTGTAGTTATGATATTAAAAAAATATTGTTAGCTGTCGGGACAACATGGTAGATGGTGGTGTTGAACTTTTGAGCTAAAACGTTTAAAGGTGCTAGATACCCTTACGGATTCGGCTGGTATTGTATGTCAGCCAAATCGGATCAACCGTTCCAAAGATGGCTAATAGAAATTTCAACTTTTTGACGTTTTTCTTATCTTCAAAACCTTATCCTGATGTTGTGTTTACAACTTTTGCCGCAAACGTTGTACAGCTTTACGGCATTGGTGAAACTACAAATAAGTAACAACTAAGTCGACATACTACATGTTCACGGGTTTTTAGGAAGCGAAGCTTAGAAATAGGACTTAATCTCAAAATTGTGATTTGGATAATTTTCATAAATTTTAGGCTTTTAAGCTAAATCTAACCTTGACTTCGGATGGCTGAATATCAAACTTTCTTATTAAAATGTTATTAACAAATACTATTCACAAATCTCAAGGTGGTTGATGTTTGGGTAATACACTTATCGCGATAGATGTGCAGAGATATTTTAATTTAATAACAGTATTAATGTAAAAAAGTTAAAGTATAATTAAAAAAATGTATTCATTTCTATTAGTAGATAAATGCAGTTAAGGCAAGTTTGAATTTTGCAGTTTCAGTATTATTACAGAATTAACATCACTGAAAGCAATGGATACTGGAGAACCAAGAAAAAGTGAACTGATCTTGTCCAAAGTTGATAGTATTGCAAAAATATGACGATTGGAATGAATGATTAATATTTAAAGTGAGTGTAAGTAATATTTTGAGATATCAGTGTGTAGTTTCCTAAGCATTTGTATACAAGCTACATTCGCTGGCTTCGATCTAAAAGATGTTTTATGTCGTATTGTAGTAACCCATTCTCGCCTGTTCCAGTTTTGTTCTCAATGCACGGATCAAATATACAGGTGTTGAATTGCAGATCAGACGTCTTTCAACCATGTCCAGACATGATCCATTGGGAAACACCTGATGGTCTTGAGACCGTGGGAGAATATTCGCGTACTGAAGAGTTAATGTAGTAATGTTACTAATATGCCACTGTTTTTGGAACATTGCACCTTCCATATTCTCCAAAAACACAAAAAGTATTTTCATGACTTAGTTGACAGCTGTCAGAATATTACATCAAACATTTGCATTACGTATTAATCTTTATGCATTCAATTTAATATTTCACTCAGAAGTTTTCTTCTATCATTGAGAAGACAGAAAAGGTTCTCATCAGGAATCACCACTGAACCACCACTCCACACACCATTGGATTCGAAGAAGGTAGCAATGAAGACGTTTCTGGAACGTAACAGGGAGGAAAAAGTAAACAGTTCAGTAAACTGGAATCTCTCAAAAGATTTTAAAGATTATGAGATAGTTCAAAAGGCCATAATAGCATCTCTAATCTGGACAAAAAGAGATGAGCCTGTTCGCCAAAAACATCAGCCTCATATTCCCATATTAGAAAGGGGGCGTCCATTAATTACGTGAGATCAAAAGGGGGGGGGGTGGAAGGGGTCCGGCAAAATCTCACCAAATCTTATTTAAGAGGAGGGGGGTCAATGAAAATCTCACGTCAATTTTTTATTTCAGAGAATATACATATTATAACAGATTATAATATACGATTACTACTATCCATCTCTTTTGGTGAAAGATCAAACTACCCTTAACAAATGCTGCAAGACGTGCGGCATCTACTTTGCTTTGCGTGTGAAGCTGCAGAACACAGGTCGGCGCTGCATGCAACCCCCTCCAGCACCTGTGGTCAGGGTTCGACCAACGCGTGTGGTCACCCGTAGGGCTGAGGAGCTGCTATGCGCCGTGGACGATAGGCTGGAGTGGCTGCACGAGGGGATGTAGATACGTCTAATGACTGTCTTCCTATACTACCAAAAGATATGGACATCATGTGTCCAAATATTACAATAGAGGAAGCCATGAATGCCCATGGAGTGAGTAAAGAATTAGGGAAGGTGGTGTCGCAGCCTATTTTTTTACTTTTACTAAATTTAATTAAATTCGTTATAGTTCACCTTAAACGTATCGTTTTTCTCCTCTTCTTTCACAGAAAAAATGTATTTCATAGAGGACATCAGTTACGTTTTAGGTATTTAGTGGTTTGAAGCAAAATACATGAACATATCAAATAAATTTAATTACAGTAGAACCTCATTATAACGGACTAATAGGGGCTGAAGGTTGTCCGTTTTAATGAAAGTCCGGTTTATAACAAATAATTCTTATAGGGGTGTAATGCAGCAGGGTGTATATCAATGGAAGTACAATAGTTAGCTATAAAAAGTGTTTATTATATATCAAAAAAAAAACCTTCAATATAGTAGGTTGAATTGAAAAAGATGTGTACGTATACACTGCATTAATTTTTATAACAAGAAGGTCCTGGTTCATGTTGATTGCTTATATTCATTGGTTTGAAAAAATAATTTATTTTCTGCTGGGTTTGTTTGCTGCTTATTTCTTCAGTTAATAACTTACGTAAGGGTTCATAATATGCAAACACATTTTCATTTGCCGATTGTTCAACATATTGAATAACAAAATTTAATGGTCTTTCACTTCGCTCACCTTAAATGTAGGCTGCCAATTTTTTTTAAAACTGTCCGTTATAAGCGACGTCCGTTATAATATGGTCCGTTATAATGAGGTTCTACTGTACTTAAAAATTATAGAGGAAATCTCGCGGAGGGGAAAGGGGGGGCCAAAATTTTTAAAAAACACCTCACGTAATTAATGGACGCCCCCAAGGTCTTACGGCTGCTCCTCCTTTTCTTAAAGTTTAACCGCTTTAAATCTTTCGTCCAAGACATTTTGGAATATCTCGGAACAATCGTCTGGTATCTGGTATAATGTACAGAGTATTTGCTATGTCGTCTTCTGGAAATAATCTATGATAAGATTACACTTTAATCAGTTACTTTGTAAAATGCTTTGCACTAAAATAATTTTATCCATTACCAGTTTTTCCACAAACAAACAACTCTTTTAATATTGAATCATAATTTAAGGATTTCTTCCCATCATGTTATTGTATAACATTACATTACTTTAGCGAAGTAGCTTTATCTTTTCTGGTGTTGTTATTTTCTTTGTATGACTGAACTTTTTAAGTTATTTAAACGAACTGTGGTATTAATGCAGCAATTCATGCAGTTCAATTAGAGGTTTCGCTAGGATTTTAAAAATGTCTATCTTTCCTTTTTCAAATGTCTTTTAAGTTATTTTGTGTTTATTGAATTATCAACAGATATTCAAAGCTAAGTCTTTTATAAAATCGAATCAATACCAGGGAATAGAATATAGAGATGAATGCGGGAACGAAAATTTTACTTATCTTAACGCTACTTCTTCATTCTCTTTTAATATGCATATTTTTTTATCCCTCTTTTAAAAATAAAAAGAAAATGATATTATCAAACAGTCAATAATTAACGTCTATCAACTAAACCATAAATAATTAATTAAATTTATTGTATCAAGTCTACGTATTTTATCGTCCTTCAAAAAAATATGTCGAAGATGCTAATATCTTTTCACTATTTTGATTAAAATTAAGATTTTAATTCATCTTAACACAATTTTAGCTTGGAATATTTTTCCTGGTTTTGTTTTCGTTAAAATCACTATTTCATTCAGACTTTATTATTCAATTCTGCGTTTGCAAATTAAATTTGAATATTCAATAATCGGTAAATGTTTTTCTTAGATTAAACTTGAATTACGACTTCACTGCTTCCAACAAATTTAATATTCTTGATGCAACCGACTCGGTCAGCGGTTTCTGTTAGGAAATGAAATTTGACCGCCATTTTCATTTCTTGGAAAACGCCGAATAAATTCCATTTGCATTCGGTCTCATGTAAAAATACTTTGGAATCGGATTCATTCTTCTACTTTATTATCTTGGTTCAAAAATATTTTCATATTTAATTCTCTATTTCGGATTCATTCATCTGAAGCGGGTAACTTTCTAGTTTTCTAGGTCACAGGGTATTGTAGATTTGGTCTAACATTTCTCCATTGCTTCCTTCAAAATGTTGACAAGCACTTATCTACTGATTCAGACACTGATAACAGAGAATATGCAGATTCAGTTCCACTGGATAATTCCTCTCACAAAACTTGAAAAAAAAAATAATAATTCCTGATTTTTATTTTTAGCTGTAACTTTCATATTTCACAACTGTTTTCAATAAATTAATACTCAAAAACAAATTATAACTTCTCAAGGCTTCACCTAGTTAAGATACGTGCCAGTCTTTGCAGATATTTGCTTTTGCAGCTACAACTATAGTTTAAATGTAAATTGAAATGTTAAATGTAAAAGAAGGGACTAGCTACACTTAAAAATGACATATGTAATTAATTAAGAGATTGGAACATGTTATCAGGAATCCAAGAAAGATTCCCTTCGTCAGGCGATTTAGATTGACAGGGCAAGTTATGGTTTGCAAAATATTTTCAATGTGTATTTCTGCATAAGCTGCTGAAATGAGACATTATTACTATTATAAATGTACTGCATTCATTTAAAAAAAATTATATGGAAATGATCGATTAAAAAAGAAATTAAAAATTAAATCAATAACCAATTTTTCTTAGACCTCTGTTTCAGGGCCGAAATATTATAATAGTTGTCAACTAAGCAAATACTTTATTTTTAAATATGAAAAAAGTAACAGAAAATTAACTTGAAACAATAAGTTTATGAAAACAAAAATTAAAATTGAAGAAATAGCGCGAGATGAAATCGATGCCACTATTTCATTAAATTATTCTTGATAAAAATAAATTATTCTTATTGGCATTCAGCTTGTTTATATGACATGAGTAACATCTGTAATCGATCGAAAGCAGGTTCCAAAATTTTTGATAAGCTTCTTAATAATGAACACTGAACATACAGCAACAAAATTTTCCAAATACACTTTGCTAGATTACTTACACTGACTGATGCCAGTGAACTAAATCAATTGGCGCAGGAAGTAACAATTTCAAGATTTAGTGGCCAGAATATTCTGCTCCATTGTAACACTCACCCTACATGTACAGCAGACCTTGGCATGTTTAAATTTGCATTCTTTGTGCTGTTGCTTGAGCAAGCGTTTCTAATATAACGTCAGGCAGTTAAATTTCTTAGAGACTTACTTGTGGAATTTGTGGATTAATATCATTGTGCCGTGCAAATTTAAGTAAGAAACGCCTCAAAGAACAGTACGATGGCTTAAGGTTGGCCAAAATATCAAGTGGCAAGGATAATGGGTGTTGCTTAAGATTTAATGGGTGAGGTGTCTAGAGGTTTAGAGTTACCACGGCCATTACGTAACTCTTGAGTGAAAGCGAAAGCATTACATGAAGGGCATTTCCGTCCTAACTGTGTCCACGAACAGATTGTATGTTTCCAAGCTAGCCAGATGTAAACCGCTGTTAGTCCGATATCGTTGTGACATATTAAGGTGATATAACAAGGACAAATGTTGGGAGGTGGTACAAAGCTATATTCACTGACGACTCGCGGGTCTGAATATCACTTGATGCAGTGTAATGTAGATCTCAGAAAATACAAAACGTGAATGCAATAGTTATGCACTTGCGTCACGGTATAGGCTGATATCATGAATAATATAGTATACGCCGACGTCTTCGATGGATAGTCAATTATGTGAGACATGAAATTCCGAAGGTGCATTTGCATCTTTTCAGTGGTGCTACGCGATTTGGTTTTTTTTGGATGGCACGCTCATTCACCAAAAAAAATGTTGGTGACGGTATGAAAATCGATGGATATTCCTAAACCTTATCGACGTTTTTAGTAAGTGTGTTGCATAGAGGAACTCTGCAGCAAGCACATTCAATAAGACAGAATCCCACTGAACTACTGCAGTCTCACTGACAGCATGCTACGTAATATTCAAACAGGCGTTGCTGTTCAATGTGGCTATCATACTTAAGGCTTCTCCTATCCTTACCTTTGCATCTGTAAACTGTAAATCATGGTGGATACTTATGCTGGTGCTCCTGTACTGCCAAAAACAAGTTGTTTGTGCCTAATCAATTGTTCACTTTCAGATTCTAGTCAGTATGTAGTGAGTGGCTTCCTGATCCAACAATGTATTTGGATGATTAGGTCACAGAATCTTGCTGGTCAAGCCGTGTGAATAGATTACATATAGTACATTATATGTTAAATTGCATATTATAAACAGAATAATTATAATTTACATCAGTGTTTTTAGCATTTACCATGATGAAAATTTCTTTCTATACATTTAAAACGATACTGTCCTTAACAAACCGATATTATAAGTGCTCAGACATTTACAAACATTTTAATACATTAAAGGTTTGCTAAAGTTGTTTGCTATAAAAGCATGTCCTACAATTTTAAAATAATTGTATTGAATTAAATTTCAGCATTATCCTGATATAGTCAAGGTTAAATATTTGTAGTAAACTGTTATTTTCCTTCCCTTTGTATTCAATTAGTTCATAAGCTGTGATATGAAGGAAAATGCAGATTTATCCAGAAAAAAATTTCTAATACGTAAAAAAAGAAAATAGTAGGGGGAGAAGGTGGTAATAAGGAACAGGGTTGTAATGTGAAACAGCAATTTTTGTGCAAGTAGCTGCTGCTATCATCCGGAAACCGCTCTAATTTCTATCGCTGGTTTTCCTTATAGCCACCTAGAGGTAGGTAACTTCAGTATTTCGTTGTGTATGGTTATGAGAAGAAGTAGTGTGTTTTCGTAAGCCTGAAAGTTTTTACGGGGTAAGATTCAACACAATTTCTGGTACTGTTATTAATACGAATGAGGTTTTGCTTATATTGTATATCATTATTAATTAACTGAAATACAAAATGATGTATTCAGTACTTAAGAATTAATATTTTATTACTGAGAATGGATCAGTCAATTTCCATATGGCGACTGGTGGTAATATGAAACAGGTGTTCCATAATAGAACCTCACGATGCCAAGAAGCAAATTAGGACATGAAAAGAAGGGACTAGGGCAGAAATGGCGTCAAGAAGATATGGTAAATGCAAGAAAACACCAAATCAGCAGATTTTTGCTCATGAAAGACTTGCAATTTTTAATTGAGCATTTTCTTTCAATTTTAAAGTGTTCTGCATTAATTTTTACTTTTTCTCTGTAGTTTCTACATTTTCTATTGATGTGAAGCAAAACAATGCATTAAAGTATCAACAATAAATGATTTTTTTTTACTATAATAGCAATAATAAAGAAGTATTGTTGCATTTTAACATCTGTTTCATATTACAACCCCAGTTCAACTATTCATTTTTTTGTAGAATGTTCTAAATAATTGTACCTATTCAAGAGTTTTAAATATTTATTTAAAAATGTGTGATATTTATCTCACACGATATTTATACTAATGCTACTGACGATTTTCATACATTAGAGCCACTTGAAATTCAAGATTTTGTCAAAAATAAAAAAGTGGTCCATATTACCACCACCTCCCCTATATATCCTTTTTTTTTCAAACAAAAAGTAAGATTTGCCATATTTTTATTTTTTCATTCGTAAAAGAAAATACAATTAACAAATATAAAATTACGTTGAAATAGGATGGTGTTAAGTATGGAAGTCTGTTGTATAGTCAAAAAAAGAATGAGAACCACTGTTTTACGTCACTTTTGTTTACCGTTTATGTAATTTTCCTCAGGTAATCAAATAAATCTCTCATTTAATTCGGAAAGATGAGGGAAAGTTTTTGTAATACTGCAATATCATGTTCAGTATTTTTATATACTATTCACAACGAAATGCTTGCAACTCAAACTCTCAAATATAAATGAAAATTTGCTAAGAGAATTAATAAGATTATTAAGAGAATATGATGTCTTCCATTTCTTAAATGATACAATTGAAAAAAAGGAACTGTATAGTGTGAAACTGAATTTCTCGTCATATTATTACATGTCATGTGACTTAGTTTGCTAACATGCAGTCCCTTACAGTGAAGAAAGAAAATAGGATTGCGATATTTCAAGTTCTTTTAATTTTGTTATTGAAGGGCTATAAGCGTATGTCTGTCTTTTTTATTGCTTATTTTATGAATAAATAGAACTTCATTTTGAATTTTATTTGGAACTGAATTAAGGTAAGCTTTTATTATTTCTAAGAGGCCAATTTTACATTTTGCTTCACAATTCAATAATTAAGATGCTCAATCCCTATCAAATAGATATGAAATAAAACCGTCACCCTTGCTTTCTAAGGCTTTAGAGAACTACGACATTCAAATCATAATGTTCGAAAACTTAACTATTAGTTAAAATAGTTTAAAGCTCTTTTCTAGGAAATCAATTATTAGATTTTCTAATTAATCACTGCAAATGGGCACAAAAATCTCTTTGTAGTCACATGTAAATCTTTGTTTATATTTATGATTTTAACTTGAAAATCTCCCGTTTTCAAAGGAAGCACACAATTAAAATTCAGAAGTTCCACTTTAATTATGAAAAGAGAGAAAGAGAGAGAGATAACAGATCTTATGAGAACCAAAAAAAAAGGCTATTAAATCTTCCTTTTTTAGATTTGCAGCATATACATCTATGAAATAAAACAATTTCTGCTCTAGATTTAATCTGGAATATTTCATTCATCACCAAAACTTGTTAATTTTAGGTCTTAAACTCTGAGGACAATACTATAACAAAACGAAGAGATAAAAAAAGGAGAAAAGAAAGAAAATGTTGGCTGTTGCGGCAGATAGAAGGTAAAAAAGAAATAAACGAAGAAAATTGGTATTAGGGGAAGTCAAAATCGTGCTGTATCTGTCATCAAAAGTGAATCCTTCTGTCTTATAAACTTACAGCTTATCTTTGCTACTTCTTTATTCGCAATGGTCGTTTTTATAGGCTATTTCGTGGGTTTCGTCATTCTATATCGACGCTCAACGCCAAAGAATAGATATAAAATCACCCCCTAGTTAAAAATGGGATTTCCGAAAGGCTTGGTTGTCATGGATACGGAACGTCTATATCAATTTTGTCACGGATTTTTTTTTCTTTTTTGAAATATAAAGAAAAGACTCGCGTGGTAAGTTATAATGTTCGAAATATTTGGCTTGTTTATTGGTTTTTCTTCAGAAAAGAACTTATCACAAAATAAGAAATCGTCTACGATTGTAAATCCAAAATAGTGTTCGCCCTTAGAGTAATTTATTACAAGTAATTCAAATGCGGTGTCTCAGAATGAGTTAGAAAACCTAAGGAATCAGAATATTTTTTGCTTGATGTACAATTTCATTTTTTTTGATAAGAGTTATGTATATAAAACTTTTTTTTAGAGTTGATACATTATTTTTTTAAAATTTGTATCTAAAAGATTCTAATAAATCAAGTAATTAATAATAAAAATAATAGCTTATTTCTATCCTTTCAATCTTATTTCAAATCTTGAATCGAAAGGATAGAGAATAGCTTATCTGTTATTATTTAAACAACTTAACACAATGCAAGAGCTCGAATCAGAATATCAATTCAGATATTCTTATCAATTCAGATCAATGAACCCTTATTAAAAATTGAAACTTTGATGTAATTATTTTGTTGTTTTTTTTAGTTTTTTTTTTAGATAAATTGTTGTACATAATTGTGAGCCAAAAGTCACGATCGGATATTTTATATGGTGTACTACAAAATAATGAAATGCGAAAATCAATTCATAAACTTTATGAAACTTAAGTAATGATAATATGACAATAACAATGTCCATATCTGTGTCATTGCAGTCCTCAGTCCCTAGCCTTACAGTCGTCTTGTTTAGAGCATGCAAGTGAATCTGATCTTGTAGAATGATTTCATTCACGCTTTCATATCGCCTTCATTCAATTCATTTTAATTTTTGAAATAGAAAAAGAAATATTTCAAGGAAAACTTTAATTTTTTAAAAGATCTTCGGAAGATATGTTCACTGGCTCAAAAATTACTAAGGGAACACTCTTACATATTCACACACAGTCATGGTGATTTCATGAGTCTATTGTTTTAAAGTAGATTACTGAAGTTATTGTATTTTTATTAATGAATAAATACTCATTCATCCAATTAAGGAGATATTAAATAAAAACTAAAGTTTTCCAGAGGAACATGAATGTCAAAATACAAGAAAATGAAACACTAAGACTAATTGCGCCACCAGATAGATTTTTAAAAATTCAAGTAATATTTCGACCAATAAATAAAGTATAACAATTACTGACTAAAACAAAAGCCAAATAACCGTGAAATCTCGTAGAAAACTGTTTCAGTACCAGTAATAGACACAAAAAAAAATCTACGAATGTCTGAACATTTATTGTTTAAAAGAATTTTGAACAGTACACATGGATTACAATAGTAAAGCGGAAAAAATCCTGCTATTGTTAATCATTTATAGGAACTCCAGCCATGTTTGTGGTTGGAATAATATCAAAATTTAAACTAAGCTTCAAATAGATTTAAATTGCATTTGTTAATTTAAAAAGTTTGTGATAATTTAATTAAAAGAAAGCTATTCCAGAGATCAGTAGTTTTTAGATATGACAGTTTTAAATGTGACATGTAAGTTATTAGATGTGACATTATAAAATTAATATAGCACGTAGCATGTAGGCATTAATATGGCATGTAGGCAACAATGACGGGATAACAATTCATTTTAGATAGAGTACTTGTCGGTTATAAATTTTGACGGATAGGAAATTACACGGAATGCATTGCTAGGAACATAAATGAATTTGTTTATTGGAAGGATTGATTATAAGTCATATTACAAGTGAAAATTCGAGTCATTTCATTTTGACCTTGACCGTCGGGTTTTTTTTTTTTTTTTTTGATGAGTATTTTGATGTTGTCTCTGTTTCGTGAACGCGACAATGCAACATAAAGCTGGCCGCTCACTCAAAAAAACTGTTAAGTGCTCGAAGAAACCCTTGCGACTAATTAATAGTCACTGCAAATGCGGGCATTACTGAGAACTGACGGGGCTTCAACTTGAATTGACATCTTTCGATTATAAATCGATCCTGGGAATAATGACGATATCTCCTCTGTTGTTTTCCGAAAAAACTTCTACCGTGATTAAATTGCGATGACACTCCTTAATGACCAATCGTGAGCCATTACAGAGTCATTTCTTTGGATTGAGATTGCGAAGGAGCATCTCAATTCATCCTTTCTTCAGGCTCAGTTGATGAGGTGACATGCCGGAAAATGTGAGTGTGAAGAAACTCTGCACCTGGGATAGTTTTCGTTCATCACTTGGATTATCCGACACCACTACCTGCAATACAAGTGAGACTTGCAGGACAGCTCTCGTGCGTTACGATCTACAGGGGTTACACAGGACTGGAAAACAATATATGAAATTAGATGCAATTCTGGCTCAGCTGAATGATACGTCTGAACCCAGTTTGAATCGCGACTTGATCTGACAACTGAAATGTCACCAGATTTAGTAGTGAATCAAATTAGGATATGGGGAGAAGGATTCGAGAAAAAAAGTTTTGATTCAAAAAGTCGATGACAGGCGGAATAGGGCACGTTTAATGTAAAAAAGAGTGGTAATGGACAGACAAATGAATAACAAAGACTAAACTGCAATAAACGATTACTTTACAGTGTTATACTTTAAGTGTTATCAGAAACCTTTTGGCCAACAAGAGTACATTTTGTTCTCCCACGCGGACGAGGATCTGGTTCAATGTGGCCATCGTTTTCTTGGATCGGAAATTGCATTCTATACACAGAATTCTCAACAGTAGAACGTAACAAGCCTGCAGGAATGTTCATCTGTCCGTTCTACGTTGTCCTTTAAGGCTACCACGTTCGTGACACTGGCACTAGACGATGGCCTTCAGACGATGTGCTGCCTTCAGATGATGTGCTGAATAATGTTAGGGGAGCGAGATAGCTATGCAATAGGAAAAAAAGCTATAATCACTCTGTCTTATGTGAAATGATGCCATAGAAGTTGCTGTATCGGTCATGCAATGTATTTTTTGTATAAAATGGTGTCATCCACATGTTGTCGTTGCTGAAGTTGCGGAATGACGATATTGTTCAGTATATCGCGATATTTCTGTGCGGTTAGGGAACAGCTTAGTGGGTCTGTCAAAGCGATAATCTTAAAAAAGAACGGTCCTATTATAAAATTATATTATATTATAAAACGGTCACACGAAACGGTAATTTCGTGAATTATTCGTGAAACTTTTCGGTGAATGTAGTGGGAGTTTCTGGGGAGCATGAGGTGATTTGGAAACCAAAATTCAACAATTTTGAGCGTTTACAGTCCAGAGAAAAATGGGCAACATCTCTCCAAAGAATTTCCAGCGCCAAGCCCCGTCGATCTCCTTCTGGCCAGAAACGTCAAAGCAGATGTCAATCGCTTTTCACAGACATCGTGCAGGAGCTGCTTATAGCTGATCTTGTGTGTATAAAATTGAACAGTTTTGCGCAAGGCTTTCCATACCGTAGAACATAACAAATCCAATTGTAAAGATAATTCACGGGCGCTGTTATTATCGGTTGCAACTTCCTCAATTACTGTAGTTGACTGGTTTCCGTACTCCGCTAGGTCGAACAAAGATCGTGTTTCTTGGAACTTCCGAATCATTGATCTAACTGTATTAGCTGACTGAGGGCCTTTATGCAAGTTCTGACGGGCTCTAAACTCACGAAGAGCGGCTTCTGCATTGCAGTCGTTCAGGTAAAATAAGTAACGCGCAATGAGGTAATCTGAAGCGCATGCTGAGCACAACTATCAACAGGAATTCGTTTAAACGTTTTTCCTTTACTTTCTATGGTAGCCCTAGGCTGGCAGCGACACAGATGATCAACTTCTTTTTATGCAAATTATCGACTTATTGAACTTTAACAGCGCCACATTCCCCCTCCAGCGACTTTTTGAACTAATTTTTCTTTTTTTTCGCAGAATCGTGCTTCCTATGTCCCACCTAGTCTGTCTACCGAATTCTAACGATTTCTCCACCGAATTTTGTGGCATTCCTGTTGTTAGATAGAGCTACAGACGGCTCTGAAATAGAGGAAGTTTAATAATGGCCAACTGTTATATGAGTATCATTATTTTATTTTATCTTTTAATGTTTTTTGTTGTGGCATTCCGGTTTTATATAGAATTTTTATAAACTTTGCTTTGAAAATTCTTTGAAAATTCTTCATATAATTTTAGCTATACTTAATAAATTTCCTTCATATTACCAATTCCGCATTCCTGTTAGTCTCATTGCTCTTGGTTGAACTTCCTCCAAATGTTGGGGAAACATGAGCGCTTACTTTCCCACTGAATCACATTGTTTCAGGGAAGAATTTCGAAAAAAAAAATAGGGCTATCTTTGCCTTTGTGATTCTTACCGTCTTGACCGGAGCATTTAAAACATTACAGTAGCACATTTATTGGTTATTTTATGCAAAGCAAAGGACTAACATGCAGTAGTCCTCAATTTAATTCGCCTTATTCACATAAATCTAGAATTTAATGGATCAAATTTTGAGAACTTGATTTTTTTTTAAAGCACAAGACCAGTCAATTAGAAAAATCGACGAAAGTCCGGATAATGCACATCAATTACAAGGGGAAAAAATGAACTTTTCCTATTCATTTCCAAAAAAGAAATGAATAAATTTCTTCTTAATTAATTCAAGAAGATAAATTTTTATTATGCAAAAAAAGAATATTTTATTTAGATTACTTTGAATTTTAAAAACAGGGACAGTAGGTGGCAGTTTGATATTACAGTTTATTATTGGTGACCACAACGTAAAAATGGTTACAAAAGTACATTTCTTTAATATAGATCTTTAATATTTTACATACTTCCTCAAGAACATTCTGAATAAACCAGTATCTCCTTTCCCATTTAAGTCTGTTAAATCTAGGGTTTAGGGTTTCTAACTCGAAAAAGCACTTTCAACACTTCATCCAATGCCGAACTCTTGATCGCACCCTTCCCTTGAAAATCAATGGAAACTTTCTGTCGGCACCTCTGATGTTCTCCCATATTTCTTCAAAATCTCAGCAATGCCAAGATGTTTTACTTTTTTTTTCTTAATCGTACAAAAAAGATAAAATGTATTGCCTCTATAAATAAGAATAAAAAGAAAGAAAATCTGAGCGATAAATTCATTAATCTGAATTACACGTTTAGGCGTAAGGAAGCTTTATTTCCAACAATACTTTTTGAATACAGTAAGGAGGGCATTAAAAGGTTAAAGGGTCTCATGAACAGGACACGAAAACCCAACTGGGCGAGGAAGATGTGATATACAGCCATCGGGACAAAATAGAGGTTGGGAGGCCAGTCCGATGCTAGCCGCTTTTTTTTTATAGTGGAAATTGAATATCCAAAGATAATTTACTTTATACTAACAATGTAGTAGATACCATCCTTTTTTTTTTAATTCCGTATAATGTTACTACAAGTTAAATTGTCTTTACACAGACAAATGTTGTTATTTAAGAATTGTAATTGACTGGCAGCATCTATCATATTTTAAAATACTCTGGAACTTTTGTGACTATCCGACCTCAACTTGGTCACGGAAGGCCGGGAGCCTTACCTCCCACGTACATAGGCCTGTAGTGGGACACTTTAACTTAACTGGAACTTTTATATGCTTTGGAATGATGATAAAACATTCATCTCTCTATAATATTGTCTACATATTATAGAAAGGCTGTAAAAAAAGAATATGTTTGTCAATCTACTAATAGATAATAATCTAATACAAATCGCCGTCTAATCGGCGTGGTCTAGTGGATTAGATGGCGGTCTTCCACGAGGCTGATACGTCGGCACCTGGGTTCGAATCCCGGTGCTGGCTTGGATGTTTACTTTCTTTGCTGTGTCTTCTTCTTCTCTTTCTCTTCCGCCATCGTAGACTGTAGAATTGTGAAAATTTCAAATGGAAACAAAAAATCACTTCACCATTTCTGACCTTTCTAGGGCTAGTGCTATAAATTAAGAAGGATGATAACACACGTGGGGTGTGCCCATGGCCCTACGCCTAATAAAAAAAAAAATCTACTAAGAGACAATCGTAGTAGAGACATTTTTCAGATTCTGTCATATATCATTCATCAAAATAATCATTTTGAAAACAAGTTAGTTTTGATATACAAGTACTGATAATTCTGCATTAGATTATTCATTGTTTAGTGTGTTTCTCGATACGAATATTTTTTTCTGTTAAATTAAACCAAGAATGTTACTAAGTTGAAGGAAAAAAAATCAAAGTAATCTACGCACTGACCAACTTCATTAGAGATTTTTTAAAAATACGAGTAGATAAATAAAACATTATGTGAATTACTTTTTAAAGCCATATCGAAGGCCCTTACACGTGACAACAGGAACATTTTACGTCTTTAAAATAAATAGATAACTGACCATAATTTTTTTGCTGACTTTTTTCTACATTCTTAAATAGGTCGTTGAATATCCGTGGGATTTCATTTATATTCGTCGAAAACGCCATTCCCTATTCCACTGCCTTGATGGAAATGGAAAAATAAAATGAGAAAACTCGGAAGAAACGTATCCAAGTCGCTAAAAGAACTTGGCCTACAGTGATTGACTTTGACCTGTGAATCAACGTTGGAAGCTGAAATACGGCAGCAAATCAATTCGCGAGGGTTTGGAACCAGTCCAAAAAGGCATCTGTCACCAACCGCACATTCCCCATCACTGGCCGCAATGACCCTGGAGTCTCTGCATTGGCAATGACAGCTAGGTCCCTCCGCAATCCCTAGATCTTACTTTTATTGAGTCTGTGATAACCAGTTCGCATTCAAATTCCAAATTAGGACATTTCAATGAATCAGGAATACTGTACATTGCTTCTCATGATAATTATGAGAAACTTACTGATAACAAATAGTCTAATAAAAATATCTTTTTATCTATTTTTTAATATATTTTTTACATATACTAAATAAATTAGAACTGTTTAATTCTTGTTAAATAAAATGTTTTTATTTATTAATGTTTGAATTATTTTAAAATGCTATCTATAATGTATCCAAGTATACAGTTTCTGATTTTTTTGTTTCATATTGAGGCTTACGTTCTCCGCATTATCATTCCATTGTGATTTCTATAATCCAATTGACTAGAAATTCATTAATATAAAACTTGGATTGGAAGTAAGGTGAGACTTTCCGTGAGGTCAAATGAAATCAATAAACACAAAAGTTACTACATAATAATTCAATGCGTATTATTAGATAGATGGAAGAAGATAATCGCCTAAATTAAAATGAGATCTGCGAAACATTTAACATGTTGCGATGTAGCAATAGTATCTCTTACCAAGAAATATAACAATGTGATTACCTTTAATCAATAAAAAAAAATGGTACACGATGGATTTATTGACTCAATAAATCTTCAATAAAAGAGTCATTGCTTGATTCTTCTTACTTAATTAGAACAGACTTCCCGTTTGAATTGTACGAAAACTCGATGAATAGGATTGAAAAATCAATTTGATTTGAAAGAATCAAAAAAGGAAAAACATGAGAGAAAGAACACTTGATTCAGACAGACTTCCCTCTAAAAACAAAAACAAAACCGAACTTTTTGGGTTTTATTGTTTTTTATTTATTTTTTTAATTAAGCTCATTCAAATATACATTAAAAAACCTTGACTTCAAGACTCAAATGCTGATATTTACTGGAGTTTCAATGTAGTCTTTTACAATAGACTTTGCAATTCAAAATAATTTGACATTTTTTTACCGCCTTCCCATGCAGTTGTAATGGTCGTAAAAATTAATTGCTAAAAGTTACTTAGATTTAATTACTGAAATATACTTAAAAATATTTAGAAGAAGCATCCAAAATTACTTGTAGAGATCGAAATGTCAATTTACTTTATACTTGTGATGTACTTGTCTGAGCCTAACGGACTCATCAGTCCGAACCACCCTCTTTGATCATAAACTCAGAAAGGCGTGAAAAGAAATGGAAACGCTCCCGAAAGTGATTCCCAAACAAAATGAACAACAATTAAAAATATGTGCTACGAACTTGCACATAAAGAATCTTCGATTTAACAATCGTTAGACTGATGATAATAAGGACGATATGGCCGCTCCCGATTTTTCCCCGATTTTCTGTTGACAAACTCAAGGGCGGGATTTGTTTATTTATGCGCAGTCTTTGGTTTTCATTTCTTACTAATTTCCCTGCACGTTAATTTAGTTCTTGTGATTATATTGCCGTTTTTGGTTTGGTTTTGTATCCTAATGATTGTTAGGTCGAAGGTTCTTTATGTGCAATTTCGCACTTATTTTTAATTGTTGTTTATTTTGTTTGGGAATCACTTTCAAGAGCGAAGGTAATTTTCATTTCTTTTCACGCCTTCTGAGTTTGTCATCAAGAAGAGTGATCGGGCTGACGAGTACATAAGAAAGACGAAACGCCCGTTCCCGATTTCTTCTGTTGATAAACTCAAGGGCGTGATATGTTTATTTATGTGCAGTCTTTTGTTTTCATTTCTTAATTATTTTATACTTGTTAACATATTAAATACTTTATAAATTCAAATATGTTTTAGCCGTCAAATTAAAAAAAAAAGTGATTTTCTGTAATAAAAATGTGCCAAATTGCCGTAGTGTTCACCAAATAAAGTATCTTCATTGAACAGCGGTAAGTTAAAACAAGTTTTAAAATCCCAATCTATATTATTAAAAAAACAGCTTGTGTACTTACTTCCGCAACAGTTAAATTTCGCACGGGCGTTGCCAGGCAACAGGAGTATTGTTACGTGGTCAACTCAACTGCGCACATTTGTATTCTTTAGAATTTAAACTTTAATTTATTTTTAGTTTTAGTTTTAAGTTGTATTTTTTAGTTTATTTGATGTAATTTGTTTTTTGATTAAATAAAATATTGTTTTCCGTTCCATATGAGAGGCTTCCGGAGCGAAGCGAAGGCAGTCATCTAGGATAACATTAATAAAAATCAAACAGGATATTTATTCACATAAATACTTGAAAGATAATTTGATATTCAAATGTTGTTCTGAATCGTATGTGAGATTTCTGTCTTTTATTTTGTTTTATTTTTGTAATATCAAATCATAAAAAATTTAAACTTGTAAAAATAAAAAAAGATTTAACTAATGTTTTATGCTCCTCCATAACTATGAGGGTTTTTATAAAAATATGAATTTAAAGTAAGCGAGCATTTGAAAACGAATATTCTGTTTTTGCTGAATTAAGAAGGAAATGAGAAATACAACAGTTATTTTAGTATTATTTATTATTTATTATAATAGCAGAAGTCTTTCTATCTTTTTTTCCATGTGCTCCAGAACAATCCACAGATGGTTGCTTTTGTGGGATCAATTTTTCTATGTCCTTTGCATAGAAATTTGTGTCCAAGTGAATTCAGAACACTTTAATAGAAATAGTAAATTCTGTGCAATTTTATTCCGAGCTTATATCCAGATACTGATCCATTTTTATATCGGTATTATTTATATTCACTATAAAATATCATCCTAAGAAATGAACAGGAAGTACTGAACGAACTTGAGCACAAATAGTGTTACAGACAAGTGCCGATAAATTCGAACATCAATTATTCGAGCTAATCTTTCTTAAAGTAGGTTCACTGCTCACTTTCCGGCATTCGTGTTTCTAGAAACTTTCCATATTAGTCGTTTGTTAGATCAACCGAGGTCAAGTAATAATTTATCAATATATCTCTGACTCATTAATTAATTAGGGTTCAAACGTTTCTACTTTAACTTGTATCGATACGGACTTCTGACAACATCCTACTGTGAATTGGAAGTTGCTTAGGGGCCAAAGATAAGATTAAATATAAGTTAGAATGAAGATTACGCTTTCTTACTTTAGACGGAACTAAAAGGAATTTCAGAAACTCCATTGTTGGAAGATCGATGTCTAACCTGTTTTAGTCTTCTGAACAAGATCAGAAAACTTATATTTCCGTTTTTGAGGACAAGTATCATTAAAATATCATTAGTAACAATGACAACAATCTCAACAATCGCAACAAATGCGTGTTTTGCATGAGCAACAATGACATGTATAATACATCTCTACAACAATCACAGTAATCGCAACAATTGCGCCTTTTAAATTCGCAACAATTGTTGCTAACGATATTTTAATCTATATTACTAAAATCTTTTATTTCTCTGTGTCTCTGTCTGTCTGTCTGTCTGTCCGGCGCAGTTTTGTGTGAGAATGAAAAATAGAAACAATTTTTACAGTGAACATCCGCGACAGGAATCGAACCTGCAACCTTCCGATCCGAAGTCAGACATCTTATCCATTAGGCCATGGGAACTACAACTCTCTTCATATTGCTTTTTTGACTTATCTGTAAAAACTGAACTGACTTTGACTGAAAAGTAACAATTGTAATAGAAAAGAAAGTCAAAAAAGAAAGAAGCAGTACTTCATTAGGTAAAATACTGAGAAATCACTATTTGAAACTTAAAAACCACTGAAAAGTATCAATTGGAATGAAAAAAAAGAGTCAAGAAATAAAGAAGCAGTATTTCCATTAAGTAGAATACTGAAAAATCACTATTTGTAACTCAAAAACCATCATTATTTGTAACTCAAGAACCTCTCAAAAGTATCAATTGGAAAAAAAAGAGAGTCAAGAAAGAAAGAAGCACTATTTCTATTAGGTAGATTACTGAAAAATCACTATTTGTAACTCATGAAGCTAGAATCACATCAAAGTCAAAAAACTCACGATAAATATGCGGCTCATCAACCAAGATGAACGAGAGTGTCGATAACATCAATCGAATGATAAGTCTAAGAATACAAGGAGAGACTACAGAGCATACAAGTGCGAATAAAATTGACACTTCTGATAATCCACCACACGAACATCTCTATCTGCCCGAGTATCTGAACGCATTGAATCTCAGCGGTATTCCTCAACATCGTTTGTCATTGAAGATTGGATCTCCAATAATATTGTTGCGAAACATCAATCCCAAGTTTGCATACTGCAATGGAACTCAACTTAAATGCCGTTCATTCGATAATGATCTCATAGAAACCGAAATTATAACAGAACTCACAAAGGAGATTTTGTTTTCATCAATACGATGTCTATGGAACCATGCGATAATCTACTTCCATTCACTTTCACAAGAAAACAATTTCCGATCAGACCTTCTTATGCGATATTTATCAATAAAGCTCAAGGACAAACTCTAAATAAAGTTGGCATATATTTGGAAAACGTTGTCTTCACTCACGTACAACTTTATGTCTTTGAGTCACAATTCAACAGAATTTGGTTATCTTCACTCTAAAGAATAGTCACAATCAATTTGTTGCGAAGAATTTCGTATACAAGCTATGATCTTCATTTATCATCTATATCAACTTACGTCCATCTGAACATCTCTTCTTCAAATATCTATATCGAACAATCTGATGGCCTAGATTAGTAGATAATTTTCACTATTTTTAACTCAAAAACCACTGAAAAGTATCAATTGGAATTGGATAAAAAAGAAAAGAAAAAAAAAAGAATCACTATTTCTATTAGGTAGAATGCTGAAAAATCCCTTTTTGTTACTCAAAAACAATCACTATTTATAACTCAAAAACCACTGTAAAGTATCAATGGAAATAAAAAAAAGAGACTCAAGAAAGAAAGAAGCACTATTTCTATTAAGTAGAATACTGAAAACTCACTATTTGTACCTCAAAAGCCACTGAAAAGTGTATCTATATTACTAAAATCTTTTATTTCTCTGTCTGTCTGGTGCAATTATTATAATTTACAAAAATAGAAATAATTTCTACAAGTTATCTATTGGAATCCAACATGCAACCTTCTGCTCCGAAGTTAGACGTCTTAGGCATTAGACCACAAGATTACATTCTAATCTCTATAAAAAAAAATATATATATATCACAGATATATGATTCACACGCTGATTCTAAAAGCAGTCGTGGATTGAGAGAATATAGACATCAACAATTAAAATAAAATAAAAAAAAAACTTTTAAAAATTTTAGTTTTATTTTACTTGATGTAATTTGTGTGTGTGTTTTTTTTAATAAATACAAATTGTTTTCCGTTACATACGCGAGGCTTCCGGAGCGAAGCGACGGGTAGCCGACTAGTATCTTTAAAGCAATATAATTGATATTGATTTAATAGGGAAATTAAAGCAATATCAATTATATCAATATCAGAAGACGTTGTGATTGGTTTATTAATCGCTATCCCTACCTTGTTTAAAATTACAGAATGAGTTTTATTTATGAAGAAGTTTAGAATTAAAATAAGTTAATAATAAGTTAATAATCAACTAGTTAAAAGGAAATGTGTAATGGTAGTTTTTAATTCAAAAGCTTTATTGTTATTTAACTGCTCGTTTTAAGGCTATAATAAGGTACTTCTGATTTCCTGGATAAGCCGAACAGTTTGAAAATTTGACCAAAGAATGGTCTTAATGAATTGAGATTATCTCTACTTACTATCATTTGTTTTCAAAAATACTAATGTTTCAAAACTTATTAAATTAAAATGAAATTGTTTTTCTTAAAATTCTTGGGAAGATTTCATAAGAATATCAATCGGAGGATTATCAACAAGATGTAGATTGGCTCGTCAGTTAAATCCATTTAATTAAACTCACTTTATTCGTTTTCGTAATTTTCTAATACTTTTTTAAGTAAATTCTAGACATTCCCATGCCTCTAGTTTTATTTTTTGAAGAAATATTTTGAGATAAAAATTTAATATTTTGAAAGATCACTCTCAGATTAGATAATATATAAAGTACGGTGTCATATCAATTTCATCTGGTTGATATTTCTTTAATTTTAAACTTGTATCAGATGGTGACTTTAAAGGATCTACAGATACATCGAGGAAAAAGCAAAAATCTTTCATGAAGATCCGTTCACTGATTCAAAAGTTATTAGAAGAAATGCGCAAGCGCACACACACACACACACACGGTCATTTTTTTTTTATTATTTATTTATTTATATATTGCTAGTTTTATTACACAAGACCAGTCCTACTAGGTGACATAAAAGTACCTGTGTTGTAGGTGCTGGTAATGATTCTATAAATTTTAAAACATCTACAACAGTTTTCACAACAAATTGAAATTAGATTGCTAAAAATACAGAAAGAATAATTACAAATTTTACACATATGCCTTTAAAATTAATAAATTAAATTATATATTCATCAAGAGAAAACTAAGCATTTTTTTTTTTTGATAAACATAGGCTTAAATATGTATTCAAAATAAGGTATTTTATGAAAATAATTTTTTTTTTATTTATTTTTTTTTTTTGCATAATTTTTAATTAATCCATTTAATCTTACCAGTTATAATTTTTTTTATTATAATATTTTTTAATACAGAAATTTTATGTATATTTATCATATCAAAAGAGAATTGTTCAAAGATATTATTAATGATTCTATTTTTAATTCATAAGCCAAAATTATTTTTTGGGGCATCATACTGCATTTTCTCATATAAGCTTGTTGATCTCGTTTTATTGATGGTATTTATATCATTTATAAAACAAATCTTTTAATAATATTTTATAGATTATAAATTATTTTTTGTTGAGGTAACAGTATTTTGTTTTTTATAAGAATTTGATGTTTATGGTTTTCAGATTGATTTTTAAAATTTATAAAGATTATATTTAGAATTTTATACAAAATTCTGTTAATATTTTTTACCTCTGATTTACTTAGATGAAACCAGCTTAACAAACCATAATCAATAAGTGAGTCAACATAAGATTTATATAATATAATTTTGGTTTTTGTAGGGAAAATATCTTTAACATGATAAAACATAAACAAAGTACTGTTTAATTTTTTAATATATAAATATAGTGGTTGTGCCAGGAGAATTTGTTATTGATATATAAACCCAGATATTTGTGATTACTAATTAAATTTAAGTTTTGACAATTACAGTTGTTAGTGTTTTCATGGTTCATGTGTAAACACTGGAAATTATGGATTTTAATTTGTGGTATTATATCTATTTTTTTATTTTTCATGTGGATTACTATAAGTTTTGTTTTGTCCTTATTAATGTTCATTTTATAATCATGTGTCCATTTTATCAGATTTGTGAAATCTGCTTGTATTTCTTTTATAGCTATATCTAGATTAGTAATCATGTTAATTAAGATAAGATCGTCAGCATAAGCATAGATATTCGAAGTAGTTTGACAGTTGAAAACAGTATTTAAATAAATTGTAAATAATACTGGTCCTAAATTAGAACCCTGAGGTATTCCTTTCTTCAGATTATAAGGTTTGCTGAGTTTATTTTCTATTTTTATTTTACATTTTCTATTGCTAAGATAATTTTTTAGTATAGAATATATATTTGCTCTTAATCCAATATCATATATTTCTTGAAGTAGTATTTTATGGTCTAGACTATCAAATGCTTTTTCTAAATCAACGAATATTATAAGTACATATTTACTTTTATTTAAATTTTTGTTTATTATCTCACTTAAGTTACTCAGTAAGATAGTTGCATTTTTATTTTTTTGATAAGCATACTGGTTTTGATATATAATGTCATATTTTTCAATATAATTATTAATTGAGTTTGTTAGATATGTTTCAACTATTTTAGATAGATTCGATAGTATTGATATTGGTCTATAATTTACACTTAATAAATGATTTCCATTTTTATATATTGGAATAAGTTTTGCTATTTTTCATTTTTTTGGATAAATTCCATAATTTAATATTCTATCGATTAGAATTTTTAGTATTTGTGCATGAGTTTAAACTTTCATTCCATTATTATGTTATTTTCAGGTTACTTTTTTATTATTACTTTTTTGTATTTAGGGAGAGAAGGGTAATTGCATGCACCTTATTTAAAACGACTATATAATTATTGCATTTTCTTGATCAAATGCTTATTGAACAGACAATTTATTGAAGAATGATGTATTAATTCAATTATGTGAGGGTATTATACTTTTTGTGATATTTCATTTTTTGTAAGATGCTGTGTGCGTACCGTTGCCCTCCTGTGTGGGATAATGGTACGCATGCATAACAGGTTTATGTAATTTGTCGTGTAATGAATGAAAATCATTATAAATCATTGCTCTTTATTACTAAACACAATCTTCAAACTAAAGTGTTATTAAAATACACTTGACAATATACTACTACATAGAAAAATGCAGAGCCTAACAAAAGGTGCCTATAAATAGGCGATCAAACACTTATTATGGGTATGCATATGTACTGTGGATGGCATTCCCAATGTCACATTGCGAAGTAGTGCTTTCCTGCATTGCTTTCCTTAAATCAGTCTCCTTAAGAGCGGAGAGCTTAAGGCATGCCGGGAAGCATCGGGCAGCTAATGTGACATTGGGAATGCCACCCACAAAAGATTAATTTTCAGTTAAATAACAAATGCATCCCATTAACCCAACATACGCCATGTTGAAAAAAAAATACCTCTACATTAACTCATTATCATCGTATTCTCGCCCCCCCCCTCCCCCGTCTCCCCCTGGTAAGTATGCGATACGCCAAGAAGACTCGATTCCAAGCGATTATGAAGTACAAACTGATATTCATTTGAATGTAATCCCCGTGGCCTAATGGATAAGATGTCTGACTGCGACTCAAACGGTTACAGGTTCGATTCCCGTTGTCTATCTCGATACTGCTTCTTTCAGCGTCATCCATGAAGTTCCGGGAATCGGTTCCGTATTTAGTTAAATGTTATTTGATGAATTAGTAGAGGAAAACTAATATAACTAAAATTTTTAATATTATTATATTTTATTCCTTTTTGCATGCACTCATCTATTATTTTATTATTATATGATGCTTACGAATTATTTAAAAATAATTAGACTTTAATTTATTTTTAATTTCCTCGCAACAATGCCATAGGCACGCTCTTGTCCATTGTTGAACTGCGCCAGACAGACAGCAACGATCATTGTTGAACTGCGGACAGAAGGAAAAGATTTTAAATGTAATATAGTTTAACAAAAAAAAAACCCACAATGTTTACTGACAAGTTCAGTACAGAACTACGGAATATCCTCACATGAGATTAAAGCAAGGTATTTGAAAGTTGACACGACAATTGCCTCTTGTATCCTTTATATCTATTTTTTCATGTATTTAATGATGTAATTCTTCTTTATTGTTTTATTTTTTCTACTCTAAAGTTGATCATTCACCTTTTACATTTACGCCCATTTTTTCCCCCCTATATTCAAATTCTCTGCATCAGCATTTCTAATTTAGCTTCGTTTTTAGATATTTCGCGTTTCTAGCATTGAAGGTCAAGAAGTAAGGGGCAAGGGCGGGGTGAAGACAACTGCTCTCATCTGAATTTTTTAATTTTTAATATAACTAAACAGTCGCCTATTGCTTTGCTCCAGAAGCCTCACAAATGTAACGGAAACAAGCATTGTATTTATTCAAAAAAAATTCAACAAGTAAACTAAAAGCTAAATCTTAAAACTAAAATGAAAAATAAAGTTTAAATTCTAAAGAATACTTGCAATACAATATTAAAATCCATTTGTAACAGTCGGAAATTTGAGCTGACCATGCACCAGTACTCCTCTTGCCTGGCAAACGAGTGCGAAATTAGTGTTGCGGACAGAGTCGACCATGCAATAAGCCTCCTGCTACCTGGCAATCGAGTGTTGCGAAATTCCATTGTTAGGCGAACGTAGACACTCAGACCCACACAAATTTATATAATTAATAATACATGAAAACGTAATCTACATAATCTGTTAATAATTAAGATTTATGTAATGTAAATTTCTCGAAAAAGGATTAGTTACAAAAAAAAATGTTAAAACGTCGGAACCAATGTGGTAGTAGTACTTTTTTTACATATTATTTTATGCAGTTTTAATATTTTTTTTTACTGTGCCATAAAGTATTGCCACCTTCTCTCGAAAAATTTATGCGGACGCCTTCATTGGAATAAGCCTTCCTTCTTCAATTTTAAAGATTCTTATATCCCCTTCCTTTACCAATTGGTAATTTACAGATGACGCTTTACAGAATCAAAATTTTAATAATATTCTATAAGTATATTTTAACAGTGATCAATATAAAGTACCACACATATAATAACAAAAATTTAGATAACAATTTTAAGCGTGTACTCACTATAATCATGTTGGAGATTTTCAAGTCATTTTTGAAAAAAAAAAATTCAAATGGTTATACGCACCATTTCAGAACAGTTTTCAACAAATACGTGTTTGATTGAAATCTCTAGCACACAATTCTGTTAATTTTCCATTAAGTAGATCAGTGGTCTCCAACCTTTTTATCGCCGCGGACCGGTCAACGTTTGATAATAATTTTCACCGCGGCCCTGGGGGGGGGGCGTTGATTGTTTATATTTTAGATTGTTTGAATTTAATAATTATAATTTAATTATATGCCTTTAAAATGAAATACAGTTACACCAAAAAATGAATATAAGGGTGAATCTACGGAAAACCTGTAATTCGTGTCACAGAGCAATAAATTGAAAATGATTGAAAATATTTGTCATTTTTCAAAATCACACATTGAAGTACAAAATATACTATAGTTTAGTATAATTTTTTTTTTAATTTTATGGAATTTCCAAAAAAAAAAAAGTTGTCCACAGATGGTGATTCGTCACTTTCATGGACTGTCACAAGCTACAGTTGGATAGCTTCTAAAGATCCAAACTGTTTTATTTTTTAATATTTTTCAAATAATATATATATTGTGAAATCAGAAAATACATAAATTTAACATAGTATTGAGTGAAATTGTTTTTCGAATTATCAGTTAAAAATTTTTTGCAACCTCAAGTCTTGTCACAAGGTTTAGCCATCGCTTTTGTGGACATTCCTAAACTTTGTAAAAAATCCACCCGATGCCCTAGTTGTCTTCCATTTCACTTAAAAACAAAAGTTTACACGGCGATTTTGGATTGGGAAGTGATTTTATTCGTCTGAGTCGCACATTTGTCAGGAAAATATTACCTTTTTATTCATTTTTCGTCATTTGCACAGCGCATCCCGTCACTTCTGTGGTCTTGTTTAGAACCTAATTTTTCTATGGAAAAGTGATTATTTCTAGGCATGATAATTGAAATATGGTAAACTTAATTTTCTGAATGACTTGTGTTCCTAACCTCAAAATGAAGAGCACATGGGTCAAGAAACATAAGTATTCGTCACTTCCGTGGACATCACTTCCGTGGACATTTGGGGTCCATGGAAGTATGATCATCAACAATAGCGGCTACTATGTTTTTCACGAAGACTTGTCTTTCACTTCCAGTCTTTGTTAAATGCCAATAAGGATATTTATAATTATATAAATATATATAATATATGATATATGTAATTATACATTTACATTTTTATAGACGTTTAAGATTGACAGTCTGATTCATTTTTATTGTACATGATTTCCTCTTTTGATAAAAAGTTCTTTTAATTCATAAATTATTGTCTTCTATTTATTTATTTCATAGTTTTTCCCACGTAAATTTACTATTTCGAATATAATTTATATTAAAATTCGACATCGTTATCAGCACAAGTCACTTCTGTGGACATAGCCTACCATCATTTTTTATTATTATTTTTTTTTTAAATAACCAAAATGCATTGACCTGAACCACATATATCATGGATGTAAAAACGTTAAAAGCAATCATCTCAATTTTTTGAAAAGGAAATCTTGTAATTTAAAATCTCAAAAATTTTTGACTGAAATTGCAGGTTTTCTGTAGATTCATCCATAAAGTGATTTAACATTTTAATTCACTAGAACGCTAAATCAATGAGAACCCTGAGCTTGGGTGGCCCGGTACCAAATGATCTACGGACCGGGGGTTGGGGATCACTGAAGTAGATGATAGAAATTGCTTACAATTTAAAGGTATCTGATCTGATGCAGTGGGATCCTGTAGCTTAAGTAAGGAAATTGTCTATGATCAAAAGGAGCTGGTTCAATGCCTAGCGCAGATTTTTTTCCTCTAGTTATTTCTTCTGTCGGGTAATTTTCATCAATTAATTTCTTTACCTTCACTATCCAAGTTATTATAATATCACTTCAACATGAAATAAAGTTGAATAAATTGAAGTTATAAAAACTTATTATACTGATAATCTATTTGATAATCATTGATTAAGATATTAATGATTCTTAATATAAAGAAGAACCCTAAGAAGTTTAATGAAGTTGATTAATGTGTAACCCTCTGTTAACATTGTTAACATCTGAAGGATGCAAGAAGAGGTTCTTTGCACTTTACGTAAAAGTATGAAATAAGCAAAATTAATGACTGTCTCACATCTTTATGTCATGACCTTCTTACAGATCTAGTTCACGTCAGCCTGCAAGTTCTGAGGTGGCATATTGACTCTAAAAATGGTTTAAAGAGATACACTACAGACCTTACTGAAGAAGCACTCCTAAAAGTTAGATTGCATAGATGACAGAGACAAGGAATATATCATTGCGAAGATAAGAAAATTAAAAACTGTCAAGGGTGACAGAGAAATTAGTGAAGTCGAGTGAAAAATCAGTTCAGGTCAAAGCGGACTTCGAATTTACCTTCTAGAATATCTCTTCTTATCAGAAAAGTGTAAAGAACTCACAAAATGATTCGTTGTCCAAAACAGTTGACAAGATAATAAGCTGGATTACAAGTTAAAGATGACAGAACAGTGTAAAGAATAAAGGCATGAACTATCTTTGGCAAATATTCTTTGGACAGTGAATGTAAGTGTGAAGAAGTGGTAACATCAAGTAATGGCGTTAATATCAATAAAAGCAATGTTAAATAAATAAATAAAGTACATTAGACTTCATAGAATACCCCTTCATTTTATTTGGCAATATTCGCAAAAATATTGTATGAAGTCTAATATACTTTATTTATTTATTAAATATTAAGAAGAAATGAAGAAGAATATTAAAAGCAATGTTACATAATCTTTGTTCAACCACGATCCCATATCGCAATCTTCCTTCAAACATAACTCGCTTATTAACATAGACAATTTAATATATTTCTTTTTGTTTTAAATTAATTTTACACAAAATTAATTTAATTTTTTTAAAATGTCTATTTAATATTTCTGTTTAATTTTGGCGACTTTCCAAAAACTATCTCCGCGATCCACAGTTGCACATCTTTAATCTAATCCATAATAAATGAACTATCTTACGTGAAATGTTACAGTGGAAAACCAGTTTTAAAAAGGGATTATTGTTCGGCTATTTAAGTTAAAGTATTTCATTACAGGCGGGAGGTAAGGCTCCCGACGTTCCACGACCAAAGTGGGAGTGGGAGTCGGGTAATCTTATATCCCATCCGAAATGAAAAACATGGATACAAAGTAGAGCAACATTTCGTAGTGTAGATGTCTTCAAAAGCAAGGAATACGGCAGATTTGGTTTTTCTCCCAAAAGATGTTCGCTGTAACCTAATTAAAGATCTGCAGAGCACATCCTGTTTATGGGAGGTACAATCGGCGGATTATAAAAACGGCAACTAAAAAAGTGATGCACTCAGTGGAATAGATTCTAAGTATGAGTTAACGACTGTTGAATTATGTAAAAAAAATGTCCAACTTTAAATCCAATTTCTCAGGCGAATTTCTCAGGAATAAAATATTATTGAAATCCAAAAGAAGTGGATCTTCATCCAGAAAAATGTAATGAGCAAAATTGCAATTTTTGTGCAATTGCAAATACCTGGCACTTCCACCAACAAAACTCAAGCAGTTTTTTGTTTCCACTTCTGACTTAATACAAATACATAAATAATTTGTGCATCTTAAGATTTAAGTCTTACCTCAGTAGACATTAAGACGGAGACTGTCTCTGATATAGAGCCAGTTTACGTTTGGACACTCGACAGTGCATAGGAACAGTATTTCTTTACTGATGCGATACAGTTTCTGAACTGCTCAAATCATTGTTCCACAGCATTGTATCCAACTAGGCTTTAGAATACCTAAATTTCAACCTCATCAAATCAGTCTGCTTATGTGTGCGTCCTTATGTTTATGTGTTCCTATGAACTCACACCTAATAACATTTGACCCATTGAAAAGATCTTCTTGAAACTTTACATGCCAGAGGCAATTTAAATTTGAAATTTCCCGTGTGGGTCCTTATCGAGAAATAATAGCCTGAAGATGAGAAAAATTCCAAAGCATTAGAACATTGGATTTCTGTCGATATCTTCTTAAATAATAGATATTAATCCTCCTTTTCATCCTCTTAATATGTGTGCGACAATTAATGTAATTAAAATTAATCGGATTTAAACAATTTAAGTAAATTATGAGAATTTACTTAATCTTTCCGAAAAATCGAAAATTTCTACTGTTTGCCTTCAATAGATTTTAATTTAAAAATAAACGGAGGCCTGTCGTTTGTATTAGTTTCATGATTTAAAAAAATACAAAAATGAAAGTAGACTTCAAGTTCTTTCAGGAGGTTTTTGTTTTTGATATTTTTTAAGCTTTATTTAAACTTCTTTTGCTTTTTCTTTCAAGTGCTGATCCAGAGAAACCTTTAGCTTGAAGGTCAAAGGATAAATAAAAACGAAAAAGAAGGAAGGAATAATGAAAAGTCATTGCGTAATATTAAAAATCTTATTTTGCATAGTTTGACAAATATGTATAAAGTAATAATTTAGGGCAGACACTTAAAATATTTTAATTGTTTTAAATTGTGATCTAATTTTTAGTATTTCTAGAAATATTGGCGGCTTTTCATTAGGTAATCATCATAAAAAACGATTTCGTTATTAATTATCTAAAATCCATTCAAAATGGGGATTCTGGGAAAATAGTAGAATCCCAGTCAAGGGAAGAAATGAAAGTATATTATTCTCAAAATTTTTGTTTTATGGAGTAGGTTGGACCTTTGCAATTTAATTGACCGTGAAATAATTAACTAACATAGTTAAACAGATAACGAAGTTTAATGCAGATATCAAAGACGAAAAAGTTTTCTGTTTTTTTTTTAAGACAGAATTCTTGTAATAGCCAATTAGAAAAAAAGGAAATTAACGATAAAAGTAATTTTAGAGTAACAATACATTGCATTCCTATCCTTTAATTATAAGTGCTTTTATTTGAGTGAAATTATAAAACAATATCAAAAATTTGATCTATTTATGAATTGGTAAAATCGATAAAAAACTAAAATTTTGAAAAGTTAAATAGAATTATTTCCATTAGTTTCTGGAATCTCCATGTAAAATTTGGCATTTGAAAAATTATCATTTAAATGATCAAGCTGTCATTAAAATAAATAGTTATTTTACTAAAAGGTGTTGAAATGTGATTTTTCATCATTCTTAGAATAATTTGGTAATTGTTATTGAGCCATCCTCGAGATTTGTTTATTTAAAACTTCGCTCTTCACAACAGATAGTTCTGGAATAGTTTCCAAATTTTCGAAACTCGCTTACCTTGCAAAATACCTGAGGGATTTCGGATTGGCAAAGATCGGGTGCGTAAAAGAGCCCTTGAACTATTACTGACTGCCGAGATGTCTCTTGAGCTTTCAACAAATAGGGTCCTTCAAGACGTCCCCAAAACCCTACAGTCATTGAATGGACTGCTCCTGCTAAGGAATGGGTGGGGACGTGTGGTCAGGGGGCTCTATTCTGTGATTGAATTCGATTTCCTACAAGAGGCGAACGCTGAGTACGTGGCGGAAGAGCTTTACACGAATCCGGACGCCAACCTCACCCTCCCTATGCGCGCTGATTGGGGTCATGCCGTTGGGGTCAAGGGTCACGGCTGCCAACGAACACCCGTCTTTTGCTATCTTGTCTTGAAAAGGAATGTTGGACCACCGTGCAGTCTTTTAGAATAGAAAGACAGCTTCTTCTCCAAGTTCGGAAGCTGTACAGGAAAGCTCCAAAGGCAAAAGGGTAAAAGGTTAATTTAAAATTTTAGGCAACATATTTTCCTAAGAATTCGCTGATAAAATTTTGTTCCAAGCATTAAAAACTACTTTAAATACAAAAGAATGCGATTTTCTATCGCTTGTTCTTGATTACTGGCCACAGCTTAATGCGCATATTAGAGTGAAAAGAAACAAAAAAAAACAAAAAAAAACAAAAAACAAAAACAAAAAAATACCACCTAATTTTTGTAACTGAATTGCATTGACTGCAATAAAATTATCTAAATTTCAAAAATAAACTAAGTTACTAAGTAAAGGAAGTATTGAAGAATTAACATAAATTAATCATCTAATTTCTTTTTTAATTACTTTTGAATAATAATAAATACATCCACTGAAGAGCTAGCTAGATCTTGGAGAGATTATTATAGTAAAATATTTTCTCTTACAAAAGAAAAAATGCTTAAAGCACTGTTAAGCAATATTTGAACATAATACATTACGGAATAATCTGAACTATTTTTTTCTTTTTTTAACTTTTTTTCCCAAATTGTGAACATTTTTTATTAACATGTTTTTCGTTCAGAATCTTTTTAGAATTGTGATAGTTACATTCTTTCAATGTAGAGTAAAGTAATCACATCTCGGAAAAATCTCTTGATATCGAAAGGAACGCTTTAGTCGATCATGATCCTAATGTTTTGACAAAATGTGAATTGTTAGCAAACTACCCTCTAAGCTATGGTATGTTGTGAGCAAAAAGTTTACTTCGTGAGCCAAATATATATGTATAATGTATATACGCCGTTCTAGTACGATTTGAGTGCTTTCGGTTTGTTTGTTTTTAAGAATCAATAACTAATTTCGTCGTTAAATTTCCTGCTCCTGAGCGGAACATTCAATTTTTACCTCCTTTGATTTAATTTCTGGTATATGAAAATTGATGCCCGAATTTTCTACAAGCGAATTCTATTTATTATTATTCATTTATTAGACTTCGATGATCTGGAGAAGCCTTCAATGTCGAAGGAGATCGTACTACTACATGATACGTTAAATATTATCGGAGGTAAAGTATTGAAACTGTATTTTACTTTATGATGTAAGTACCATATTTGCATTATACTAAAAGCTGAAATGAACCCAAAAGACTAGAAGACCTTATCAAGTTTGTTTTATTTTATCAATAAAATATATTCAATGTAGTACATATTTACAAAACTAGTTTATTATATACTTAAATCTTCCTTTTAATATCAGCAATATTTCGCAGGAAGGCGTTTCCTGCTTCATCAGGCTTACATTTCATCACAGGAAAAATAAAACGAAGCAAATCAACAAAAAAAAACTTAATTCAAATATAACAAAGAGAAACATATTGCTCATTTCACTTACTACAAAGGTAATCCCGTAACTCATTGCCTATTACAAAGGTAAACATATTACTCATTGCAAAGTAATCATAAAACTCGTTGTTTATTATAATGAAGAAAAACATTTTACTCATTTCATTATTTTAATACAAAGAGAACATACTATCCTTTTTTTTACAATAATAAACCTATTACCTCAATTGTAAATATTTAAAATAAATATTTATTTAATGTTTTTTAAAATTTCTGGAAAGATTTCGTTGATGAAAATTATTAACATTAATACCTTTCTCATAGATATTTAAAAATAAATATTTATTTTATATCTTTTTTTTAAATTTTTGCAATATTTCTTGAAAGTATTGCAAAAGTTTCAATGAAGAATTTATTAATGTTAATATCTTTTTGTTCATTGATGCAATCATACTGTTTGATTCATACTTTCAAGAAATATTGCAAAAATTTAAAAAAAGATATAAAATAAATATTTATTTTTAAATATCTATGAGATATTATTAATGTTAATAATTTTCATCAATGAAATCTTTCCAGAAATTTTAAAAAACGTTAAATAATATTTATTCTAAATATTTACAATTGAGGTAATAGATTTATTATTGTAAAACAATGGATAGTATGTCTCTTTGTATAAAAATAATGAAATGAGTAAAATGTTTTTCTTCATTGTAATAAACAACGAGTTACATGATTACTTTGCAATGAGTAATATGTTTACCTTTGTAATAGGCAATGAGTTATATTATTACCTTTGTAATAAGTGAAATGAGCTATATGTTTCTCTTTGTTATATTTGAATTAAGTTTTTCTTTGTTGATTTGCTTCGTTTTATTTTTCCAAAATGTAAGCCTGATGAAGCAGGAAAAGCCTTCCTGCGAAACATTGCTGATGTTATTCGAAGGAAGTTTTAAGTAATAAACTAGTTTTGTCTTATCATTAAGGTGGAGGTGGAATTTAAAGATGAAGTTAGTTTAGTGCTTCTACTCGTATATGGCTTTCTTGTTTGATTATGACGCCATCTTTCACATATTGTATTTTCTTCAAGATTTATATTTTATCAGGTGATTGGTCTTCCTGCATTTGATTTTGCTGATGTTGCTCTTTAGCGTTTCCATTTCTCTAGGAATAACTCAGACTTGACTGGAAAGTTTTGGTGATTTCAAGAACCACAAATCAAAAGCTTTTTATTACTACCCACTATAATGTTTATACTTACTACGAAACCTGTGCTCATTGTGTTTTGCTTTTTTGTGCTATATTTGTGATATACATTATTTGCAGGGTATCTGGAAACTTATTTCCAAAGTGAAATCCCATTAAACGTGAAACTCCTGAAAAGAATATCTTTAGGGAAAAAGAGAGAGAGAGAGAGAAAGAGTTTCTCTTTTCGAGAGATAGTTTCAGACTAACACAAAAGAACTGATTCTATGAATCGATCTACTTACGTTTAAAAATCAATAGACAAGACAGGGGGAATGGGAAAGAGATACTGTCCCCGCCTCCCGTAGTAGAACTTACCAAAACTAGCACATCCGACAATAGACGGACGTCTGGGTACAAATCTACAATCAATGTTGCGACCTTAGCTACTTTGATTGTGGATGCTTTGCCGGCGAAAGAGAGATGGGTCATTTTATCACGCAAGTACTAGCCATCCTAGAAACAATCAAGGGTCTACCGCAAGTCTACTATCGACGGACGTATCAGTGCTCAACGAGCAGGCGCTGGCCGCCCACACACCATTGATAACCAGGATCTGGACTTGGATAAACCATTGATTCTAGGCTCATACAGACCTACACAACGGCGGCGCAGATCACATCCAGTTTTAAATTCGTTGCACCAAGCAACGTCAGCGAGCGTTGCTGTTGGGGACCGACACCTTATTTGTGTGTCATTGTTGCGCCTCGCCTTGTGCCTGGTACATCAAAACTGACCTCTGCAGCGTGGAGCCGAGTGGTGTAGTCAGCTAGTATCGTTATCAGCTGCACCGGTCTGACGGAAGGTTGTGTGTGGCATCCACTGTATAGGAAATGGCCCTGTTCTACCAGCGGGCTCTACTCAAGAACGTGGTGGATTTGTGATGGTTTGGGCAGTCTTATCATGGGCACATTAGGTCTGTTAGTGTGTCTTAAACACTATGAGATACATTCTGCCACGGCCTTTGCTCATCCTGCAGCCGATGGTGTCTTTTAGCAGGCAATGCGCCACCCTATAGGGCCGCTACCACTCACGCAGGGCTCAAGGAATAGTCATTTGAGTTTCAGACCACCCGCAGGGTCCCCGGATTTAAACCCTATCGAACATCTCTGGGATGCCGTTAAGCGAGACAACAGATCCATCAATCCGGCAGCGACATATAAGGTGGAGTTGTGGAGAGGCCTGGCTTGTGTTATTGGCCCAAGAGGAGGGCCCACACGCTATTATATATTAGGTGCCTCCAATATTTTGTCTATTCAGTGTAATGTGAAAAGTCATTACTCTTAGTTTTTTGCCCAAAGTAATTAAATTGATGCATTCTCCAATTTTTAGAAAACTGTTACTGCAAAAATTGTTAAGTTGTCGAATTTTTCGAAAGCTCGCAAAGAAAATGTTTGTTTTTAATTGTGATATTTTTTACTACAAGCTGAAATCAATAGACTGCTGACAGTCTAAAGATGCCATTAAAACTTTTCTCAAAAAAAGGTAGTTTTTGAGTTATGGACGCCGTAGAAGGATGGACGAAAAAAAAAGAAGTCTCTGACCAAAACTGTAATAAGCTTTTGAAGCTTTGCTTTCAAGCAGATGTAAGGGAGATAATTGGATTTCGATTGAAGAATCGGAATGAAAGAGACAGAATTATGATAGGTTACTTAAATCTCTTCCGTGGACAGCTTGAAGAAAATAATCCTGTCCGACGACAATGCTCTCCAATCAAAAATGACATGAGTCTAACCGTCAGACATTTACAGAATGAGAAATCTACCCAATTTCTTTACGAGCAGAACCTAACTTAGATGATTTGTTATCAATAAGGTCAATTTACCAGCAACAAGACGAATCGGTGTTTAAAACAACCTGAGATCTGCATCTCTTTGGACTCTTTCTATGGATGGCGTCGACTTGATGTCAACGAGATCATACAACTAAGGGAAATCCTTTGTATTGAAATCCTTTGATTTGAAATTAATACATTAAAAAAAAGAACGTGTGTATCGAGTTGTGTGCGATAGTTCAGTTTGATCAGTTTGTAAGGTAAATAATTATCATTTGAAATAAAAAAAAATCACTGAATATAAAGGAAGAAAAGTTAATTTAATTATCAAGAATTAAGTCATCATCATCAATGGCACACTTTCAAAGTTAGAAATGCATAAATTAGAATTAAGTTAGAATTTACAGCAATAGAGTTGTTTCAACTTACAGAATGGGCAAACATTGGTGAAACCAAAATATTTTCGAGAGGAAGGATAAACAATTGCACTGCCCTTTTTATATGAACAAAGATTATTTAGCTATCTAATGGCAATGTTTCGGTCCTTCCTATAGAAACTTCATTGGTCAAAACGTACATTAGACTGAAGAAATGTATTTAGGGTTTCATTAATATAGAGATCGAAGGAACTTTTGCCAATTTTAATTACTTCTTTCAAACAATGAAGTCAAAGTTTTCGAAATTTTCAGCATTATTTAAAAAAGCATTATTTTTTTTCATCTTTATTCTGAAGCAACTTTTTCATCGAGTTTTTTTTTGTTTCCTTAGTAGAAAAATTCACTTTCACTTAATTTGGTCCTTAGGAATATTTGGATAAATTTTATGTGTAGAAGGCAATATTTTCAGGTTTCTTCATGTTCCTCTTGTGTTTTATTTGATCAAAGCTCATGTTTTTTTTGCTGATGATAACTTTGCAAGTTTTTTTATTATTATGACGATTTCTTTTTGTAGATTGCTTTGTTTTGTGAATTTGTGGATGGCAGCTTTTAAGTTTCATTTTTTTAATTATCCCTGATATCCAATATTATATTTAAAACATTTCTCTAACAGTTGCGACAAAAAGACAGGATCAGACTTAAAACTTATTTAATAATTTGTGATTAGAAAATTGCAAGTTTGAATATTTTGAGTCAGATTAATGTAAAATATGAAATTAAAGTATAGTAAGAAACTATTTCGAAGGCTACTGCTTTAAACTACGACTCGGTTCTTAAGTTTTTACAACGTAATTAATATTAGACACTTCACAGTGAAGCAGTTAATAAATAAAATTTCCTGAGCGAGGAATTTTTATTAAGCAGAATTTAATTGAGAATATAAATACCATTGATGAAATTTTCAGAAAGTGGAATGATTGTAACAGCTACAATAAAATTTCCAGATCCCGATGTCAGAACGAGTTAATGATAAACAGTAACACTAATACAACACAGATCTAAACACACTGAGAATCTCCATATTTTATTATTCTTACAATTATAATAAAGAAACTTTATAATTAAAGTTTATAGCCAACATTTAATTTATAGACTTAAAAAAGACATAATTAAAAATAATCTTTATATGTAAAAGGCAAAACCCACTGGCTTAATCCGCAAAACCCACTCGGTTTAAAAAAATCACCATACAGCCCGAATCGCTGAACCAAGGATTTTTTAGGGATGGTTTTCCCTTAAGATGGTTTTTTTTTCTAAATTCATCCCCTAATGGATGGAAAAGGGGCGGTTGAAAGTCGATAGCAAAGGCCTTCGACCCTGCCTGCCGAGGGCGACTTGGCTGCCGCCGGAGGAGCGGGGAGGCCCGGGGTCTCCGTACCCGGTTGGGCAAAAAGCTGGTAAGAAGACGGGAGTTGGGCAGTGGGCTAGCCGCTTCTTGTATCGAAACCAACTGCCTTCGGAATTCGTCCAAGTGCCGCACTCTGTAGTCGTACTTTGTGTACGGCATCACCCGATGGGTTTACAGGTGCGGGAGCAGGTAGTTGAATATGTCTCAACCAAGTTCGAAGTGATTTCAGCCAAAACGACAGAAAACAAGTACGAGCAGAAGAAAGTTTCTCTTCCAATCCAGATACACAGGGAAGACACCTCTTAGCCCCCGGAAGATTTCGAAAGGCTCAGGTTTTCCGGAGACCTATTCGGACCTATACCTATTCGGAGGACATTTTGATGTTTTTATACCTTCCGAAGATCTAGCTGGCAACTATGCATCACAGCTATCTACCTCAATCTCATCTTCAAACAGAATAAGAGGATGTTGAAATTTCGAGTCAGGTTCATTGACTTCATACATAGGAAACAATTTATATGTTTTTTAATCTGCGCCAAGCACGGTTATTTGGTATAGTATATATATATGTTAAAGCTAAAGATACCCACATACAGGCCGTGACAGGCCCAAGGGATAGCTGGAGGGTAGGCTCCAGCTTTTCTTGACCGAACGGGACGAAGTTGAGGTCGGATGGTCAGCCCGCCTTTAACTCCAGGGAAAGAAACTCGGGAAAGAAACCATGTTATAAAGGACTGGTTAGACCCTAGGACCCGTTTGGAGGAGAGAGTAGCGTGGAAAAATTCCCTCCCTCCGCCGGGGCCGGGAATCGAACCCGCTTCCTCCAACCCGCAGCCAAGCGCCCTTACCCACTCGGCTACCGGTCCCACATATAAATATGTTCAAGCTGATTACATCCTTCATCAGTTGACAGTGAGGAATTTATAGTTCAATAAAAAAAGAAGAATTGGGAACAATTTGCATAAAATGAAAAAAAAAATCTCTCAAGTTGAAATCAGAGGATGTGTTGCTTTCACTGGTTCCCTGTAGGGCTTAAAGTCTTCTTAATTTTGAACATATTAAAAGTTCAGACCCAGTATTTACAAGTGACATCTGGTTAACGGTAAAAACAGCTGTTTAACGGTAAATTGCCGATCATCAGTTGAGAGTAGTCATAAGTAAACAACCAGGTCTTAATACGGAGGTTAATATAAGCTGAAGTAGGAAAAAATACGGACTCTCCAAGCCGAAAATATCAGTTTTTGTAAACACTAGGTCTGAAATTTTAATGTGTTCATGTTTTTTAGGCGCTTTTTTGATTAGGTAATGCGCATAGAAAATTCATTGAGGCTAGTGCAGGCTGGCACATGAATTTTTTTTTTATTATAATTATTAACAATTTATTAACAAAAAGTACAATTCAGTCCTACTAGGTTGTTAGAAAAACAACCTGTGTTGCAGGTGCTGAGATTTACAATAAATACAAGTTACAGAGACAGAAACATAAACAATTTTGAAATTTTATACAACATAAAATATATTAATGAGAAATTTAGGTAAAATCTGTGAAATAGTAATAATTTTT
>JAFIDM010009631.1:111325809-111339397 GCA_023159025.1 Thereuonema tuberculata
AATATTTTTTTAAAAACGTGTTTTTTTAAGTGTGTTAGGTCCCAATTGTAAAAAGTTTTATTATTTTAAGAGTTGAATGAAATTTAATCACTGCAAAAAAAAGTTTTTTACGAAAGCATTTAACAAAACAAACAAAATTCAAATAGCAATAATAACTGATTACTTGCAAAAAAAACCGAAAATATTTTATTTTATTTTATTTTATGGAAGGTTGTTTATAAAAATGAAAAAAGCTGAATAAAGGATATTAGAGATAGAAAGACTCTTACTACTTTATTTTGGACATTCGATGTATAACATTCTTGAAAATGACCGAAATTTTAGGTGACTTCTGGTATTAGACTGTGGTGTTTATAGTTTTGGTTCTCGGGAACATTACAACCCCAAAGCGGTGAAAGATAAGATTCGTTTTTTTTGTCAAAGACTTGGTGATGCCAATCACAGTTAGATAAAGGGACAACTTCAATGAAGAAATAAAACTAATAAAGAAATAGCAATATATTTTTAATAGGATAAAAAAAATTGAATGGGATTAAAAAAGGCGAGAATGTTCTACTGCTGCGGAAATACCACAACTCATTTCACGTACGATTTCAGATCAAGGAGTCGCCCTATCAGTGCAGAAGGAATGCACTATCACTTTCAGCGCTAGAGATCAAAACTTTACTATGCTCACTGATTGCAATGCTATTTGTTTAATTTTATAATGACATTTTTAATATTAGAATATTGCAAACAAAGAACATATTTTGAATAAATATAAAAGACTAATATGAAAAGAAATTTAACGTGCCCGATGATTCAAAGAATTGAGTAAGCAAACGAAGGCACAACGCTACAAGAAAGGAATCGCACCTTGAGTTGTCACCGGGAAGAGACTGGGACGGACCGTTTCGTCCTTTTTAGGACTCATCAGCTAGCCAAACTCCACCGATGACAGACGCAGAAGGTGCGAGGGGTTAGCTTTCCCGGGGCTCACTCCCGAGAGCGGGAATTCCCTCGAAGAAATCCTAACCAAAAATTAAATAAAAAACAAAAAACAACTATTCCTTGTCCTGCAATCTGCTAGGCAAGGACGAAACGGTCCGTCCCAGTCTCTTCCCGGTGACAACTCAAGGTGCGAATCCTTTCTTGTAGCGCTGTGCCTTCGTTTGCTTACTCAATTCCATAAAAGACTAATAGTTTGAAATAAATTAGAAAAAATTAATATGAAATAAATTAGACAAAACTAAAAATTATTCTTTAAAAATCTGCGAAATGATTTTGTAGATCTTGACAACATGAACCAATTTAAATATTAACAAAACTGTTAAGTTTCTCTAACAAAAAATTTAATACATTTTTTTTTTTTTGCATTAGCTCAACGGAGAAATGTTATCAGTATGTTTCAGTATAAGACTCTATTATTGTCCTTCCTTTTTTAGTTTTCGTTGCATTTTTTTTTTTACAAATAAAAAGGCAACTATCTTACTAATTTTTTTTGAACATTTATAAAAACCTTGCTTCATAATATTGAAAATTTATAAAAGTTTTATATAAAAGTTCCAAAAAAATTAATGGAATCTCGGATAACTTGCTTCATAATATTGAAAATTTGTTTTCCGAGATTCCATTAATTTAAAAATCACATAATTAAAGATACTTAATACGAAATGCTGAAACTTAAGAGCTGGACCTTTCATTTAAATATTAAATTTTTGGTTTCCTATTAAAAATTACATAAATATCTGTTCTATATTGTTTCATTCTTATACATAAATGGGGAGGGGGGGGGGGCAGACGAAGGGATCTTGACCTCCCCCCCTTTCAGAATTTCCAAATTTAGGGGTAAACTATTTTTTATTTTAATTAGATGATTGATGGATAGGACTTAGTCTGTCCTCCAAAATTTAAGTATGAAGTTGAGCTTTTTTTTTTGTTTTTGTAAAGTGGCTGGACACTCCCGAATGAAATCTTATACATCCAAATGGTTTCATTCTACATACCCGAATTTCAGATTTAAATTCGAAAATAGAAAATAAACAAATATTTATAAATAAATTCGGATCTTACTCATAATAAATAGACAACTCGCGATACAAAAAATATGAATTTTTTCATATGTAGATAATAAGCAGTTGTATAAAAAATAATAGGATTAAATCATATTTACAAGTATTTTTCTTATTGTTAAAATAAAGAAATTTCGAAGTATTTTTTTCATTTGTTAAATTACTTTCTTTTTCTTTTCTTGAATTATGTTTAAAGTTGATTTCGTGGACTTATTCTAGTCTTTCTAAATTTGGATAATTGTAAAAACTATTTTTAGTCAGTATTTAAACTTGAAACCATTGTAAACTATGGCTTTCAACTTGACTTTCTGGTCTCCAGAGGGGGCGTGGCAAATGCTTCAACACTGTACCCACTGTGAATGCTAATATGGCATCTCCTTCTTACTCCTTGTTTGAGATTCGTTCAATAGCAAATCGATTGGACTTTTGTTTTTTTTGTTTTTGTTTTTTGTTGAAATAGTGTAAAGCAAAAACAAGGATGGAATGACTCGAAAAACATAGTTCCATAATCGACGTCGAGTGTTCAACCTTTAGAGTACAATCTAATGGTAATTTTTTTTAACCATCGCTGTAGAGAGAAGGATTTCCCTGTTTATACATGTTGTGTGTGTGTGTGTGTGTGTGTGACGCTATATACAGCCAAATCGGGGGCCGAAGCCCCATGACTTGGACATCCCATGGCTTGGAGATAGTGGGCGAAATTCGACTTCCGGTCCAGGCCATTTTTGGGATACGCTTTAAGTGGCCATTGACCGAGTCAAGAAAGTAATTAAACAAAATTGGGTTCTCGACTATTCTGAGAACAAATATGATCTGGCTACATCCTCAGAGACGGTCGAATGATAGAAAATGAACTCAATGCGGCATCGCTTTAAATTATACTTGACCCTTCAATAACAACGGCTTGAATAAATGAGCTTTGTGCGCCAGTCAATAGTAACATCAAACAGGGCCAGCGTTTGGTAGATTACAAATTGTACGGGGTCAGTTTGTTTTTGTTTTGTTTTTTTGCTACAAAACTGGGAATTGACTTGTTGCTCTTTATGTTTTTTCCTCATTGTTCGAATGTTCCAGAGCGGAAAATCAAAACCAAAATATTAATCAATTAGAAGTTAAAAGTTAGATCGTAAATTTTTATCTATTTTATTTAGAAAACTTCGATTGTACAATATAAGCACTTAAAACAACAAGATTATTGTTGAGCAATGAATTGTAAGTTTTTTTCGTAAAAGTTTGAAATAATAAACTTTTATAAATTAACTTAGGAAGAAACACTAAGTTTCATGTTTATTCTACGCAATAGTATGTACTACTTTTCAATATAATACTGAACCATTCCATTTTAAACTGGCCTTTCCTGCTTAAAGAGTTGGCTTCTTAATTGCCTATAATGTTCCTTTCTGTTCTTAGGAACTTTGTGATCGATGTAGTGTCTAAGTGCTACAAGAGGACATCACAGCTAAAGAGTATCGATTTACATAAAGGTTTCTCGCCTTTACTGGGTGAGCGCCTTTACCTAGTGTTGTCTGTGGATTAATAATTTACATTCTTAACGATAGTTAGCAAAAATAAAGCAGAACGATTTCAAACTTCCCCAAGATCTCTTATATTAGAAGAGAAGTTAAGAAGAGAAAATTTTTGACATATGCTTCAGGTAAAACATTTCTATTCCCTGCATACCGGCAATAAAAATCAGTGTATTCATTGAAATCCTATTAATATTATAACACTCCTTTGATTCGACAATATTTCGTCCTTCTTAGCGAAGGACTTCTTTAGGTGGTACCAGAGGACAAGAAACTATTCTCCTTCCTCTACATTTCATATGGATTACAAAATAAGAACTAAAATAAAACATTTTCGTATACGAGTTAACAATTGAAAACTATCGAATTCACTAGCGTAATGATAACAATTATTTGGATATGTTAAAGAATTTATGAGAAAATAAGTTTTTAGATATTCATGATGTAATGCGAGTAATGTTAGTATTGTTATTATTATTATTAGTAATGTGTTAAGTGTTATCATTATTAATAACTATGCTAGTGAATACGATAGTTTTCAATTGTTAACTCGTATACGAAAATATTTTATTTTTAGTTCTTATTTTGTAATCCTTATGAAATGTAGAGGAAGGAGAATAGTTTCTTATCCTCTGGTACCACCTGATGAAGTCCTTCACAAAGAAGGACGAAATATTGTGGAATTAAAGGAGTGTTATAATATTAATGGGATTTCAAGGATTAATTATTTTACAAGATATATGAAAGATGCTAATATAAATCAGTGTACTCTTTGAATGTTCATAGTCACGGGATAAAATTTCAAGAATGCCTGACATTTCAAACTTGTAAAACTAAAACAGTAAAACTAATCACTTACAGTATGCTTAATTTCTTTTCTTTTATTTGTTTTAATTTTGATTGATGTCCTGCTTCTTTACTTGATAAGTCACCAAACGCCTTCACCGTGTTCCAGAAATTGAAAGAATCTTATGCAGTCTTTCCTACTTTATACATAGCAGTAAAAAGAGTTTAAGTTTTTCTCCGCAATTTACGTATATTATTACAGGGTTATTAAAAATTCCCTGTACAAACTTTAAAGGTAGGTCAGGAATACAAAAACAAACCATATTCAAAGTTCAACGTCGCTCTGGCAGCTCGATGTCCTCGCATTTTTGTACAAGTTGGATTTTTGCAATCCAATGAAAGAACATTTTAATATGTGTATTATTGTTGGTGGAAGGAACTTTGAGTACCTACTGTGAAGGTGTAAGTGCACATCTTACTATCATTTTGTAAACATAGGGCTAATAAACATGTTGTCTTTTATTTCTGAACCTTAGTGTACCTTCTAGCACATTCGGCTGGCATTTGCAGACATAAGTTCCACTATGAAAATGGTTTGTTTTTGTATTCCTGACCTACCTTAAAAGTTTGTACAGGAATTGAGAGATTCTTATTATTGACTTGGATTTGTTTCCGTAAACTGATTCCCTTTTAGTCTACCGTTACAGCTATCTAATACTACAAATAAAATATAATCTTTCTTATGTGTGTATCTGAAAAAAAAGTATTTAGTCGGCCGAAAAGCTTATCTTTTTTTGAATTTTCTATTTCTTACCCAGACACATCATAAATATGGAATGTAGGAATATTCTATATCGTTACATTTATTCAAATTTGAGAAGAAATTGTTAGTACAGCAGCTATTATCGTAATTCAAGAAGCAATTCTTAACAATTTTTAGGCGCATTTCGCCTAGGAGTTTATCACTTATTAAATTAGTTTGTCCGTCTGTTTGTTTGTATGAATGAAACAAATAAACTCTAAAACGACGAATTCATACAAATACTTCTCGCTTTATGATGGGTTGCGATGAACCCATCGTAAATAGAAAATATCGTATGTCGAAGTCGAACTTGATAAGATAAAAAGTAAATAAATAACTACTGTCACTGAATAGGTAAATAAACAAATAATTAATGTAACTGACTACTGTAAATACCAATATTTCAAAAGTAAATAAATGAATATCAACACTTGTACAGAACTTTACAAAAAAAAAATTACGTTTACTTTATTACGGAAGGATGATACAGGTATAGTACATTCACTGTTTAATACTGGTGTGCTGATCAAGTACTGACCAGTATCGCTTTACATGGTGTATCGCTTGTCCGGGAACAGATCAGAATTCACAGTTTGATGACCACTGAATGTGCCTTTACTATTGCACCATCGTAAAGATTAAATATTGTGAACTATCGTAAAGGGAAGAGCATCTATGTACTAATTAAAGTTTGGAATTTGTTACTCATCGATTGAATGAAATGAAAGATCCTTTTTCACGTTTTAATCCAACCTTTTCCATCCACTCACCAGAAAATGAGTCTTTAAGTTTCAAGAACTTCTATTACTACCCAAATAAATAGCTTACTACAAAAATAAAAGGGGATCTAATCTTGGTTTTTATGATATTTTCATAACTATAAAAATTTAAGGTGAAATTTTAAAAAATTTAATCTTATTATAACACAAAATCCAGTGTATTACTTTTTTTAACTTAAATAACCTCTAAAGCTCTCTGCTGAAGTTTGTCAGGTAAATCATAGGTACACCCAATAAAAATTCTATCTTTTACTTTTTACATGTATATTCGAATAAAATGTCAAGACAAATAATCACAAAGGTAAAGACAATTTGAAAAGATCACCTGAAATCTGAAGTTACCCAAATCTTAAACTTCATATTTGATAAGCACGACTGTATTAGTGCGGCAGCTAACATCATGTTACACTATTATACCTTTAAATATAATAAAGTGTAAATTGCATAGTTAGGAATGTAAATGACCTCTGCATCATAAAAAGACTTCAACATCTTAAAGTAAAACAATTCCTGTAGATTGCAAAAAAAAAATTAAGTTCTTTATAATTTCGTAGGATCAAATTTCTTTTATTTATATCGAGATTAGCCAAAATTCTCGATGGATTTATTATTTTTTTTAATTTTGTTATAACATTATTCATTGTTAATAAACTGTTCTTGAATTTTATCTTTTTATTTATCTATTTTTTATTACTATTTTAATCAAAGATTAAAAAAAATATATTTAATTAATCTCTCTAGCGTTTTAATGATTGAGATCTGGTAAAATGGAATAACGAGGAATTTCTAATTTGGTGGCTTAAAAATGAATGATTTTTCAGCCTGTGGTTTCAGAAATTCAGTAAACTTTTCTTTCATAGTAAAAATATAGGAAATTCTTTCTATTTTGATCATTCATTAAAATTGCTAATAATTGCAATGTATTAAAAACATAAACTACTTTTCATGAAAAATAATAAATTGAATTTATTTCCGTGATAAAATTCATTCAGCGATATAAAGGAACGTTCCATTAAACTCAGTTTGCTTATTTTAGTCCTGATTGCTAAGAAATAGTTTTTTCGAGAAACCTCATGAAGCAATCAAGTTTTACTGTTTTGAAGAGCATTGTATAGATGAGCATTCATTGTTGCTTTAGTAGTTGCTTCCAGTTTATGAGAAGTATTCAATTAAACGGGTCACTAAATCGAACGGTTCTTAGGAAAAACTGCTCTTATCCAGTTTGAGTCGAAAGTAAACTGAAGAAAGTAACATTACAAGTTTAGTTTATTGTCAATTTCTTGTCTAGCTAAGATTTTTTTCTTGTAAGACGAACTGAGGTGATGAAAAGAAAAGTTTCGTAATAAAATGTTTCATATTAACGGTTTTTAATTTTGCAGAACATTTCGTTACTAACTGGAAAGAAAATAACTGGCAAATGATGAATACTCAATAAATATATAAAACAAATGTGACTTCTCTAAATTAAATGGATAGAAGACATAAGAGTTATATTTATCGTAAGGACTGTCTTGTTGAACATATGTTGTATATGGATTATCTTTATTTATGTTGATAATAAGTTCTAGAGTAAGTGATATCAAAAAGGAATAACGCTATGTAAGAAAATTTGGAAAGTTGTTTTTAAATCTTACTTTTATTTTAATGTTTATTGCTTAATTTTTATACTAGAATACTATATCATTCACTTTCCCAAAAATGTCTGCGTTTTACATAAAGTACTTTAATTATCTTGATATTCATTAAGATAATAAACTGAGATTGTAGCTTTCACTTACATCTAAATAGGGTGGACCGATATATACCTGAAAACTTCAAGAGTATTCTAGAGGTCACTGTAAATTATAAAAGGTCCTACAGACTGTGACTCGATTCGATTCCGTTAGGAATTTATTTGTACAGTAGAATACATATTTAAATGTAATTGTGCAATCCTGGCATGACATGGTTGCAATTACAGAATCTTCAAATACACTTCATCTCATCGGCTTATAACTCATTATAAATTGCTCTAAACATTGTGCACACGTACACAACACAACTACACTGAAATATAATTTTTATGGCCTATTCGAAACAACTTTAAACCGTGTTTCAAGCCGTGTTTCTTTAATTGATTAGTTGGTCATTGAAAATCCAAGGTCTTGCTGCGACAAAACTTTAAAAAAAATATTCTGAAAGCTGTATTCCTTGCTCGTTCTGTCTCCAAAGATAAAAAAAAAAATATGAATCTTTTAATTGAACTTTAAGTTTCTTAAAGCAAATGGAAACTGGTGTCGTCTTTCATCTTTTTTTTATATTTCTTTGATAATTTCAATTAAAAAATATTTTTTAATGTATGGTCTATATTTTAATTAAGTTTTGAGTTTGTTTATCATTTCGAGTTCAATACTCTCTAAACTGATATATTTTGAAATATAGGAAACCACTGATAAAGTCTAAGTCGTTGTTTACCTATCAATAAAAACGTTTGCATTTCTTCTTCAAGGGAATGGGAGCAGAAGAAGATTTTTTTTATTTGTATATAAAAATACTTCAGAAGAAATCGAAGAGAAAATTTTTAAAGAGGAATCTAATATTATAATTTCATTTGAATTATTATTTGATTTCAGTCACTTGAATAATGTAGATTTCCGAATAAAATCTCAAAACTGAAATTAATTGTAATTGTGTTTAGTGAAAAGCTTTTTATATGATTTTAGCCGAAATCAAGTTCAATTTTCAAAGCTTCAGAATCCAGAAGCTAACTAGACAAACTTTGTAGTTTGCTGAATGTGCAGGAATTAATTTGGAAGAGACGATGGAACAGATTGGCGAATCAAAATCCATTACCGAGATTGGAATTGAAAGGTAAATGGAAGAATAAATGCCGGAGAGGATTCTTAGAAAAACCGAAAAAGAAAAAAGAGAAAATTCGTTTTCCAAATCCATAGCAACGGAACAGATTTGGTTGGAGAATTACAATAGGGAAGAGGTTAAAGTGCAAGGCAGCGCTTATAGGACATCGTAATCAGTAAACTCTTAATAACAATTTGTTTTTAGATAATTTTATTGTTGTAAATACACTCAATAAAATAAGGTTGTATAATAATAGTTTTCTTTAATTCTATTGTGGATTGAAGTTGTTCAGAAAAGATCACAAATTCAAAATATTTTTTTTTTTTAATTTTTTTCCCTTTTTTTCAAAATTATTGATTTTTTTAAATATTTTTATTTAGTATTAAGCTTTTAAGTTGTTGATTGGCTTTCAATGCTCAATGGACTTCTTTCCGTGCGAATTCCGTTGAATTTAGAGATCTAAATTATAAAACAATTAAGTAAATAATTACTCAACTGCATGTTGTTTTATGCCGTTGTTTGGTTTGTAATCAAAGCCCATTAGTTTATAACAGCGAATGTTTCTCTGTTACGTGAGTTTGCTTCTGTTGATATTTTGTTTTTCAGCTGTTCATCTCACGACAAAGCTTTTTATTTCACGACAAGATCTATAAATTGAGGAAAGGCTTCAGTAGGGAGGTCGTCTCTGAGGTACTTGTATCGATAAATGCGGATCCCAAATAATGCAATGCATTCTATGGTGCTTCTTCAAGCTGAACATGAACACCTGTTTCGTAATTGAAACACCTTGGTCTGGTGAGCTATTGACATCATGTAAGCACTGTATAAGCGGAATTGATTGTATGGTAGTATTTTGTTGTGGGCTTAGAAATATTGTAGAGGATTCCAAAGAGGTTTCAAAGAGTCATCCATCTATCGAAATAAGTAGATGATGTGATAACTCTTTCTGTGTACACAACGTCTTCATATATTAATTTACTGATCTACTAACATTTGTGGGATAAGATCAAAGATGATCATGTGTCGTAACTTTTGACTTTGTACCCTTCGAAGGCGGCAAACCATTGAAACCTTTGGTCAAAGAACACCAATTATGTCTTAAGGCAGATAGATCTAATCAAGAAGAAAAATGTGGTACCATTTCTGTATCCAAGTGATAAGCTCTTGACTCCACAGCAGACATTTTTAAGTCAATTTTCATTAAATAGGCTTTTTCTAGATTAGAGTTGCAGTTGCTAAATTTCTTGGAACAGTGAAAATCATAGAAACGATGACAGTTGCTTGTTTCTGGAGAGGCAATCTTCTGTTTTTCAAATATAAATTTGTGAAAGGATCGTAACTAGTATATCACTGTGCTTGCCACAAAATCGATTTTCAAGTTTAATTTCGTATACACCACCCTCTTAATATACACCAACTGAAAAAATCTTAGTTGGTGATATCATCCGTCCTAGCGTATCTACAGCTAAATATTAATAGAGTGATCAACTATTTCAATATCGTGCTATTCGCAAAAGGCAATGTAAGTATTTCCAATTCCAGTGACGAGGCTGGTTTTTGTATATGGTTATGAAAATTAGTACTAATATGAAATTGAAGGTTAATTAGGATTCAATTTTTATATTTATAAGTGTAATGAGTATAAATTTAGAGGTATATTTTCATATTTTCTCATTACAAATGGCTGAAAAGAAAAACTTCTGATTGACATTTTAATTTAAAGAACTTGCAGTTGTTGTTTTCAATAAGCTTTATTTAGTTTAATCATTACAATATTTTTAATTTACTTTTCGTTTTAAGTGATTTTAGCATTTACGTTTACCTCTTTAAACGAAAGCCTTTTCCATTTCTTTTAAAATTGTTATCTATTTACAAAACCTGTTTTATTAACATGGAAGCATTTTTTTTTTCATTAAATTGTGTAATTTTCTTTTGCTTTGTTATATTTACTGCGTTAGAATTTTAGGTATCTTTACATTATTTAATTAAAATTTCTCATTTACTTTTAATTTTAATTTCGTCGTTTGTTTGTGATACCTTTTGTTTACTTTCTTTTATTTGTGCTAGATTCTGGAATTGTGTAAATGCGAATTAAAGAAAAATAAAGGATTGACTTTTAACATGATAAACATTCTCTCATTAAAATCAACTTTTTTCTGCTTTTTTAAAATTTTATCTTCCCTATAGTCTTCGATGGCTACTGAAATTAGTTGTGGATGCGATTAAAAGTACAGCTAACGTTTTTTTCACCTATTACGATGATCGTAGTGCACTATTAAGAAAAATACGTAAATTTAGTCCAATAAAGTTTACTTGGCATTCACGAATTTCTTACTTAGTTTTTCTCTATCATGTATCGTTTGCAAGGAATGTTTTCTTTCTTTTTAACATATTTTGCAATTTAAATTAAAGAGTATCAGCCGTAAAACTCCTAAACCTTTGAAATTTTATCACTGACTTTCTCAGCTTGATTAAGCATATTGCCTATTCAAAACGTTTCTGCTATCTACAGTACCTATCTGCTAACATCACCTTTGCATGCCGTTTTCTCAATGAGATATGATATGGAATGGCGGAAGCAGTTGTTGCTTTGTTCCTTGTGATTCCAATTGATGCTTCAATTTGTGAACAAATTCTGCTCATGGAGAGAATTTACAGTGAAAGCTCAAAGACGTACTCTCACTAATCTTGTTTAAAAAAAAAAAACCCTAATAAACTCTAATAACCTCTAATTGATTGTAAAATACAGCAATAGACGTTTCATATCTTGGTGCTGTTTCTTTCTTAACAGATAAGTTAAGAAAGTTGCTACATGTTATAATGCTATTTCTGTGGTATGGCTTGATCAGAAACATCACATTACTACTGTTATTTGTGTTTAATAAATGTGAAAGGCTTCTCTACAAAATCAAAACATGCAATTCACTATCTGAATTTCCATTCAGCATTACTACTTGTTCTTCTAGCATCCAAGCCCCATCTAATGAGACACCTGATGACGAAAATCTGTCAGAAATAAATGAAATATTAAATTGCGTGTTTCTTGGAAACAGTACCATACAGAATAGTTTGGTTGGTAAATCCTAATTCAGCTCTCTTATTCATTAAAATCATATAATCTTATTCAGAAGGCAGAACATAACTTTTAAATTTGTAGCGTAATCAGGCAGCAAGGTAATTTTTGTCTTGCTGTTTTGGAAGCCGAAGGAACAACTCTACTGTACCGTGAACAACTGAGAAAAAGGGAGCTGAAGAATAGACAAACACAGACGCAATGATTCTTCTTGGATCGTGAATAATTGAGAATTAAGAATAAGAAATCTGAATTACTGTTGCAAAGGCAAATTTAAATAATTAATACTAAAATTCACAAATCATAATGCGAATGTAAATAAATTCAATGTATTCGTATATTGAATACATAAATTCAATGTATTCGTACTTTCGTATTTTGAAAAATATTTTGTCTACTTATTGCAATTCTTAAGTTAATTTACTGAAATTTTTTAAATATTTTTTTTTTTTTGCAGTTAAGAATTGTTCAAGTACTGAGATTATCAAATAGCTCAGTCATACTAACAAAACTCAAAATGAGATTTTAGCTAGATTCTGGAAAAAAACTTATTCGAAGCTAATCATCAGTTGGGTATCTAAAAATTCTTCTAATTACTCTAAAACAACGATAAGCTTCCCAGTAATTAACAACATCAATTCTGTTGCTAACGTTAGACAATCTTATGGGCTTAATCAGATTTTTTTCCATCCTTTATAAACCTTTATAATCGGATTTAGATATTAACATATAAAAAAAAAGTCCTGAATTTCTGCTCTATTTTTTATTAAACTGAAGAGGATTATTTCAGAATAAGATTGGAATTTTTTAATAGATTCACCATTTTATTTTTCTCAGAACCACACTAGCTATTGTTGGAACTTCAATTTTGGCACTGTCTTACTATTTATCCGTGAATAAACGGAAAAAGTCTTAAACCGTGGTTTTGCAAACTTCACCCAAGAAAACTTAAGAAAAGAACTGTCCTGGCAGAGGAAGACCGCTTTTCCCTCGTATTATGAAGCTAATTTTCGAAGCAATTAGTCGGCAATTAGGACGGGATAGAAAAGGTGCGTCTCTAAAGAAGGCAAAGTGACACTTAAATAGAAGAGCCGTCTTTCTCCTGCCTCTACCCTCTCTTCCTAAATCCTTCTGGTGACAGGCGCCGTAAAGAGGGATTTGGAACGGTTTATGACCGATTGGAAGTTTTTCTTCTAGTTTTGCTTCGCCCAAGAGACGAGAAGTAAAAAAATGTGCTTTAAAGTGAATTGTTGGACGGCGTTAATTGTTCGGAGCTCCATAACGAGGAAAAGCTAAAGAACAATCCAGTGCTCCAAGTTAGTGATATTACAGAGAGAATTACTCACATAACGATATTAAATGAATAATCGTATTTCCTTAAGATTTTAAGTAAAAATCTAACATAAATTTCTTAAGAAAATCTTTTTTTGAAAGATTCTTTTAGGCACACATTTCTTTTACATCTTTGAAGATTTCTATTCTTTCAGTAATTTATTAAAATATGTAGCATCATAAAATCAGTAAATGTGAATTTTTTATGGTAATTCAATATTTGTTTATCTACTTACTATCAACTTTATATTTAAAGCACGGTTGTCCACGCGGGGAGTCACGGCGCACACTGCGCCATTGAAATTTTTTTTTTTTGGGGGGGGGGGGGGGTTTAAAAAAAAAAAAAAAATGTGAAAATGTTTTTTTTTTTTTTTTTTTTTTTTTTTTTGGTGTTGCTATAG
>JAFIDM010009631.1:111339497-111403075 GCA_023159025.1 Thereuonema tuberculata
AAATAGAGTGTAAAAGTGTTTTTTTTTTTTGGTTTTTTTTATTTGGTTGTCATTTCAATTTTTTTTTTTTTTATTTGGTTATCATTTCAATTTTTTTTTGGGGGGTTGAAAAAAATTAAGTGTGTAAAAGTCTTTTTTTTTTGTCATTTCAATTTGGGGGGGGGGTGATTGAAAAAAATTAAGTGTGTAAAAGTCGTTTTTTTTTGGTTGTCATTTATATTTTGGGGGGAGGGTTGAAGAAAATTAAAAAGAATATGGGGGAGGGGGTGAGCCATAAGATCTAGGGGGGGTGGACACCTCTGTTTAAAGTAATATTGTCAACGCAGTGGTATTATTATATTTCCTATTTTCTTTTTAATAGAGTGATCATCCATTTTTCAATTTCTAAGTTTATTTATTTTCTGTTATTTAACCATTTATTTTATTTTTCTACGCAAGTGCTGTAAACACATTCTTATATGTATTTTCGTCATATATCTGTATTTTTATTGGAATTAATTGTTTCTTATTGGACATGAATTTGCCTAATTGATTTTTAGGTTTGAAAAGTTATTTTTTTCCTTAAGTTATTTACATATTCTTTGTCTTAAAGAGTGTTTTTTTTTTTAACCCAAATTATCGAAATACAGATTTATTACTTTACCTTTGCCTCACACTGTCCTTAAAGTAAAGAAAAAGAATTGTTTTTTTATTCCTTCTCCTTTACATTTGTTTAATAGCCTAACGAATTGTAATGTGCCTTGGTTTGACGAATTTCTACTGTATCTTTTCTAAATAACGAAGCATATTAGAATGAAATAGCTTCAATAAACATTAAATAATTAAATTAATTATAAATCTGAAGTTAATTTAGATTTTTATAAACGTTGAAATACAGAGAACAGACAAAGAAATGGAACATTGCTTTATCAATACTGTAATATTTATCTTTATTAATTTGAAGTATTTCAAATAGCAGCAATTCGACATGGAATAAATGCATAGGGTTTATGCATTATATAGTAGTGTACTATATAATAGCTTTTTTTTTGTACCATTCCTCCTGTACATCCGATGCCAAGTCTGCGGGTTATGAAGATGGAGGAAACTGTGCTCTCATCTGCCGCTCAAGAAGTTCCCATACAGGTTCGATAATATTTAAAGGGCACCAGAATAGTTGTTTTACCTCATTTTTCATATTCTTCCAGTCAAGTTAATTTTTTGCAGAATGGCTGTGATGGAAGCATTATTTGCCTGAAACGAGGGACAGGCATCAGGGAATGGTGCATTATCTATGTCATTGCAGGGACGGGGTCCTGGAAAACGTTCAGATATGTTGTAGTTGTTAAGCGACTCTTCAATAACTCTAAAGGTCATAAACATAGCGGCTCACACCATCACCCACCATCCCATGCTTTAAGGTTGGAACCAAGCAAATGGATGTCTCTTATAGTAAGGATAGAAACCTGAAAGAGGATTCGTCAGACCTCATGATTGTTGATTATCTTCCAGATTACAGTTTTGATGTTGTCTGCACCAATGTATGCGGTTTTTGGCATCGATGTCAGTAACGAGAGGTTTGTGTATTGCAGCACAGTCATAAAAATGAAATCAGTAAAGATCCCAAATTAACTGTTTAGTTACAATGGAATCTTCTCGACCGATATTTGCTGTTGTTTGCTCTACTCCAATATTATTTCCTCTACCGTGGTTTTATGTATTAGACTCGGAATTCGTGTCATTACTCGATGATCCGTGTTTGACATCTTTTTCCGATCACAATTTCTGCGTTTAGAGGCAACGAACTTTTCTATTCGAAAGGCATTCACAATCTTAGATACTGTTCCTCTTTGCAACATCTATTATTTCGGTCGTTCTAGTAACAAAAGTCCCTGCTAAATGCACACCAATAACTTTTGGTAATTTGGAAATCGTGACTTTTCTATTTTAATTACTATTTACAATTGTCGTGAGAGTAAAGGACTGTTGACTTCCTATCAAACAGCGAAGCGGCTTCACAGCGACTATTTGCATACATATGTCTTTAAAGCTTCTTTTATATTATACTGTTTCCATTATTCTGTCTATCCCCTGTACATTATTAATAACTAATTAAATTTCAATTAATTAAACTAATGAAACTGAAAGCAGCTAAGTGTTTTTTTTTTAAAAATAATTTTAACTAGTGTGATTTTAAATGTTTTTACTACGTTAATTAACACGTTAATTCATCCGTTAATTAAATTTCATTTTAGATTTATTCAATTTACAGCATCTTTAGAAATAGCAACTACTTTTTAACTCTGTGACTTCATATATTACAAAATTAAATCATAAGACTGTTACAACGTAGAAACTTTCTAAGAATAAAAATAATCACATTTAAAATATTAAAGCAATAATAGAAGACACAAGGACTGGGACAGTAGTAGGCCACTATCCAGCCTTCGAAACCGCCCTGCTTCTTATAGCTTGTGTAATATTTTAGACTTTTAATAGTTTTAATGAAATGGTATGTTTATTTCACTTTTTTAATGCTATGAATTTCTATAAGTTAAATCGTTCTGTTTCCTTATCTGTTTAATAGCAAGGGATATCTACTGGATTTTAATTCATTCCAGGACTTTCTGAGAACTAATAACATATATGTTCTTTCAATCAAATATTATACGTTTGTACTTGTCAGAATTAACTATGAGAGAAAATATGCACTTATTTCTAACCCATTCATTTTTCACAGAAGATAGGATTTCCGTCTCAACGAACTTTATTTCTTATTTGTATATTTTATTTGTCTAGAATTGATGAATAATGAAGTAAAAGAGCAACTAATGAATCAAGACAGCTCTCTGAAATAAAAATACACTAAAGAAATGGCTCAGAGTAAGTACAGAAGGTGAACATGTTTTAAGAAACTTTAGTATGATACGCAAGTGCAATGTGATTATTTTTAACCTGTCATTGATTCTTTCCCTATACTTTATGTTTTTCACTTTGCAAATGACCTTCAAAAGCCCAAAGCTATCTGACAGGGGTTTGGAAGTGGAAAGATAGGCCTATCTCACGGTTTGCAGATGGTCAATTAGTACACCATGTCGGAAAGGCGAAACTAAACGATTCACAATGATTGAGAGCCATCAGAAGAATGTCTGCGGGGCAAACTCAAAGTGAAGTGGCCTGATGCCTGAATGTAACAGATGTGTGGTTTCCCGGCTTTCCAAGCAGTATCAGGATACAAGGGATGCTGTTCAACGATCGTGACAGCTCTAAAAAGAGATTGGGATCTTCCGATAAATCCCTGCACCACCGTATCAGCTGCACCATATAGATGCAAACAAATACTTCTTACAAATAAATGAAAGAAAATAAGGTACTTCTTAATTTTAATTGAATGTAAGTTCTGAGAAGTAAAACTTTCAACTTATGAATATCATTATGTCAAATATGCAAAGTTATATAAACACATTATTTATTGGTAACACCTTCAGCTGTTAAAGAAACAAAATTATCGGCAATTATTCAGAAGGCTTTGCAATGAGACATTGCATTATTTTAAAAATCAAAATATTTCCTTTCTCACTATTCTCAAAGATACATAAATCTATCAAATGTTTTAAATATAAAACAACAAAAAGAAGTAACTGTCGAATGGATAAAAATACATTCTACCGATGTAAAGAAAGGAATCATGGAAAACTTCTTTAATTATCTATTAAACAATTAATTAATTAACAAATAATAATGAGTGAGACCAAATTGTTTACCAAGTGACATCCTGGAACATCTGTTTCATGCTCTTTGGCGATCATCAGCCAAGAGCAATCACAAGTAAACAACGAGGTACTGAGGCTAATAGGAATAATAGTCGGAATGACAGTGGTGCCTCAAAAGTAAAAATATACAATAAAAAACTCACTAATGAAGTATTAGTGGGAAATATTGATGAGGAATATTGGTGAAATATTAGTAACAATTCAATGCGCAGATTGAATTTTTTATACTTTAAAAATTTTATTGAGGTCACATGAATTTTCTCACTAATATTTCATTAGTGAGTTTTTTTATTGTTCATTTTTACTTTTGAGGCACTGCGATTACGATAATTAATTAATTCTTCATACTGTTACTGAATAATAATTTTTAGCATTTGTGCGATTTATAAATTTTATAAATTCTTCCTACTTATATAAATAGGAAGAATTTATATGTCAATTCTTCCTTATATATAAATTTTAATCGATGTAACCTAACACTTACATGAAAACTAGTTAAACAAATCATGAGATTCAAATTTGTTGAGTCATTAGTAGTTAAATGAAGATATTTAGGAAATTAATATGGAACTTATGAAATAAAACACTTTAACAATTTGAAATTAGATGTATTTATGTTAGTCACGTTTGCAATTGCGTAATAAGTGACTAGCTTTAATATTGTGGAATATCCCTTTAGCATTTCGAAATTTTTTTTCTTACATATCTTCTTCCAACAGTACCTCAATAATCAGTCATATAAGACTCAATAATTGAACAGATGAAATATCATTATTATGCAATTTAAATTTATAAGGATATTGTTGAACTATTATCAAATATTCAAACATATTTTAAATAGTATATATGCTTTAATACAGTGGTGGGATTAAAGAACTCAACTCATAATGTTTATATGATGTCCATTACTATCATATTTGGCTTAGGGCTGTTTTAACTTTAATGAAGTTTAGAATTTTGTTATTAAACTAAATACACAACAACAAATTAAGCAACATAAAATAACAATCACAAAAAAAAAATTAAATGAATCTAAATTATGCTGTTGTCTTTTTGTGGCATATTCCCACAGTAAGAGTTAAAAGTAAGAAAATGAATAAAAAAAAAAATCGGACCGCACTTATTGCATCTAATTTTTTTTTCACTTATTGTTTCTATACTTTCTTGAATGACTAGCCGATTTCTGATACATTCATGGTAAAAAATCACAATAAAAAGAGTTGATGCAAAAGAAAAAAACATACAAGTTCTTCGTTGACGTAAAAGAAAAAGAGAAAATAGAAACTCAGAAGCAGCCATTAGGAGGTAATCAAAAATTGAGAAAGAAAAAGTATGTAGTTCAAAGATCAACAGCAAGAGACGAATGTGAAGTTCGCTATATTGAATTTAAAGTTAACGGGTTTGGATAGAGTTTGACCTATAGTTCCTTTACTGTTTGTCCGATCTTATAAAAGGATCTTATAAAATCAAATTAATAAGGATTTTTCTTACAGTTATTTAAAATTTAAGCTTTGTAGGGCAAATAGTTTTGGGGCTATCTTCATCACACGCTGGCGAATATACATATTTTAAAAATGTAACAAAGGGACCCCACAATAAAGAGTAAAGGAGGTTGTAAGGGTTCGTCCTACTGTCCGATCTACAAGTCGGGCAGACATAAGCAGACATAAGTCGGGCAGACCTTTTTTGGGAACCTTTATAATTGTAGAGGTGGGGAAAACCTCGAATACGAGTTTCGATCTGCGATCACTTCCTGTTCGGGTCTCTTGTTAATTATTCTCAACATCTTGTGTTTTTGTTCAGCTAGTGTTTGTAGCCATGATCGTGTAGTGTTTAGAACATTGCGTTGTGATTCATCAAGGTTTAAGGGCTCACGGAAATAGTTTTTTTTTTTTATTTATTTTATTATCATCTTATTTGTTTTGTTTTTAAGCCTTATTTTTTTTTTCTCAGTTACATTTTATATTTTTTTATTTATTATTTATAGAAAATGAAATCTGCTAGGAGTCAATATGAAAACCAGTTTTATCCCTAGTTTTGTCTCCGATATATATTAAGAGGCGTTATACCAAATCTGTAATACTGTCATAATTAGCGGCACTAATCAAGTTCAAGGAACCATTTCCATGAAGAAATAGGCTTGACTTTTCACTCTTCCTTTAATTTTTTTATATTAACAAAGAAATGTAGATTCCCATGATCACATGTTCAAATTTTAGCACATATGAGCACATTTCAGATACGAGACAATATAGAAATAACACTATTTCTTCAACACCGAACTTTACTGTCTTGAAATTTTTATTTATTTTTTGTAACTTGAAAGTTTTCAAAATCTGGAAGAAGCTGACTAATGTTGATGTAAGTCTTTTGATGGCTAGCATTTATATGTTTATAGCAGGTTTTAGGATTAGTTAATATCATCTGCTATCTCTTGGCAAATTCTCGTTGCAGCCCACTTTTATGACAACTTCGTCATTAAGCAATCCGATCGCAGTGTTGAAACGCAACAGCAGACGGGCAGCCCACTTTGATTATCGACTTCTGTGTTGCAGTGAAAGGGCGCAAGCCATTGATCATTAAGATTTCTGAGAATGAAGCAGTACCACGTGGCACCAAAATCTCGGGGCTCTATCAGTTCATGAGCGTTGCGCGGCTGCGACAATTGATTGGCCCAGAGGCGATTCCAACAATCTAATGGTAAATTATGAGAGTCAACATGTGTCGTGTGATTAAAGGAGCTGCTCTTGCTAAAGACGGAACCAATTTACGAGCAGTTAGGAAAGATTGGAAGGAATGTAACACTCAGCCAACTATGGCACACGGTAAAGAGGAATAAATTGGATAGCAAAACTTTGAACACTTATGAAACATTAATGTCTAAATTGAAAACGACTTGTTGAATAAATATGATATGACATTGCTTCGTTAACCATTGAATACAAGGAAAATGTCTCAATTCACTATTGTACTTAAAATAATTCTTCTTTTGTCGTCTTTTTTATGACCAGTTTAATAACTTTGTGACTTTAATGTATGATACAGTATGATATAGTGCAGGTCAGGTGTTAAGGTAATGTTTACGGACTCTCAATTGCAAATTAATTTTCTGTGACGACTTTCTAACACTCTCTGTTACAATCAATGTTTCGATTGATTAAATAGAGTAAATCTGTCAAATCACTACATTTTTAAAAAATATTAAAAAAAATAGTAAGCTAATGTTTTTTGTTACAAGACAATTCATATTTGCGTTACTAATTCATTCAGGCTTAAACATTGTTTAGCGAAGAAGTTGGAACAATTTTCAACTATGTATGATAACAAACTTGTTCCAATAAGTTAACAATGGAGCTGTTATCGGTGGACTTACGGCATGCTAATGCTTTACTAGAACTTTTCTTAAGACCATGAATTATATTTCCTTTCTTGAATTACATAAAGCGAAATTTTAAATTTGTTTTCTATCAATTATAGAATAGGAAACTTAACTAACAAAGTAGGAGGCGGAGTAACTCGTCTGCAAACACAGTGAAACAATCTACAGCATTAGAGAAATTTTAATATCATTGATTTTCGTATAAAAATTACTCATTATTTCAATAACAATTGTTGTTAAACATGCTAAATTAAAATATACTAACAAATAAACTATATAAATTACCAAAAGAATGTACTATTTTCTAGTGCAGAATTACTTTTATGAAAAATGATTTCCTTATATAATAAAAGTCCCAATTTGCAAATCAAAAAAATACAAAAATTGTCGTTTTAGAAGTAAAGCATTTTTATCGAAGACAGAAAATAAAAAGCTATAAAAGTGAATAAATGATACAATATTCCGAATTAGGATATAAAAACAGGTTATTTGTTTGGAAGAGTATTAATGTAATTACCAGATTTGATATTCCTTAAGCTTCTACCGCAAATACCAATTAATTGTTTAATTCTGAGATTTAAAAAATCTAATTGGCCATGAATCTTATCGTAAATTTTAGTTTTCCTACAGAGCGGTGTATCAATTAAAGTAGAGCCTTGATAGGCCTCGAATATTGGCTTTTATGAGAATTCAGTTCTGATTGATTCTACATTTATTAGCCATTATTTTTGCAAGCAATTTTACAATATTTCAAACAAGAAGTTCTTTAGTTATAGCCTATAAAACTTGAATCATGTCGATGTACTCCTCATTTATTTCTTCATAATAATCAATAATTAATTTAGTGAAGTACCACTATTGTTTATTAGATAATCAAAGACAAAATTGTTTTACTCAATTGGAAAGAGAATGGATGCAATTCAAATTAAGCAGTTACAAAATGCACTTCTGTTACAGTTACAAAAGCAGTTACAAAAGCTATTATTGGCGAGAAATCTTACATTTTTAAGAAACAAAAACCTTCATGCAGAATAACAGGATACGTAATTATTATTAAAATAACAGTTAAATGATCTTAATATAATAATTGTTTTATTTGTTTTTTAAGAATTAAACAACTTTGATCAGTTTCCCATATTTTTCATCGGAAAATTAATTTGTAATTCATTTTGAAATATTTTTTTTTCATAATAGCAGTTATTCTGTGAATAAAGAATATTAAATTTATCTATTATTCTTTACAATTCTTTAAGAAGAAATAAACAAATCGAATAAAAATGTTTCTCTGCTTTGGTAGTGCTTATTTTTTCTTTTTTCTGAAACAGTGCTATCAATGGCCGTCATGGAGGGAGGTATTCACTGGTATATTCAGTTAAAAACGAGTCTTTAAATTATTTCGAACAATCCTCACAATATCATCTCGCAAAGATGACCTTTTCTTTTTCTGTGAAGGCAATTTAGTGAATGCAGTTCAATTTCCATCCTTTAGCACTTATTAGCGATAATTCGATAAAATCAACTTCAATTGAAACTCACTTGACATAGTGCGAAATATTCTCTTCACAAGTCCATTAGACAAAATTGATTTATCTTACTCATTGAATTCCATCGAAATATTATCGTAAATGTACTGTAACATTCCAACTACATACTTTTTTACTGTCTTCATACCAATAAATATTTTGCTTCATCATTTGCAAAGAAATAAATTATTCTAACGATTTTTGGTTTAACTCTACCTCCCTGAAAATTTGCTTCAATAAACAAATTACAATGAAATACAGTCGGACCTCTATTTAACGAAGTCGCTAAATCTCGAAAAAAAGTTCGTTATATGGAAAATTCCACTGTAATGCCATCCAGATACCACGAAAAAATTCGTTAAATAGAAAATGCACTTCGCTATTTGGAGGTTATTTTCGAAGAAATTAGCAAAATGGTCTTGGTTCCAAAGAAAAGTTCGCAAAATAGAGAAATTCACAAAATAGAGGTTCGTTAAATATAGGTCCGATTGTAGTTCAATAAAATTACATTTTTAAAATAATGGAAGCATCTGTTGATTAAGCAATTTTGCAAAGCCTTAATATTTTTATCTAACTCATTCTAGAACACAAGCTACTGCAATGAGACAACAAATCTTAACCAGGTTATATTTTGAAACATGAGAAAGACGTGCAATTTTTTAATATTTAAGTTGCCACCACAAGCAAAGATGCCACATCTCCAAGTTATCAATCAATTACTATAAAAACTGTCATTTATTTGTCATAGTATGTTTAAATGCTAACATATCTCATTCACTGATTCACTGTTAAGGTCCTGACTCAAGCAAATGCAGGCGATTGCAAACCTTTTGTTTCTTTTATATACAGTGGTACCTCGACTTATGAGTGTCCCAACTAACGAGTTTTTTGAGATACGAGCCGTCGCTCGGCCGATATTTTGCTTTGAGTTTAGAGCTAAATTCGGGTTATGAGCCAGCTTCAGACATTCCACCATCTAGTTGGCGCAGCGAACGCCACAACGTCCGCCCAGCATCCTGTGTCTCCCTCGTTCATGGTTACCTTGCAGTGGAAGCATCAGTGCTGTGCTCGCATTTGTGCTTGCAGTTATTTTGTAAAACTTCCAATCGTTTCTCCAACCATGGGTCCGAGGAAAGTGAGTGCGAAGGACAGCGCTGAGAAGAAGAAGCGGATGATGTGCATTGAATTAAAGAAAGAAATTATCGAAAAATATAACTGAGGTGTGCGTATAGTGAATTTGGCGAAGCATTACGTGCTTAGCACTTCTAGAATCTGCACCTATTAAAGCACCTTACTAAAATAATTTTTAAACAGTGGACATCTATCCATGAAAATATGAAGAAGCTGCTGATGGTTTGGATGACGGAGATGCAGGTCGCGAGAGATATCGTGACAGAGGCTGTAATCTGCGGGAAAGCACGAGCTATTTACGCTGATTTGTTGCAGCAGACCCCAGGCACATCGACGGATGAGGCATCGGGCGAGCAGTTTAAAGCCAGTCGGGGCTAGTTCGAGAATTTTAAAAATAGGACTGGCATTCAGTCCGTTGTCAGGCATGGTGAGGCAGCGAGTGCGGATATGAAGGCACCTCAAAACTTTTGTCAACTTTTGACTTATAGCAGCCGATACATCCCCCAGCAAGTCTTTAGCTATGACTAGACAGGACTCTTCTGGAAGAAGATGCCAAGGAGGACTTATATAGCGGCAGAGGAGAAAAGGATGCCAGGCCACAAACCCATGAAGGATAGGCGAGCGGTGACTGCAAGATTAAGCCGCTGCTCGTTTATCATTTTGAAAACCTAAGTGCCTTTAAGTCTCATAAGATTCTGAAAGAAAAACTGCAGGTTATGTGGAGGGCAAACCCGAGGGAGTGGGTCTCCAGGAGTTCTTTGTGGAGTGGGTGAATTTGGTCTTTGCTCCCGACGCGTCGTTAAGAAATATCGCCAGAAAAATAACCTATCCCTGCAAGCCCTTCTCGTCCTGGACAATGCACCTGCTCATCCACCTATCCTCGAAGAGTTCAAGTTTATAAAGGTTCTCTACTTTCCACCCAACACCACCCCTGTCCGGCAGCCCATGGACCAACAGGTGATTTCTAATTTCAAGAAGCTCTTCACCAAGCACCTGTTCCGCCGCTGCTTTGAGGTGACGGAGAACAAAAACTCACCCTTCGAGAGTTTGGAAGGTCCACTGTAACATCGTGATATGCCTCAGAATTATCGATACGGCCTGGCAGGGTATTACAAGAGGACCTTGATCTCTGCGTGGAAGAAGCTGTGGCGAAGCGGCAGTGGTGGAGGAGATTGTATCCCTCGGCTATTCCATGGGCCTGGACATGGATAAAGGTGGTATCAACCAGCTCATCGAGGAGCACTCTGAGGAACTAACGGAGGAGCTAAAGGAGCTACAGACGCAGCAGCACACGGTGGTTTTGCAGGAAATAGGTGATGCGGAGGAGGCGGAGTAGGTTATCTCTACAAGTGAGAGAAAGGAAATGTTGGGAATATGGGAGAAACTTTCAGGCTTTATTCAAAATAAACACCCCGAAAAAGTTGCAATTGGGCGTGCGACTGTGCTATTTAATGACACTTGCCTAACTCATTTCAATAGCATTCTGAAAGGAAGGATGAAACAGTCCTCATTGGACAGGTTTTTATCGAAAACTCCTGCAAATGAAAGAGAGGAAAGCGTAGCGAAAAGGGCAAAAATCAGCGAATAAGAGTCAGTTATTCAGTTCAGCCTTTCTCCTCCTCCTCGTCAGCATCTTCAAGTCGTCTGATCTTCAAGATAAACACTGTACATTATACTTAATAAAGCCAGTTTATTGCAGTACATTCAATTGTATTGTGTTTTATTCAAAATTCATTATTTATAAGCACATTTTTCTTATTTAAAAACATTTAATCAAAAAACAAAAAATTGCGTGTTTTTTGGGGTCCGGAACGGATTAATAGTATTTCAATTTATTTCAATGGGGAAAACTGATTTGACATACGAGTAATTTGAGTTACGAGCTCCGTCACGGACCGAATTAAACTCGTAAGTCAAGGTACCACTGTATTTCTTTTACCAATGCACCAAAAATTCTGAAAATTTAAATAAGAACTTGCGATGCATCGGGTATTTCTATTTTCTTGTTTTTAATTTTCAAAGTATTCTGCAATTTTAATTGATTGCGGAATATTTTGAAAATTAAAACTCAAAAACAGTTAATTTTTTGAATGTTTTTGAGGTATTACTTGGTATTTTCAACAAAAAATTTTAACGAAAACCTGAAATTACAAAAAAAAAATATAAATAATGTTTTGTATTTAAAATATTTATTATTAGTGCAAAAGATAATTTTTAAAAAAAATAATTTAATCTCACACAATTTAAAAAAAATAATTTTATTTTTTTAAAAATTAACTTTTGCACTAATTATAAATATTTTAAATACAAAACATTAGTTTACAAATTTTTTTATCATTACAGGTTTTCGTCAAATTTTTTTGGTTGAAAATACCGAGTAATACCTCAAAAACACTCAAAAAATTGACTGTTTTTGAATTTTTATTTAATTAATTGCAGAATATTTTGAAAATTAAAAACCAAAAAAATAGACATCTCAGATGCTTCACAAGTTCATATTAAAATTTTCAGAATTTCAGATGCTTTGGAAAAAGAAATATAATGTTATAAAAGAAATAAAAGGTTTGCAGTCGCCTGCAGCTGCTTGAGTCAGGACCATTTAGACTTCCCATGAAAATAAGCAATGACAGTGGAGAATGTAAATGAATAAACAGCTTTAAAATTCTATCTTTTACTTTTCCTTAGTGACTTTCATCAGCTTGAAAAATTACCTATCAATTGTCAAAGAAGACTTTGGATCATTAAAAATTAATCTAATTTATCTCTATTTTTCTTAAGAATTGATTTAATAAAGAAAAAGTCATTTATTCAATGCATCAGAATTTGTGAAAGAATGTTTTTAATTAATTAAAATAGGAAATGGGCATTTCATTTTTCATTGTTTTGAATTTCTTCGTTTTCAGTTTGACATTTCTCATTAAATTTCGACCACCGACGATAAGTTTTTCGAGAATTAAATTGGCTTCCCGCTTCAGATTTTCGGGTCGAAATTCTGTTCTGAGTTTGGTTAAAAATGTAGCTTCTTCCGGAAGCAAATATTGTGAAAGATGACCTCTATTAATAAATAGCAGTTTTGTAACATTAGTAATTTCGTTTAAACAGATACAACTGAGATTGGATATAAGTTCCACAGTTCAACAACAGCGTAGTATTCCTCATAGCTGAGTAGCATTACTTAGTGGACTATACTCTCGAAAACGTGTTCCTTATAGATTGTAGTGCACTACTTCCGTGTTCCTCATAAATTGTAGTCGACTACTGTAAGCAAACGTAGCCGCTGCAGTGAATACAGTCTTTTGATGTGTAGCGACTACAGAAATGAAATAGCGGACATGTAATCAGCGATCTAGCAATAACCGACGATTTCTTCTAAAGTCAAGCGAAAATGAAGAAATTTCAAGTTACTTTCTTAATTACAATTCTTAATTAAAATTAAAATTATGCATTTATTTTTTCTATAATTATACGAAACGAAATTTATTTGTTTTCTCGCAATGAAAAATTAAACTTGATAAACTTAAAAAAATATCTTCATTAAAACGGAAAGTCAATGGCGGATTTCCGCACAGGCGCATGAGGCGCGCGCCTGGGGCTTATAAATCAAGGGGGCCTCAAAATTCAGCTCTCAAATTAAAAAAAAATATATGTATATTTTATTTAATTATTATTTTTTTCATAATAAAAATAATTAATAATTTAGCAGTATTCCCTAAATTAAATTGACAAATTAATATGCCAGCTGTGACATGTTTTGCGGATGGCAACCCAAGCCGTATTTCACGCATTCACGAATGCGTTCAAGAACCGGTACAAATATGTTTGATGGAATAAAACTTATTATTTGTTTTATGTTTGTTTTGTAATCAAGTAAGTAAATTGTATATGTAATAACTTAATAATATTAGAATAACATTAGAATAACATTTCTGTAGTCAATCTGCAAGTTCCCCAACAGTAATATTAATACGTGGGTACCAGTACCACAGATTAAGGAACGAATTTTTCGTCCTGGCATGAAATAGGTATAATTTTTTAGAACATGATAACATAAAGTATTTAAACAGAAAATACAAGACACAGAACAGTTACCAATATTAATTAGGTTACAAATTTGACTTATTCCATCAATAAGTTACTTCTAAATTGTTGTTTTGTAACATTGACATTGCTCATAAATTATTCTTTATTCATTACTATTTATTTATTTAATGTAAAGGAAATTTGAAAAGAAAATTTGAATCAGGAGCTTGGAAACGCAAAAGACAAAGAGAAAAAGAAGAATATGCAGAACGGCAAAGAAAATCGCTGGATAAATTTATAATTTCTTCAGAAAAACGAGCTAAAAAAGAAAATGAACCCGAAAAAACAGATCAGCAAGCTGATGCAGAATGTGAATTCGAAGAAATTGATGAGCGAGATAAAACAGAATGTGAACCTGAAAGAACCGATGAGCGAGCTAAAACAGAATGTGAACCTGAAAGAACCGATGACCGAGCTGAAGCAGAAGGTGAACTCGAAAGAACCGATGAGCGAACTGAAACAGAATGTGACCCTGAAAGAACCGATGAGCGAACTGAGAATGAAACCGAAAAATCAACAACTTGTGATATAAATGTTATCAATAAAGAACCAAATAGCGAAGAGGAATTGGAACAACAACATAAATTATCAGCAGACTATGGTAAACATAAAGATAGTCGTATGTTTTCCAATGACATTGCATTGTGGCCACGAACAAGTCTGATTCAATACTATTTGATAAATAAACCTTGCAATTTTGGAGATATAGTTATCGATAGTTTTGGCCGATCCCCTTCTAATATGTGGACTCTTCTAGCCCAGTCCCCTTGGTAAGAATAGACTCACCTATAGACGAGAAGGAGGCTGGAAATTGCAATAAATAGGGAAGCAGAACGGAGTAAAGGCAGTTAGTTCTCGCGGCTTGGAGCCGCACGGTGCACTCCAGTTGAGAGGGAAGCACCGATTCCTGCTGTAGGAAGCTCTTGCAAAGAAGTTGTTTTGAGCCGAAGTAAGAATCCTTTGGAAGCCGTAAGACGAAAACGCTGTTCGCAGAAGAATAGTCCGACCTCGGATAAGTCAACCCTGGCCGACAACGAAGCATTTGGAATCCGTGAGAAGTAAACTCCGTCCGCAGAAGAACAGTTCGACCTCGGATAAGACTACCCTGGCCGACAGCGAAGCATAAAGAAGCAAGCATCGACCACTAGAGTACAACTCGACCACGGATAAGTCAACCTTGGCCGAAAACGAAGCAAGTGAGACACACCGAAGCTGTCCTGACGGGTCGAAACATACATGCCTGATAGATTGTGCAGTTATTAATAAAGGAAATAAAGACTTTCACTGTATTAACTCGCATATCGAAACCCCCCAACGCTTCCCGTCGTCTTAAACACAAAACCCGGTATCAATATTACAACCCTTAGTAAAACATGAAGATAGAAACCGATCCTATTACAGAAATGTTTGCGAATCAAATTTTTATTGTGTGAAAGCAAATGGCATTAAAGAATTAAGTCAGTGGTTGAAACATTCAGAAAAAGTAAATGTTGTTACGTGTGTAGACTGTTTTTGAATGCACAGACAAAATTTATAACAGGATAATGATTGAAAAAATTTAGCCAGAAACTTAAGAGGTCATGAAACTTCTCAGGGCCTTATGAAATCAATGCTGACTCTCCAAAAATCAATTATCGATTATCAATTGCTGAACGTATCAATACACACTTAGAACAACAAATTGATTCGGAACAGAAGTATTTGGCCAGCTGTTTTACAACGAGTCATAGCCACTGTGAAATTATTGGCGTGTTTAGCTTTTCGTGGCCACAAAGAAGACACAGATTCAAATCGAAAAGGAAATTTTTCGATTGTATTGAGTACCTGGCGGAATTCGTTAGCTTTTTGAAAATTCATTTGCAAAAATTTTGCAATTCAGGTAGCGGAAAGGTTAATTATTTATCGCACACGTTATGCGACGAATTTATACATTCAATGGTTAGCGAAGTCAAGAAATATTTAATATTTAAAGTTCAAAAAGCAGTTTATTATTCCATTATTGTAGACTCTACTTCGGATGTAGCCCATGTAGATCAATTAACTTGCATTTTGAGATTTGTTGACAAAAATGGAAATATAAAAGAACGAATTTTTGGTTTTATTAATATTGAAAATCATAATTCTGAATATTTAGAACGAATAATTCTAGAATTTTTAAGAGATTTATTGATAGATAGAAAAAACTGTAGAGGGCAAACCTACGATAATGCGGCAAATACAGCAGGCAAATACAGCGGATTGCAAGCAAGAATAAAATATCATATTAATACAGCAACCTATGTACCATGCGCTAGCCATACCTTAAATTTAATAGGAAATTGTGCTGCGGAATCATGTTCTGGCGCATTAAATTACTTTAATTTTATTCAAAATTTATATGTATATTTCTCGTCTACTCGGCGATGGAATAGACTTACAAATAGTATGACAACTCAATCTCCACATATAAAAAGAATAAGTGACACTAGGTGGGCATCAAGAGCAGACGCAGTTTCCGCATTAAAATGTAATTACCAAAATACAGTCGGGCCTCGATATAATGTCACCCGCATATAAGGTCACTTTTCTAAAGTCCCGGCTCATTGAATAGGAATTCTTTGATATGGATTATCGGATATATGGTCAGGTCTTAAATACCGTAATTGCATATAAGGTCACTTTTGTATGTGATTTCAGTGCCACACTGATTCAATTCCAAGATTTTTTCTTTCTTTTCCCGACAAAATTCTTACTTTCAAGAAAGAAAAATGTATAGGGGGGAAAAAAAAGTAAAGAAAGAATGATAATATTTTTAGGAGCCAATATTTTAGGCCAACTTTTAGGCTCTGAAAAACTGAGACCGCTAGTTATCGGAAAATTTCAAAAGCCACGTTGCTTTAAAAAAGTTAAGTCTTTACCTTTGGATTATGATGCAAATAAAAAAGCATGGACGAATGCTTTAAGAAAACTATACGGCGTTTCGATAGCCACTTTTTGAAAAAGAAAAGAAAAGTTGTTTTCATCGCAGTCAATTGCCCTGCTCATGTCAACATATCTCAGTTGAAATCAATTGAGCTTGTTTTCTTACCCCCAAATGTTACCAGTGTTTTAGAACCTTTGTATCAGGGAGTCATTCAAAATCTGAAAATGAACTACAGAAAGCTCCTTCTGAAAGACTTGATTTCAACAATTGATGAGAAAAAAAAATTTCACGTGTTTGTGTTAGATGCAATTTTTTATATTCATAAAAGTTGGAGCTTGGAGTCAAACACATGCATTTCAAATTTGCTTTCGACATGCTGCTTTTCAATTTTCTACAAATAGTGTGGATGAAATAACAGATGAAGATGATGAAGACGATATTCCTTTAGCTGTGTTAATTCAAGATCTCAGAAATGCGGCAGTGCTATAGAACGGGAAAGTGAATATGTGAGAATTGATGATGAAATTGCTACCACTTCTCAAGTTTCGATTTTCGAAATTGTTTGGCAAGTTTTAGATTCCAATGCATTAGAAAGTGAGGATAACGACAGTGATATTGAAAGTGAAGCGGTGACACAAGCAGAAGCGCTCAGAGCATTAAATGTCATAAGACATTTTTTTACGAGCCATGAGGGAGCTGAAGAACATTTTCAGAAACTACAAAACTTAGAAAACATTTTACAAACGATGAAACCAAAATCGCGACAGTCCTGTATTATGGATTATTTTAAGTAAGGTCAGTTGTACATCAGTACTTGGCTTGATCATACTAGTACTATTTGTATACAACTTTATTCCGAATTAAATTTTTTTTAAATAATTTCTTTCTGATTCCATTAATTTTAATTGGTTTAACTAAATTAAAAAATTGTAACCTAATAAACTGATATTTTTATACATATTAAATTTTACAAAGAATTATACTGTATTTATATAATACTTATTTATTGACAAATGCGTATGAATCGGTTATAAGATCAACCCGCTTATAAGGTCACTTTCGCGATGTCCCAAGGGGTGACCTTATATCGAGGTCCGACTGTATTAAAGAAGTGCTAATCTAAATTAGTAGATCCGATAGTGAAAAACCTATAGGCAAATCGGAGGCGAAAAATTTGACAGAATGTTTCAACGATTATGAAACAGCATTGCTATCAATTATATGGGATGAATTATTAGAAAGAATAAATAGTATAAGCAAATCATTACAAGATAACCAGTACAATTTATTGTTAGGAACAAATCTGCTAAAATCGGTTTCCAATTTTATAATGACTGTCAGGAACAACTTTGATGATATTGAGAACGGTGCCAACTTATTGACGGAAAACCGGAACTACCGAGATACGAGAATAAAAAAAGGAAATTGCAGTTTGAAGAAACATCGTTATATAAAACACATTTTAATGCAAAAGAAAATTTTGTCAAAATATTACGTAACGTTATTTGTGATGTACTAATTTCAGAATTATCACGGAAGCACCATTTCTGGTGAAATTCTAAAGGATTTTGGATTATTTTTATTAATTTTAAAATGCCTGACGTCCAATTTAATGATTGTGTGGAAAACACTAAATATCAAAATGATATTGGTATTAAAAATTTGAAAGATGAACTTGTCCATTTTATTGCCTTCGTAAAAGAAGAAAATGTCACCAATCTTGTTCACATGTATACATTATTAATTGGAGGTTTACAATCTATATTTCCTAATGTAGAGACAATTCTGAAAATATTTTTGACAATTTCTATTTGCAATGAAGTGGTGAACGTTCTTTTTCAGTTCTTAAAAGAGTTAAAAATTATTTAATACCTTACCTCAACATCATTTAGGTCACTTGACTATGATGTTTACAGAAAATGATATAAATATGCACTTCAACTCATCACAAAAGTATTCAAATGATTATTTAAACACTGACGACAAATTTTCGGGAATCGTACATATTCCCTTTATCAAGCCAGATTACAAAAATAAAACAAACAACTGGCACAACAACACAATAAAGATTCAAAGGCATGAAACGTTAATACATATAAATTGTTGTAACAATAATATGTTAACTCAAATAAATATCAATTGTGATAACAATATAAACGTTAATTACTAATTAATCAATTAGTAAAAAAGTATATTATTAATAATTTAAAACATCAAAAGTTGCTATTTTTTTACATCAATACTTGTGAATTCTTTTATTAACATAATAATATTTGAATCTACAAATGTTCCTTCGTATCTATTAACATTTTTATTTTTAGTATTTTTAATGACACAACTCTACAAAATTTTCCTTAATTTTAAATCTGTTTCTTTATACAGAATTTTCACATTCGTGTCCATAACATGACCTTTTTGTATACAATGGTTAGCTATGTCAGATATTTCCAAATTCTTATTTTTTAGGGCTCTTCTGTGTTCAGAAACCCGTTCTACTAGAGTCCTTTTGGTCTCGCCTATGTAAAAATTACCGCAAGTTTTGCAATCAATTTTGTAAACTGAGCCCATTTCTTTCTGATTTTCATGATGATTAATTTTCTTACAAAGTAAATTTTTAATTTTATTTTTATATCTGAAGCCAACATTAATGTTGAAAGATTTACATAATTTTTGTAACAATAAACTATTTTTATTGAGATAGGGAATGAAAATTTTATTTTCTAATTTATTTATTTCTTTGATTTTGAACATATTATAGCACCTAATACGGTCTTTTACAAACTTATCTGGATAATTATTTTTCTTTAAAAGAATAGTCATGTCTTTATCTTTTCTTTGTAAGTAACTTCATTACTGGTATTTTTATCTAATCTTCTTATATAATTTTCTATAATATTCTTCTTGATATGAGTTATATGACCTGAATAATAATTTAAAATATGGATCACTTTGGTAATCCTTTTTGTAATGCTCCATAACAATTTTTTTTTTGTTTTTAATCAATTTAATATCTAAAAATTTTAACTCATTATTTATTTCTAATTCTTTTTTAAATTTTAAATAATTATTACTTTTATTTAACTTTTCAAAAAATATAATAATTTCTCTAATTGTATCCAAACCAAATAATTAAAATGTTATCAACGTATCTGAAATACTCAAAATTTTGTTTTTTGTGATGTTCCTGTAACAAATTGTTCTCAAAATAATTTAAATATGAATTACACAAAGAACCAGAAATAGGAGAACCCGTTGGGAACCCCTTTGTTTGCTTGAAAATTTTTTTATCATGTTTGAAGTAAGTATTGTAAGTCACAAATTCTACAAGTTCCCTAAAAAATTTTTCATCTAAGTTATGTTTTAATAGAAACTCTTTATTATTATAGACATGTTTGTCTAAAATAGATAAGGTTTCATCAACCGGAACATTATTATATACGTTTTCAATATCCAAAGCTTCCAGATGAAACTTTTTTTTTTGTTGGATATATTGTGTTTCTAATGTATGTATCAAATCAAATCTAATTTATGTATCAAATATCATTAAAAGTTTTTAATGTTAACTTTTTCATTGGACATCCTAAAATTTTTCATCCAAAAATTTATTTCCTAGCCTTATTTTGGGTAGGAGATGCATTAACTAAAGGTCTCAAGGGATAATTTGCTTTATGGATCTTTACCCTTCCTTCTAAAGTTGGTGGGATACAGGAATCTTTGAGGATTTCTTGCTTTTCTATATAATTAATAATATTATCTTCCAGTTTTTTAGTAATTCTTTTTAACTTGTTTTACAATTTAAAGGTAATATCCTCATTAATTTCAGTGTAATGCCCATTTTTTACTAGGTCATTTAATTTACTTATTTAGTCCTCTTAATTCATGATGACAAGATGAACTCTTTATCAAATTCTTATCATTGCTCAAGTTTTTCAAAATTTTGATTTCAGCTTCATTCAAATTAACATCTTTCCTTAATGGCATCCTCTTGAACTTTACTAATTCATTAAGAAATTTTTCTATCTCAATAGGGTTTAACTTATTTAACTTATATTAAAGTCAACTCCTTTATTTAATAAAGCCACTTCTTTTCTGTTGAATCTTCTTTTGCTGAGATTAACTATGTAGTCAAAATGATCTTCTTTCTTTGATCTATATTTTATTTATTCATTTTCCTTTTTCTGCAAGTTCTTTTAATGTTCAAATATCTTTCATGGTTCCAATTCATAATTTTCAAGTATAACGGTTTAGGAATAGAATTATGTACAAAATTGTTTAGACTTTCTTCTTCTTTTAATAAACTGTTCTACAAAAAAAGATGAAATTTGTTTTTCTGGGGGTTTCATTGTTGAATCTTATGGAAACATACCGCCTAAATTCAAATCTGTGATTAGTTTTTCTGTGTCAGGCATAGTTTTCACGACAAAACAAGTAAGCATTACTATTCTAGCCACTTTCATAATTATTTACAAACCATTTATATAGTAAAAAAAGAAAAACAAATACTGACCTATACATTATCATCTAGTGTGTGAAATTAAATATTTGAAATAAAAAAAAAATTATACAAAATCATATTTTCTCTAAGAATATTGACGATCATTTTTTTCTCCTGTGAACAATTTTGCACTCTCGAATAGTGTTCCAGCAGTAGTCGGCTAGCATTGCAGGCATCCATTTCCCTTCATAACGTTTTTCCAAGAACATTATGTCTTGATGGAACCTTTCACCATGTTCATCGGAAACATCAGTACAGTTGTCAGGAAAATAGTGTAGAAGTGACTCTAGAAAATGCACTTTTAAAGACATGTTACACCCTAAATCCCTATATGCATTTATCATTTCTTGCATCAATTCTTCGTAGTTGTTAGCTCTTTTTCTTCCCAGAAAGTTTTGGGTTACATTCTTGAAACAGACCCATGCTTTTTTTTTTCTTTTGGTTCAAGGCATTCTTCAAAATCTGAATCTTTTTGAAGTTCTCTAATTTGGGGGCCAACAAACACGCCTTCCTTTATTTTTGCTGAAGAAAGATGAGGAAACTTTTTTGAAAGGTACATAAACCCTTTTCCAGATTGATTCATGGCCTTTACAAGCTGTTTAATAAGGCCTAGCTTGATGTGAAGAGGTGGCAGTTTTAGATTTTTATACACTACAGATAGGTATGTAATATAGTTAAAATATTTAGTTAAAATATCAATGTAATATAGTTAAAATATCAATGTAATATAGTTAAAATATCAATGTAATATAGTTAAAATAGCACTTAAATTGGACATATATCCTCGTATAACTAAAAAAACTTTGCCTGATAGCGAATTTCCGATTTCAGATTTGAATTTCTCACATTAAAACTCTTTGGACTCACACATTTCCATATCAGAAAAATGACCCTTGTAGAACAGTGATGTGAATGGACGTATCTTTTAGTTGGTCGTTGACCAAACTTAATTCTGCGTTTTTTCTGATTTGGTCCGTATATTCAGTTTTAACCAAGATTAGATTGTTTATCATCAAGGGTTTAGGAATCCAATTTTCTAAAACACATGTCTTTAAAAACTGCTGATGTTCTTCCCATTTAGCGAGTTTATTTATAATCCTTTGATGTTTAAAAATTTGCCTTTAAGCTAAGATTCCAAATTCTTCAATAATCTTCTTTCTTTCCATCTCAGTATTGTAGACAAATATAAATATGCACTTCAGCTCATCACAAATGTATTTAAATGTTTATTTAAATACTGAAGACAAATTTTCGGGAATCGTACATATTCCCTTTATCAAGCCAGAATACAAAAATCAAACAAACAAAAACGGACAGAACAACATAACAAAGATTCAAAGGCATGAAACGTTAATACAATACAAATTGTTGTAACAATAATATGTTAACTCAAATAAATATCAATTGTGATAACAAAATAAATTTGATTTTTTTTATAAACATTTATATACTTTTGTGATGAGTTGAAGTGCTTATTTACATTTGTCTATAATATTGAGTATTTCAGAGGGCCGTGATTGAAGGCATGTTGATGGAGTTTGTGTTTGATTTCGGATTTTAAATGATAATGAAGATATAGTAATGGTTATCAGATTTCTTTATTCACTTTATCAATCAGCGCATTCTCAGAATACCCAAAAGATGAAATCGAATACATGGAATGGAATTAATTATAACAAATGTTCAAAATGTCCTCCATTATTTACCAAACAATAGTGGTATTTATAATTTATAAATAAATTTTTATTATTCGTAGATTACTAGATTTTTGAAATTGATAAAGCTGATTGAAACTTAATAATAATTCTTGTACCAATAAGTTTCAGTTTTCATATTAATATTAATAATTAATACAATAATTAATCAGCAACCTTTTAAATATAGTCAGGCAGTTGAAATTTTATATTGATTAATTTTCAATATTATTTTCCTATGTCTCACTTTATTTTCCTGTCTCACTTTTACCAGAGTAAAAAAAAATGCGCGTAGAATGCACACTGTAGGCTGTAGGAGTAGTGAAAATATTTAGAAAGGGGCCTCAAAATTGAACTGCGCCTGGGGCCTCTCATGTGCTAAATCCGCCACTGCGGAAAATAACTTATTGTCTTTTATAAAGGTTTCTTTTTTTAATTATAATTAATTCCCTCTTTTTTTTATTTGAGTACAAGTTTATTAGTTTTGTAATTAGCCGAGAAAAAAAGACAACATTTAAACGCAAACAAACATTACGTATTCTGCTTCAAAGCGCGTACAAACTGTTCCTCATAGCTTAAAACTACATCAGTACGGTGACATCACATGACGACTACGGCGCGACTACGCAAGCTTCCGAAGTGGTACTGCTGTAGATACGAGGTGTATTGGTATAGCGGTATTGCTAGTACAAATGTACAACAAACTTGATAACAAATAGAGCCAGTCCTAATTTAAAACAAAAATAGAATCCACTGGCTTAAAGACTGTCTACTTCAATGCCAAGTGAAAACTTTACATTATAAGTTGTGTGTTTGTTGGTTTGCTTAGTGGAAGAAATTTATCTTATTTCACGGAAATTCAGATAAGTCATGAAATATCATAATATATTACTTTACAACTTCTCTCTATCATCTGAGTTTTCTATACTCGTCCTTTCAGATATATTTAAGTTATTAGCTAATCCTGAATGACAACTTCAACTATACAGCTTACAGGAAGCTTGAATTTTTATGTAATTATTATTTATGATTTCAATTCTTCTAATCTTCCTATCTTCAACAATGTTCTCACATTCGAAGTTGTAATCTTGGTGATATTTCTTTTGTCGATATTCGTGGGATTTCGCTTAATGACGACCTGAGAGACCCAGTTTCCACCTCCTCTCCTGTCAGGTCTTGGGTTCCGAAGCCAATTAGTAATCTTTGCCTTCTTATTACATCTGTCCATGGTTGCTTTTACTTGAGATATCCACAGATCTTTAATGGAGTAGTTTCCCGTTGCTTTCTCCATCTTCATGTCATTGACTTTAAGAGCAGTTTCTCACTCCAAGGACAGGAGGGTGCCCTAAAACCTCTACCCGCTCATCCGCACTCAAGGAGGCCAAGCTGGCACTTGATAGGGTTGGAACGCTTATCCCTATATAGAAATATAGAAATAAGTAAAATCTAGCCATAGCCATGGTCCAGAGATTGAAAGTGATCACAAAATGTAATTTTAGATTTAAGAAAACTAAGAAAATGATACAGAAAAAGTGGTGCTTAGAGAAATCAAAAGATGAAAAAAAATAGGTAAAGAATATAAGGAAAGGACCAATTAATAAGTGATTTTCCATTGGATGGTTGAGAGAATATAAAGACGGCAATAAGAAAAGCATCAGAAGAGATTTTAGGAAGAATGAAAGTTTTACCAAAAAGCCTTGGATGACAGAGGAAATAATGCAATTAATAATAAGAAGGAATGAACTTAAAAAGAAGAATGATGTATAAAGTTATAAGAGAATTAAAAACGAAATAATTGTTAAATGTAGGGATCAACGAGAGAAATGGACTATAGAAATGACTAAAGAAATTGAAGACGATATAAGAAAAAGAAGGGGCCCTAGGGTCTACCCAGCCCTCTATAGAATGGGTACCGGGTTTCTTTCCCGGGAGTTAAAGGCGGGCGAGCGACGGGCCGACCCCCCTTCCTCAACTTTGTCCCGTAGGTTCTGATCTCTGGAGCCTACCCTCCAGCAGCATTGCGCGGTCCTCTGGACCTGATCGCAACTTTAACTTTAACTTATAAGAAAAAGAAGACAAGATAAAGTGTATTTTAAAGTTAAAAGACTTTTACACAACATAAAAACGAGACCAACTAAGGTCAAAGATAAAAAAAGGTGAAATTTTAATAAAAAATGACGAAATCTGTGACAGGTGGAAAGAATATATAGAAGAATTGTATGACGATAGAATGATAATGAACGACAATGATTGTATTGAAACTATAAATTGTGCAGTTGGAAAAGAAAATTTTGGTCCACCAAAAATGGTAGAAGAATTTGAACAGGCTCCTCAAAACATGAAAAGGGAAAAGCTTCAGGAATTGATACCATAACTTTTGCCATCGAACTTTTAAAAACTGCAGGAAATGTAGTGAAAAAATAATTGTTTAATATTATGAATCGAGTGAATTATCAGATGATTCGTGAAAAGTAGAACTATTACATTGCCAAAAAAAGAAAGCACATTAGATTGTTCCAATTATAGAACAATGTCACTATTATCGCACGCCTCTGAAATTCTTTTAGATATAGTGAAAAACAGAATAAAAGGAAAAATTGAAGAATACTTGGATGAGAATCAATTTGGCTTTCGTGCTAGAAGAGGATTTAGGGAAGCAATTTGTGCTTTGAGAATGATTCTTGAAAGAAGTTTGGAAATGAATAGGAAACTATACCTTACATTTATAGATTAGAGAAAGCTTTTGATACGGTGAAATGGAACTTGTTTAGAAGTAAAAGGAAAAGGGTTTGGACTGGAAAGATAGAAGATTTATTTTCCAACTATATAAGAACCAAAGTACAATTATAAACTGCAATGGGTTAACGACGGAAGCAAAAATTAAGAAAAGAGTAAGACAGGGATGTCCACTTTCTCCATATTTACTATTATGTACATCGAGAAAGCAATACAAATTATGAAAACTAAGACTAAACGAATTAGAACAAATGGGAAAAGGGTACACTGCATTAGATTTGCAGATGATGTTGTAGTAATAGGAAATTCAGAAAAAGATATGAATAAGATATATTGAAATTGAAATTCAGAAAAAGATATATTGAAGTGCTACATAGAGTACTGGAAAATGGGGTTTGAAAATAAATGTAAAAAAAGACTAAAGTAATGATAATTGAAAAAAGTAATGAGAAAACGAAGGCAAATATAAGAATAGGGGGTAATCTTACGGAACAAGTATCTAAATTTTGCTACTTGGGAAGTTATATTACAGAAGATACAGAACTATAGAGGAAATAAAAAGAAGGATCGCTATTATGAAATAAGAGTTTCAAATTCAGAGAAGTGTATTGACTTCAAACCATCTGGATATTGGAATTAAAAAGGCTTTCTCGAAAACATTTTTGTGGAGCATCTTGATGTATTGTAGTGAATCCTGGATGTTAGGAATACAAGAGATTAATCTTCTTCAGGTAGCCGAAATGTGGATATGTAGGAGGGTGATAAAAATTAGTTGGACAGATAGGAAAACGAATCAAGAGGTTTTAGAAGAAGGAAGTAAGGAGAAAATTAATACAGGAAATTGAGAAAAGAAAAACAAAATTTCTTGAATGTGATTAGGCATAACAGTTTTTTAAAAATAATTCTGGAAGGGAAAATTATAGGAAAAAAAGGGCTTACTAAGGCCTAGAAGAAAATTTTTAGAGGAAATAAAAACGATACTGTAATTCCGAAGTTATTATGGGTTAAAGAGAACTGCTGAAGATAGAAGGATGTGGTTGCAGTGACAAGGCGATGCCTTTAATACCTGACTGACTGATTTCAATTCGATATTACTCTAAATTGAAATAAAACATAAATAGTAGAGTAATAAAATTTAATTCAGAGTGTCTTTATTTTTATAAATGTAAAGTTAAAAACAAAGTTAAAGTGTCCCGCTACAGGCCTACGTGGCTCTTGGAGTCGCGGAAGATAAGGCGTTTCTTGACCAACGGAAAAATGAGAATTTATGTTCAAGTGTTTAGTGCTAAAATGTTATTCCAAAAATACTTGTTAATTAAATTCGGATGTCCGAAACAGCAGTGCATAATACTACGTGGTTGAGAAAGAACGGCTATCAAAGCATTCAACTGGACATCCTCGAATTACCACAGCAAAGTGTCAAGTAGCCACTTAAGCAAACAATAGACAAAGCACGAGAAATTCAGCTTCAGTCTTTGAACAATCAGATGGTGATTGTATAAGGCAGGCCTCCTCCATTTGCTTCCACTGAATAATGTCACTCCAGGAGAGTTCATTATGCTGGTTTACTTCTAGAGTAAATGCCCGATGAATTTATTTCTCTTGACAAAAATAGGAAAATACTGAATTTTTTTGAAAAACTAAATAATCGGAAAATGAAGATGGTAGGAAATTTATTATTGAAGAATTACATCTTGGCAAACAAAAGATAACCTAGAAAGATTTATATCTATTTGCCTATTTGCTTTGTTTATGTTTTAATAAAAGAAAATGACAATATAATCATTTTTCAATTAGCTAGAAAGATTTACATTATTAATCAGGTACAGCTTTGTTATCGTACTTCATTACAAGTCTGAATTTGTTTTTTAAGAATGCGACGTCATAGGCTATTGATTTCCTGCAAATCATATCTGAGTCATAGATTAGATTACAACCCACTCAAGAACATCAGAACTTCGGAGGAAAGGAAAGGAGGGGGCAGAGGATATGGCTTCTCACCCACTAAACTATGAACAAAAAAATCTTAAGTTTTGTGTATATAAATAATAACCACGAAACTATATAGTTCTTCAATTATCCATTTAATCCACTAAAACTAAGGATTTAGTTCATGATTTAGGAAGCACACATGATTTCGTGGTTTTTCTTTCATCTGCCTTTGTCTTGCTGATCCCACTCAACCTCTCTATCAGGATTGCATTAATCTACTGTATCATACTATTAATAGGCATAAAACGATGTACGGATGTACGTTTGTTTGTCATCAAAGTGGAGAGAGCGGAGAGAGTCGGAGAGAGAATATTTTAAAATGTATTTTTAATTTTGTTAGTGTATTTAAAAAAAAAGGAATACTTAAGTATAAACAAATTAGTATAAACTTTTGCATCTATTCATTTAATGAATAATAAAACAAAATGAACTAGAAGTAATTCCTACAACTCTGTAAGGCATTGTGGAGCACTCTCTCATAGGCTCAATTTGGAGGAGCCTATTATTTTAGGGCAGGAGGTTAACTTATTTCGCCGAAAGTGCCAGGAAAGCATGTTGATATTAAAAAATCAAGAATCGTATAACGATGGTCTTTCGGTCAGCGCTGTGGTGCTATATAAAATTTGACAGTATTTCAAAAATGTAATATTTGTTTTACTTCCGTGAATATTTCGCGAGTTGCAACTAGTATTAATTAAACAGGAAATGTTTGTGAGATTGTTTGGTCCACGACAAACTCAAAAACTACTGAACCAATTTTGTTAAAACTTAAATTATAATTTCCTCATAATGTTTTATGATTAAGTTTTAAAGGATAACATAACAGGGGGCTGAGCACTGAATAAAAATGTTAAGATGAGAAGAGAAAGGGAGATATTTTATCGTCGTATAAAACCATACGACGATACTAAAATAGCGCTGCTCAAAAGGGAACTTGGAAGAATTTCTATATTATTATCATTATCATTATTATTATTATTATTATTATTATTATAAAGAATTAACGTCTGTAAGTTTGTTTCTTTGTCTATAATAAACTCAAAAAGTATCTGCTAATAACACTATTAATTTTTGCATTTTCTGAATGAATTACTTACATCTGCTGTATTCTTGTCTTAAGTTGTCTAAAGTTTAATTTGAATCCTATCAAACAAATTAAGGATTAATATTCATTGTTCTCAAAGTGTTAATAAGATAGAAATCAATTGTTTAGATTCCAGTGTTTTTTCTATGGAGATTTTTGTCTCCTTCAATGATCCACTTGGAAGAATTTAATAGAAGAAATAGAAGAAAATAAAATGGGCAGTTTTCATTGATTTTTATTGCATTTCTAGGATTACGTTCCCTCAGTTTCATTACCAATTAGTCGCCACTCAGATGCATTATTTAAACAAAATTCATAAATGCTATTAAACAGTTAAGTTAAAAAAATTGTTGTTTCTAAAATCAAAATCATTATACCATAGAGTAGCAACAGCTTTGGTTTACAATTAACTATGTTTAAATTGTAGAGGAAATATCTCAATACAAGTTTAGACTAGAATAGCGTTAATGTGTATCTGTAATCATGTATGAAAATTGTAGAAAGTAATTAATTCTATAAAAAACTTTGTATATACCTTAATTTTTTAAAGAACTCACAATAAGTATTTTTAGCTTTTTAATTTTTTTGGAATTTCATAGCATCCACTTTTGTCATGAATATTAGCCAAAAATTTAAAGATATACAAAAGGAAATAAAACAAATTGAAAGCATATTTTAGAAGGAAGAAAAACGTCATTTACACTACCGATAACGACTGATAATCATGGAGATATCATCGCTTGAACGTAATAAACTGCGTTTGAAATTAAATGACATATCGTCGCTTAGGGAAGGGACGCCCGGGGAAGATGTGGATCAGGAGGTGTTGATGAGGTTGCTGATTGTCGCGGGGGCAAACGCTCGCGAGGGAGGCAAACTACAAGGAAAAACTACAAACCTGCACGACTATCGTATCCCTTGCCAGCGACTTTTAGACGGCAATTCAAAATTAGTTTACTATTTTTTTTTTAATTCAACTTTCACGTATGGAATGAATATTTATCAAGAACCGTATAAACAGATAGAAAATACTGCACACATTTAAAAAATAATAAAAAACATTACCACAAAACAAAACGTTTCGACTTTTCCGCAGATCGAAATATCCTTTTCGTGGTAATACGTTTTTTGCTATTTTTTAAATGTGTGCGATATTTTTTATGTATTTATTTTTTTTGTTTTTGTTTTTATTTTAATTGATAGGATTTCCATTTCTTTCTTTGTACTCACATTACATTACACTACACTACTACTATATACTATTATAAGGACTCTTAAGTATATAGGAGTGGTTTGCAAATGGAATGCTTTCCAAAGGTATGAAGTCAAAAAATCAAGTAATTTTGATACCTTGAGGCAATAAAAATAAAAATGTCACATACACAGAGCTTTTATAGATTCTTCTTCCCATGGAACCCTAACTTCCAGCTGAGGTGTGTATATTTAACAAAAAAGAAGTATAAAACCCCAAACATTTTTTAAAGACTTTTCTCCAATCATCTGAGAGAGATTTTTCCATGACATAAAGGGATCCGACATCCGCCAGAGCGAGGCCGGAGCAGAAAACTAGTACAGTCACGTTCCCTTATCCACGGGATTACTATCCGCGATTTCTGTAAACCGCGATTTTAAAAAAATATTAAATAAAAATCAAAACATTAGAAATTCGTAAAGTTGAATTCATAAAGGACAATGGGCAAAACTCTGTGGGAAGTTGCCCCACCCTGTATAGTGATAAGATATTTACCTATAGAAAGATCTCCTTAAACAAAACATATTTTATTATTACGCCTCATCTCAATTACTAATCCGTTCAGAGTGATATAAGTCTAGATCTAGTTGACATCGTAATTCTCGAATTTATTACTTAATTAACTTTTAATAATTATTACACGTAATTAATAATTAATATCATTTATTTCAAGTAAATAATAATTATTTACTATACAGTGGAGGAGCAGATCTGCCCATTCTCCTTTGCGCTCCTGCCTGTATGAGCAGCTTCATGAATCAAGTTAGTAATTTCGTCAATCACGTGGCTGCTATCACAGTGAAAGCATTATTTTAAGCTTACGATATCGTTGCTGTGAATTATTCAATAAATATTCTATTTTTGTTTTAATTATTTTGTTGACTTCGTAATACTTATAATTTTTAAATTAAACTGTTTCATAGGCATTAAAAATGTATAGGATTCAGTATTTTCCGCGGTTTCAAACTTCCGCAGGGAGGCTTGAAACCAAACGGCCGCGGATAAGGGGGGGGGGCTACTATTTTATATTAATATCAGTTTTTATGTACATTTTATATGGTTCAATTGATGTTTTTATATGCTGATGAATTAGAATATTTTCACTAAAAAAAATATTATGAATTGGCTACTAATTGAATGATTATTATTATGTATTATCGGTACTTTCATAATTACCTATTACTTATTAATAATTCAAAAATTAATATACGTATTAATACTTAATTAAAATTAAATATTTATCTTTTATATCAATTACTCATTAATTTAAGTAAAAGTGAAATTTGTGGATATGTGTGGATGCATGTACACTACCCTACACTAATGGACCGGACACTGCGCATTACTGGAAACACGTGAAAATGTACCTGATGTAGTAGCGGGATGGGACCCTTGTGCTGAAATTACATTAGCCACCCTGCGGGGCATGCTTTCCACAAGGTTTTGATACAGAGCTATGGGTATTTTTATCCATTCCTGCTTCAAGAACATGGCCAGTGCAGCTGTAGATGTTGGACGTGGTTCCCTGGTCCTCAATCGATGCTCTAACTCGTCCCATCGTAATTTTCACATGCTAAATACATAATATTACTTAATATTTCATCATTTTTTTTAATTAAATGTAAATTTTTTAAATGTAGATTTCAGGTTTTTTTAAACATTTGTTTTATTGTTACTATTCTTCAATTGAAGCCTAACCCAGAATTTTAGTTGCATAATTATCATTTCTGTTGTAACTTCTGATCAAGTAGCAGCTGCAACATCCTGTCATCTTCCCAAGAATGGCTGTAAGAATGTTTAATGGACTGCCAATTGCTGCTGGTAATTCATGGGCCATTACAATAAAGTCTATCAATTTCCTCACATTTATATTTAATTTACTTGGCTAAATTTCGGGAGAGGATTGTAAAAGTCATTTTGAGCAACAACAATCCTATAAACAAGAATTAGATCTATAATAGCTATCGAGCGTTAGGTTAGGGCAGCATTAATACAAAATCAATTTTCCGTTGAACTGCTTTATGGTTTTATTAATTTGACTGTTTACACCTAAACTAAATTTTCGAAGTTTCCATTAAACACAGTCTGACGGCGAGCTCATTGAACATCTAAAGTTGCAAAATCCTAAAGTCATTTTCTATTGATAGCAGTTTTATTTATAAGCTCTTACAATAGCTACCGTATTTTTACATTGTCAGCTTACGGTAATGTTGGAATCAAGGTCGTTTCAGCTTAGTGTCATTTCAAATCATCATATATTTTTTACTAAATCAGATAAAAACCTGAAATTTTGAAAATGAAAGAACTAAATACACAGCAATTCCTTATTCTTAATTGTCCGCGATTTATTGAAATTCATTTTATTTAGTTTCAGAAATAATCAATATTTCAATTTATGCTTATGTTTACTGTGTTATTTAAACTACAGAAAACACAAGAAACACAAATTCTTCACCAGACATTGCCATATTTTGCAGAAATTAGCTTTTTCACGCATAATTCGTACAAAGCAACATAGAACAAACATAGAATAATTTAAAAAAAAGGTAAGCAAACGATGGCACAACGCTAAAATAAGGAATTCGCACCCTGAGCTGTAACCGGGAAGAGACTGAGACAAACCGTTTCGTCCTTTTTAGGACTCATCAGCCAGCCAAACTCCACCGATGACAGACTCAGAAGGTGCGAGAAGTTAGGATCCTGGGTCTCGCTCCCGAAAGCGAGACTTCTCCCCGAAGAAATCCTAACCAAAAATAAACAAAAATACAAAATACAAATATTCCTTGTCCTGCAATCCGCTAGGCACAAAAGGAATTTAAAGAAGGCATCAAAGAAAGTAACAAAGCCATGTGTTTAAAATGAAACGGTCCGTCCTAGTCTCTTCCCGGTGACAGCTAATGGTGCGAATTCCTTTTTTTTAGCGTTGTGCCTTCGTTTGTTTACCATTTTTTGAATTAATCAGGCACGTTAAATGTAGCATGTGTAATTCAAGTAAAGTAGCTGTTTGTAATATTAGCTAGTATTTATGTGTAAAAATATTGCGTTCTGAAGGATTTCTTAATAATGGCCGGCCTCTAATAGCAGCCGGTCTCTATTAAGCCGGGAGCCGAGGCTAGTTTTGCAAGTAAACGCCGGGGGCCTCTATTGGAGTATATTCGGTACATATATTCAGCATCAGTTTTAAATGTTTATTATATGTTTGTTTTACATTTTGGTATTTAAGCACATTTGGCTTGTTAATTCAAAAGATCAAACAATATATCAATATATTTCTAAGGACCTAAAGTATATCAGTTAAGGCTTCCAAATGTCTCAATAGGTTCATTGGTTCACTGCGCATTTCGAGGCAACAATGAAATATTTGATAATTGGGATTTACTTCGTCTTCTCCAATCCCGATAATACATTGAATTTGGTATAGATTTTCAAAAAGACAATGATTTTAGCCTCAAGTTTTTCTTTCCACAGGAATGTAATCAAATTTAAGAAATTAACATTTCAAAGAAGATTAGAATCCTCAATGCTAGTTTCAAATTACGTGTTTAATAAAATAGGAAAGCCAACAGGAAGGCTTTTAGTCTTATCCGAGAACGAATGGAAATCTTAATTATGCTTTATTCTTGAGTAGCAGAATAAATCCCGCAAATTTATGTTTTAAAATTTGCTTTGAAGATATCAATTTCACAGACAAATGGATGAAAGTATGAATGAAAACATTAGTAATATTTAGGCTTTCGTAATAAATAAAAAAAAAATCTAAGAGGCTATAAATTATGCTAGTTAAACACCCAGTCATCGTTTCAAATCTTTTCTGAAAACTTTATTAAAAACTTCTGCGAAAGATTTGAAGATCTAGAAGATAAATTTAGCAACAGTATCGAAAAATAGAAGCAACAGTAAGAAAAATTAACAACAATCAAGATATTGTGTAGGCTGTGTAATGTAACAATCGATGTCCATTAGGAATGGACGTGTCAAACTTTACCTTAAATTCAACATGAACTTTCTTTTTTGTTATTGAATAACAAACACACCAAAAATTGTTAAAAGTCTTTATAATAAAAATTTAAAAATACATTACGGAAAAACCTAAAGGAGAGCTTTCGGAATTTTGTATGATTCCCTTGTCAATCCTAGGCGATAAATCTTGTTATTCTGAGATAAATCTTGATGTTTCTAAACGCTTTTATCATTGGATTTTATTGTTTCACTCTGATTAATCAAATGATAAGATCCAGACAAAAATATTTATTTCAGGTATTTCAGATCGACGGATCACAACGAAAACTGGCGATACCTTAATAAGAATTTGGGGAATGTAGTGAATTTATCAAAGATAGATTTGTTTATTTTATTTTTTTCTTCCCAGATCTGTTTGTTATTTTTTATGTAAGAGTAATGTTTATTTAATGCCAATTGATTTAAGGGTTTTACTACGGCGCTTTTCAAATGTTGTAAAATCTTAATACAAGATGTCGCTGCATGCGATTTAAATAGTGCGTTGCTTAGCGACAATGGGCAGTTCGTTTACCAAGTGATGTGGCCGGTTCTGATTTTCCCACTGATAATTTATGAGAAAAGATGGTTGAAAGCCGTAAGATATTTTCGTTTTACGCAAGTAATCGATATTCCACCTATCTGTAATTAAGTGCAAATGAGTAACGTATATTTTTATCATTTTCTAGATCTTTTAGAAAGACGGCAATCTTTTAGAAAGACGGCGATCTTTTAGAAAGACAGCGATCTTGGAAAGTTAGCAACGTTCGGCCTATGTGGCGTTGTTGCTAAGGAGTTAGGCTTAGACCTCCAACCCAAGGGTATAGATGTGACTCGAGAGTCCTTGCCGATTTCATGGATGGTATATGGAATCAAGTCCCAAGGAGTGTCACATACGCTGGTCAGGGTATTACGAAATCGGGGCGAAACAGGCATATCGATACCAACGTATAAGTCCGGTTGGATAGACATATGGAATCGAACGTGGTCTTCCATGCGAGATACTCAGAGATATCTAAGACGAGGTTCCATGGTTTGCTTCTGACAAGGTAGGACAGGCTTTCTTATTGTAATCTTCAGTCCGTGTGGATAAGATTCGGCAGCAAGAAATCCGTCAAGTTTAATGAAGAAACCCAGACATTATTTCTGAACTTTTAGGGGCTTGAGTATCGAACGATTGTAAACGTTTATTAGATTAGTTTTGTGAATACAAGCTATGAGCTGTGTAGGCATTAAATTGCATTTAAGGAATTTCTCATATGTAAGACTGTAAAGTGTAAATTGAAAATATTCCAAGAGGGAATTATTTAAATACACTCAGGTATTATGCCATTACTATAGGTTAGGCTTACCAAGTTGTTGTTACACAGTTGGTGTATTTAGAGTTTAAATAATTCAAAGGGTCAAATAAGTTAATCTAAGAGAAACCAGTGAGATTTCTATTTTGTTGTATATATATTTATACAGATTTAGTCAACTTAATTTAAGGTTAATTTTGTTGATATTTGAGAAACGATATCTTGGAATATTAGAAGTCAAGATGTTTAATCTGTACATTAGTTGTTAAAGGTTTAAAGATGACTTCTATTTAATTTCCTGAACTAAGTAAGCTTTGTAAATACCAAATATTAATTCTTGTATTCTATAAATGTTTTATTGTGAATATAAAGAAATATCTTGATTCAGATTAATAGTCAATTTTAGTTTCTGATTATTTGATGTTACTCTGCTGTGTCATTTAAAAAAATAATGTAAATGGGCCTTTAGATAATTCTAATTCTATTACTAGATTTAGATAACAACAGGGAAGATAATTTGTTAATGATAATAATAAAAGAAATAGTTATATGTGTGCCACCAGTTGGCGTTGGTGTGCAAAAAAAAAAAAAATTAAAAAATCCAAGTTGAACAATTTTAACCTTTAATTGAAATCAAGTTTCTCAGTATGTGAACCATTCGTATGTAAAATGTTCTGGAAACGTAATACGGCAAGGTCCACAGTTGCTTGAATCGTGTCTCGGGGAATGGCTGCAACATGTTGTGTTATTCTTGCCTTCAGTTCAGCAATCGATTCAACATTGCCTTGGTTAACTTAGCTTTTCAAATAACCTCATAACCAAAATTCGCATGGGTTGAGACCGGAGGATCGTAGTCGCTAAGCATTGGAAAATGTGATACACAACAATTGCGTAGCCATATATGAAGTACGGGGTGGTGCCCCATTCTGCATGGAGATTATGAAGTCTAAGTAATTATGTTCTTGCAAAGGCATATCTAACGGCGGAGAAGATCTATGTCACGGTTCTTTCTGCACCAGGCCGCCGGCGTCTATCAGGAGCTACACCCAACTCGTCTGTTTCTTCGAATTTCTTTATCATATTCTTCAGTCTATTTAACGACAAACGTCCTTTCCTTATTTCTTTCAAATGACAATATTGGCGTAACGCAGGGCGGCATTACTGCCATTTTGGTAGAAGAGTTTCATAGAAAGCTCGGTTCTTCTTGTAGAATCCCATGGTTACTTCTAGCTATTATAGGAAGACATCACGTGTGATTGTCTGCAATGTCACGAGAAATTAGCATGTTCTGACATGTTTTTTTAATCACCAATGCCACCTGATGGCATTCAAAATAAATATTTTTCTTTTATTCGCAAATTCTCTTCTCTATGTTTTATTCAGGTCTCGACCAATTTTCGTATCGATCCTTCTCTACGCGCTCTGAGTACTGTCAGTTTAATTATAACCATCCCGTTTAATTAAGAAATATCATATTGTACTCCAAAAGCTTTTTTTGTAGTACACTCTTTGACAAAAAATCGACGCACTCCGAAAAAATAATTCGATAGTAATGAAACTTCACATGCAAGAACCTTTCGACAGAATATGCAAATGATTAAAAATTCGTGCCCAATGAATGAATAGCCGGAGCTATAGCGCATTGGAAGTGAGTATCGTACATAAAGAGCGAATCTTGCTTTCAGGAACAAAACTTCCAGTGGATTTTGATTGCGTTTTCCTACGTTGACTGTAACAATACCTCGCCGGCGAATTCGCGGCCGCTACGACCATATGATGGAGTTTGAAAGAGGATGTGCCATCGGCCTACATGAGGCTGGATGGACAAACCGACGAATCTCTAGACATTTGGGTCGGAGCGATGCGGCAATTAGACGATACTGGCAGGAATTGGTCCCGAACGGCAGATTTCAGTGACAAGATGGCAGCGGACGGCCTAAGGCGACGACACAACTAGAAGATAGAGCGATTATCAGAGCAGCTGTTACAGCACCAGATTCGTCGCTATCAACATCCAACATGTGAGCAATACTGAAGTGACCACCCGGAACAATAGAAAACTTTGGGAGCAGAATCTACGCTTGCGGCCCCCATTATGCCTTATACTACTGACCAGAACTCACTGTCAAGAGCGATTCCATGTGCAAGATCAACGTGGAATTGTGCTGATTGGGAATGAATTGTCTTCACTGATAAGTCCCGTTTGAACTGAGCCCCGACGACCAACGCAGATGTATCTGGAGACGGCCAGGACATCGTCAGGATCCCCACTCTTACTGTCACACGCCATACGGCTCGACAACAGGGAGTTCTGGTCTGGGGTGCCATTTCGTTTGATAGCCGGACCCCCTTTGGTAGTTATCGGTGGCAACCTCACAGCGATACGTTGACGAAATTCTACAGCCTGTTGTTTCCGTTCGCGCCACCCCGGGCTTACTTTTCAACTAAATAACCCCGACCACACACGACACGCCCCTCCATTGATTGTCTTCGTGGTTGCGACACACTTGTGGCCGGTTGCACCACTGAAGTTCAGTAGCTGAACCACGTTCAAACTGGAAGATGAACGGAGATAATTCTTAAACCTATTGCGCCAATAACGTTTGGTTATGATCTTGGTTCAAAAGCGTCGTCAAGTTGATCTGCCGAATTCGGCCGTTCAGGGCGCTGAACTCGGTTCAAAACCGCTGTTCGGCGTTCGGCCATTATTGATATTCGCTTGCGAATTGAGACAAAAGCAAGTTTTCTCTCAACTATCAGAAATAACTTTCAAAAATGACAACTTTACATTTATTTGATTCGTCGGACAGTGACTGTGAAGAGGAATTTCAGTTGGTAACAGAGTTGCATCATTTATATCCAAAAGGCAGACTATTTCGCGATCAGTATATATTAGTAATATTGCGCATCGGTTTTTTTTTACATTCTAAAATGTGTATGCACGATTCAATTATATCAATTAAAGGTGTTTTTTTTCGTCTCTGTGTAAATAGGGACTCGGCAGAATTCAGTTTTTTAATTCCTGAACTCCATTTTCGTAATGAGATTGTTGACTGCTGAAACAAAGGACAACTGTTGAAAACAATCCAATGGGTTGATTTCCCGCAAAAAAAGACGAATCTTGTAACTAATCAGGAATCAGCTTTGAACGCATGACGTACTTCCGCTGCTATGAACCAAGATCACAGAACCTCAATTCAGTTGTGACTGCTTGAGGTGCAACAAGGCTGAACTTCGATTTGAGGTTCAAGCTGAACTCGGTTCATGGAAACCGTACTTGAACGTTACTTTGGTCAGCCAGATCGCCAGATACTCTCCTATTGAGCACATTTGGGATGTGATGGGGCGCGCCTGCGACCATTCCAGAATATCTTCGAATTAGCCTGCCAATTGGAGGCCTTTTGGCAGAACACCATTCGCCAACTGTATCAATCAATGCCATATCGGGCAACAACTATATCCAGGACCAACGCCATACTGACGTGCTTGTTTTATGTAGCTCTTTCTGTCCAATAAATTATCCAATTTTTCTGAAATTCTAATCAATTCGTTTTCTGTACATATGCATTAAACATACCGAAAATTGTTTTAATTGGATAATTCCTTCTTGGGAATCAATTTTTTTGTCAAAGAGTGTATATTTATACAATGATATTTAAGATTATTTATATAGAGAGATGTGCAAGTTGCAAAGTGGGAAAATTAGGGTATTTAACCATTGTAATCATGAGAAAAAAAATCAGAAGACTTTGCTTCCAACTTTTGAAACAATCTATTCAATTTATTCTATGCTCAATGTACAGTTCTTAGTTGTAAATTTATTTCCATTAACAGAATGAATGATAATTTGCTTAAATTCAGGAGAGACTTGTATATATTTTTCACATTTATTTTTTTCTTCACTCGACAATGACAGACGGTTTGTTATATTTTTTTGTTATATATTTGTTATATTTTTTTACATAGTTATGTGTGTGTTTAAGGCCTTACTTATCTAATACGAACAAATTTTGGCAAATTTTCCAATCATAATTTGTGCTGCAACATTAATCACCTGAATTTCAAATAAATTCAGAATAAATCAGAGAAATAATGAAAACTAAGAAACCTAACTTATAGTTATGTTGCTGAAGACAAAAAAAAATTAGATCAACAAAGCGTTGAAATAAAAAAAAATCAAAGCTGATTTTTATATTGCCATTGATTTGATTCCCTAACAGAAATGAAGTGAATCAGACTGACATCTTTTAAGTGCTATATACGCTACATCCTGTGCATTATAAATCACAATAATTACATTTCTTCAATTAAAATCAGACCATAATTTAAGTATTAAGTAGGGAATGACACAATGTCATCAACCTGTTGTCTATCCTAAGACAACAGGTGCCCCAAAATCTTTCATCGTAATGTCTACAGTTGGTTATCTTTCAGTGAATAATGAAAAATGGCATAAAATAAAAAAAAAAACACACACACATACACAAAGTTTTTACTGAAGAAAAATAATTAAGAATTTTTCCGCATCTCTATCTATTTATTTTGAGTTTTTTTTTTCTGTCATTGGAATTCTACAGTATAAATGAATTATATGTAAAGTTCCCGTATTTCCTTAGTAGATCCTTTCTTCTACAGTCTCTACCATTAAATATTTCTAACCAAATAAATGGCAAGAGAATGATTTAAACATTCATTATTAATAAGATTTTTGCTGATTTCTTAGTTTTGCATTAAACTTTCAGAGGATGATGTTTATTCATGACTGAATAAATGTTACGAACAAGATCTATTAATTTCTTGTTTCACAAAAATCCAATGCTATCAGTGACTGAACAACATAAATCTTTTATGAAAATATTTTTAATGAATATATAAAATAATGTAAACATTGTTCTTTTGTACTGTCCTGGAGTTTATATTAAGAACAGCAGTTTTTGAAACTAAGTATATTATATGCATTCTTTAAACTTTTTTTCCAATCCGTATTGCTATTGTATAAAAGGACGATTGTAGTAATCAAGCAAAAGATATGTAAATACAAATTTCTATTGTTTAATATTTCTAATATTTCTTCATTTTATTTTCTTCTTCTAAAGCAGAATGGGGGTTGATTAGGATTACCATTGCTGAGCTACACATTTTCCACATAATATTTGAGGCTATTAAGAGATCGAGGTTTTGTTACCATTTAAGGAATTTGAATTTTACTTGTTTAAAATTTCTATCTTAGGACAAAAAGTCTTTCACTGCTTCACTTTGGTGCAGTGCTCTTAACTATACTGTAGAAGGACATACATTTCTCAATTAAATTTTAGGGAAGATAAAACCTTGGGTTTATCACCACTTGCCGAAGAAGAAACGAGCTGCTACCATTGATGAAGGAACATCATGCAGGAAAAAAGTTAATGAATGATGACGATGTGGACAATTTCTTGAAACCTGCAAATTACCAATGTCCTGATTTTAACGGAAATCTCTTCACATTTCAACTCTTACTTCTATATCATTGGGAATTTTAGTCAATCTATCTTTTACATCATTCTGCTTAGAATCTTGTGAACTGTAATTCAAATAATAATAACATAAAACTTCAACTATAATATTTATCTTTATTTGTCTATGTCTGGAGATTCCAAGTTAAATCGAGATGTTTAAAAAGATTATTCTATTTTACGTATTATTAAAGAAGACTTACAATACTGAAGAATAATCCAATTATGAATTCCGAAATTTCTTGAAATTGAAGAGAGAAAGCCTTGCAATGAGTATAACAAATATACAACTCGCTCAAAGATAAGAGAATTTTAGATTTGCTACTAACAAAAATTTTCACTTTTCATTGATGGAATCGTGGTAATTTTATTTTAAAAATTATAAACCTGAATTTTGGGTAAAAAAGAAAAGCTTTCTTCAAAATCAAAACGCTTTCCACTAATATTAAGGTATCGCAGATCCAGGGTTTATATGATTGATAAGTTCTGCAACATGTTAATCTATCCTATTTTTATATTTGGGCTACGAAAGTTAATCTGCCAATAGAACCACACGACAGGAAACAATGCAGTAATTATTCACTTTGTAAGTTAGAATATAGGATTGATTGATCCACAATCCCAAATTCGAAATCCTTGAGTCCAAAGATACACATAGGTTTTCGGAATTCAGAATGATACTGTATTATAATTTCCATTAACTCCAATGAATTTTTTAGCTCTTTTTAACTGCAGAGTATCTGCAACTTTTGTTGCAAAAAGTTAAAGTATACTCATATTCACGAAAGAGAAAAAAGTATTCAAAACAGAAAAATTATCTTGAGCACAGTAGATGCACTTCTACACACAACACACTACCAGCTCTCTTGAGTCAACTGATGCACGCATACACTTGTATTTCGGCCACGTGAGTCATTATTTGGCCAAAGTTTGACGCCATTCAAGCTGCTAAAGAAACTTTCGGCTTTTATACCTTTTAGGTATTCAGAATTTCGAATTTGAGTTTATGGATCTGTATCAGATTTCTGATCAAATTTGCTCTTGCGAATTTTAAGTGTATTTAACAAAACTAATTCAATCTAATGTCTGAAATATCAACTGATCTCGTTTTGTTTGTATCGAAAAAATATATTTATCTGTAGTCGACATTGTATTCAATTCAAATTTTATTTTTAATTGAATTATAAATATAGGCTATTTAAATTTAATGAAAATAAACAAATCGTAAGTTCGATTTGTTGTTGGAAACTACCAATGTTCTTTACAAAAAAAAGATGTCGCGAATAAATTAATTTTTCAAAAAAGAAAAATTAATTTTTCTTATTGACATAGTTGGAATTGTTATTGGGACAGAAAGTGTCATAGGTCAGAGATCAGAGCAAAAGACATAAGTATTTGGAACAGAGCCACTGTGTACTCTAGAATATTGTACTTAAATATGTTGTTATATCAATGGTTTGTGTGGAGAGACAACCTTTGCAATTTTCTCAACCCACTGTCGTTACTGTAACGAAAATTAAGATTATCACATCCTACTGTCACGCCTTATCTCTAAATAATAGATCTGAAAATATTGTTCACTAAATCGAATAAATAAAGAAAAGAAGAAGACGAAAACTTAATATCCCCGCCGATGTTTTTCTTTGTTTCTTTTTTTTTCTTAAATTTTTCGCTTCAATTTTGGAAATTTACCTTTGACATTTCTTTCTCATAATATGTATAACTTGTAAGTTAATACAGTTACAGCTGTCGTGATTTATTTGCCGGATCAAATGTTAAGAAACGATTAACAATCGAATCATTATCGTATGCTATAAAATTGAAACTGTGTCTGTTGATTTGGCACATTAATGAAAGAATTTTTCACATTCATTTTTTCCCTTTCTAATAATCGTAATTGCATTGCATTAACAAAGAAATTACATTTATATAACAAACTAGTTTCATAAAAATATTTATTAATATTCTACTATTCATTTTCCCAAATATCTTAAAGTATATTAAAGTTTAAAGTAAAGTTCTTAAGTATTTTGAATTTTTCACTAGAAAAACAAGAGTGAAAGAGCTGTCTGAATGTAAAATAAACTGTCTTTGAAAAAGAATACAGATATTTATAACACACAGTAGGCTATATAATCCTCCATTCTCAATTCAAATAATGATGCTAATCTATTAGTTTATGTCGCCTAGGCGCCCGAATGAGTTTAAATTATGACTTCACACAATACAAAAACTCGGTCAATTTCTCTTGACAAGCTTTATTATACGTACATCAACAGATATGAGTATTAGGACTGATGTTAGCATGTTACTGTTTTTGTTTGCTTGCTTTTTCATTCATTTTTTTATTGTTTTTGCTTATTTTATTTTCTGACATTTGCTAATTAGGACTTTTAATTAAAAACATTTGCAAATTAGCAAATTTTTTCTCTTTTTATGACTTAAACATTCGCTAGTAAGTAATTATAATGAGGTTTAACAGAAATGAATGAATAAAACGGGCTCATGTTGAGAGGCGTGAAGGTTTCAATCCATCGTCCTGGAGCATTTCAAACATGAATTTTGAAAATGAGTTATAGAGCTTACTGGCCAACCTATAAGGTAGGTGACCCAAAGGTGGTCATAGTTAAGCTTTGCTGATTTTTTATAATTTAACGGTTGCGGGAATATAAAAAAAAATCTAGGGGTCATCACCCTGAACCTTCTCTAAACAAGACATATTGATATTGTTTTTCTTAGAACATATTTAGTTTGTTTTACAGTTATTTTATTAAAAAGTTACTTCCGGGCCACCTTCGGAGCAGGTGAACCTAAGGTGGCCCACATACTTATTTTGTTAAAAATTATATTTTCCAGAGGTTGAAAGGACACTTAACACTTTTTGACTAAATTCAGTATTTTATAAGCTGCTAGTTTTACATCCCTAAAGTCCTAATACTAAATATGCGTACAAAATATAGAGGCAAAAAGTCTTTCAAAAAGTACACTTAAAATTTTTGATTCTGTCGCCTTGTGTAAGTAAGTCTTTCAATCTGAGTCAATGCAAAAAGTACACTTGAAATCTTTGATTTTGTCACCTTTTTTAGGTCCTTCACAGTCCCCGTGGACATATCTTAAACATTGGGTGCACAGTCTCATGTCAATTGTACACGTTTATGGGAGTCATAGCTCTCGTCCATGCTTGTGTACACATCTCAGCACATTGTTTTCACAAATGAACAATGTCATTACCATGAAATTCTTAAACTGTGACAATACGTCCTGAATGAGTAGTGACCGAACTTTAATAAACTATACAACAACTTGCATTTAACAAAACTGTACAAGATTAAATTTAATTATTACTTACCAGAAAGTAACAACAGCGATGCTCAAAAACAAATGTCTTCTCAGTAATCGAAATGGCTTAGTTTTCAGTAGCCATCGCTAGAGGGCGATAGCTGTCAAGTAGCCGGTGCCATATACCGACTATTTTGTGTATTACTATATTATGTAAGCAGATGGCCACCTTGTGCACTCTGGCCACCTTTGGGTCACCTACCTTAGATCAATTTACAGTAATTTCATTACAACGAATTATCATCTCCAACGAAGACTGACTACATAAAGTTATTGATAAGTATTCAAGAATCTCATATCATACATCATTTATATGAGAATCTCATAGCTGCATTTCATCATCATGTTGGAAGTAGCCACACAGATATATCTGAATTATGTATCTAAATCAAGACAGTACTTCCACCAGATACTTTAATTTCCACAATGTCGGAGAACTGTCTATTCTGAAATCCTTATTCATTAAAAAAACACTAAAGTTATTCTCGCTCTAATCATGATAATTTGATTCTTTTTTTCAGCAAGCATAAAGGAATATCTTGTTAACGGTGGAACTTAAAGTAAAGTTTCAATAATAACATGAGGCCAGAACTCAAATTTACCTGCAAGTCTAAAATATCTGTCCTCGTTTGCTTTAATTATCCTTTTAGAATTTCATATATTTGTGGGATTATAAATAAGAATAATTGTCACTTAGGTTCCACACAATAAATTTTCTAAACGGCATTTTAATTTATTTACTTGCCTGTACTGGTTTAGCAGAGCATATTAAGTCTTTAAGAGTAAGGAGAAAATAAAAGCAAAACTGATTTAAACTTAACTTGTTTTATAATCATTAAATATTTACAAGATGTGAAACAGTTGTTTCAAATAGTCTATGAATCTATCATGTAGATTTCAATCACTGAAAGTTCTTTGCTTTAAAGCTTAAAGTTCCTTTGAATCTTTCTTGACATCAACTGTTCGATTAACAACATTGATAAATGGCTATTTTCATCTAGTGTAATAATTACTAAAGTTTATTTTAATGTATAAACTCATTAACACATAGAACTTTCTTATGTCTCATATGTCTTTTAACTTGTATGAGATGGCTATAAACAATGTTCACCGTATGTGCTATAACATTACTTAATTATATGAATGTTTAAGTAAACTTGATTTCTCCAATCCTTTCTTGACTAAACATTCTAGTATTATAGTCTTTACCAAAACACTCTAAACAGTTTATAATCATAACTTGAATACTTCAATCGAATAATCTTTGACCTCGTTGAAATAATCTTTAAAATAAACTTCTTGCTAATAAACACAAATGTTCCTGTATAAATACTTAAATCCTTTCAACTTTACAGTTCTTTAACTTTAGTTGATTCAGACCAACATTTGTAATAAGTCGATTTCCCTTGACTTCAACAAATCCTAGCAGTAATGGTTTTACTTGAAATAAATAACTTTACTATTTCTTTAATCAACGAACAAATGTTTATGTGTTGGCAATGTTTAATCTTTAATGTTCATTAGTATACGTTCTGCTTTGTCCTAAACTTCATTTTCTTGTGTTCGAAATTCTAACGATGGCTCCTTTTCCATATTCTCGATGGGTGAAGTAAAATAGAAATCCTACTTACAGTTCAGCAACAATCCATCAATATCTCGTCAATCTCAGTCAAACGTTGAAGATAATACCTTGGCAAAATTCCACTTTGGTCTGCCAGTCTTCATTTGCCGGATTCCATCTTTGGGCCTAACCGTTTATTAAGAATTAATTTAACTTTACTATTAATCCTTACTTATTTAATTCTCAAGGCCGTCCGCCTTTTACTGAACATAATATGAGTTTAAAATCAAAAACTAATCTATAGCACAATCGGAAGGAACTCATCCGATTCCCATTTTCAAAACCTTAGCATCGTTGCTACTTGGTCTTCCATTGTAACGCCATTTTACGATCCTCTAGGATTCACCATTAACAATTGAACGTCCGCGTTCATGCTGTGTTCAACACATCCATTGTTCTCACGTGCTTACACACAACAAAAGAACATACTCTTAACTTTCGGTTTTAATGAAAAATAAAAAAATATAAATATTTCAAAGCCTTGATGTTAGTTTTAATTTAATTTTATCAGGGATTAAAAATTGAATTTCTCACATATTTTTCTTTACAATATACAGTAAAACCTCGTTAAGTCGTCACCCGGATAAGTCGTCACTCCGTTTAAGTGGGCGTTTTCCTTTGGTCCCGACAAGGTCTCATACACAATAATATAAAATAACCCTCCTTTACTCGTCACCAAATTTAATTCTACTCCGGATAACTCGTCACCCTCAAAATGGCCAAAAGCATCTTTCTTCTCCATTTTGCATGCCATCGTGTTGTCTTTTCAGCCCCGCCCCTTCACTTTAAGAACCCAAGCCTTTACGGGGAATTTTCGACGATGCCTGTCACTTCATTCCTTTCCTATCCCTTCGGAGGATTTGGGTTCTTGGAATCTCGCTGCTAATCATTCAAAGCACACTTCTCGCTGCGACTCTGTCGATTGTAGACGTTTTTCTTGACTGCTTCTGAGTGTGACTTCATTTCTTAGCGAGTAAGCCCCGCTATAAGGGCTATTTTTTCTCTTGCAATTTCGTGGTTCGATTATGTTTTTAACATGTAAGGGAAACGAAAACTTACCTCATTATCTTTTAAAGAAAAAAAGACTTAATTGCACTTTTTGAAAAATCAAATGTTTCGAAAACAGCTTTTGCCAAAGAACATCATATTCCCAGGACTACATTAAACGATATTCTTTCACCGAAACAAGTAATTGACTGCAAAGACTGCAAAGACAAAAGAAAGAGAATGAGGAAATCGAAGTTTGTCGAGATCGAAGAGGTTTGAGTTCGATGACTAAAACATTCCAGATCGCAAAATGTGCCGATTTCTGCCGTGATTCTCAAAGAAAAAGCCATGGAAATTGCTAAGGAGTTGAACATTGAAGATTTCGGCTGCAGCAATGGTTGGCTGGAACGTTTCAAAGACAGACATTGCCTTTCTTTTAAAACGATTAAAATGTGATAACTATAAAAAGTGTTTTTTTATTTTTTATTTTCCACTCATTCATTTGCATGAATTTATTTCTGAAAATCTTGTTTTTCTCACCGAATCCTACAGCAATTCATGAAAATACTGTAATTCAGTGTTATTTTGTGTTTTTTTTTTCAAAAGTTTCCCCCTAAGTCGTCACTCCGCTTAAGTCGTCAAAAATGTTTGGTCCCTTGAAGGACGACTTAACGAGGTTTTACTGTAGTTTATCTCCCAATCTGTACTTGTCCGGCTTCAATATGTTCTGCATCTCTAAATTTCCCGTAAATATTGTAGATATTCATCTCAAATATATAAAATAATCACGCTTCAATGAATATAAAATTAATCATTGTCAAAGGCATAGGGATAAGCTGTCAAAAACTGAGTTGATATTCATCTATGCTTGCCAAGAACATTCGTTTAAATGTTCGCATATTGAACTGTAAATACATTAAAAATTAAGCAAGAAATGCAAGAATATACATTTCTATTTAGATAAAATATACAACAGCAAAAAAGACGTAAAAACTGCTGAAGAACCTACACCAGAGGTCGTATCTGCAAACAAAATTTTCATAAAACACAGACCAGCATTCGAACTTCTTCAGAATAAAAGTTATCATTTCTGCAACTCTTCAATTCTCATTTGAGTCTTAATTGACGGGGGCCAATATTGCCATTTTTCAAAAATTAATAGAATAAATCATTTATGTGAAGAAATGAGGATGGAGAGTAATAGGACAATTTGAGATGAACAAAGTCAATCAGAGGTCTTAGTACACTGTCCCGTAACCTTCAGAAGTTCAGATCTCTTTTACTAGAATGACAATTAATCCATAATAGACAATCTTATCGGCAACGTGAATCATCGATGTCGAGTCTGTATTCCAGCCAGAGGACATGAAACATTCTATTAAAAAATATCATCAACTTAAGCAAGCCAGTTGTAGCTATTAATGATTATGTTGCATATACTCAAGACGACGCAATTATCTCTTCTTTATTGAGCTTTATTAGCACAAACATACCCTGTAAATTACATTCATACTAATTTTTTCTTTTCTTTATGGATTTATTTCCATGATTTTATTTCACTAATGAGCAATCGTTAATTTTTATTTATCAGAAATAGCTACTGAATTAACTAGCAATATTTTTATAGGATTACTTTTTTTTTTTCGTAAATCACAGAAAGGTCATTTATTGCATATTTTTGGTTTTTGATTGTAAAATTAGAGTTCTTTAAATTACATGTTTACCTTAAATCTCTATATTTTACTCAATCTCAATCTTTCGAAATGTCTTTTACATTTTAGTTCAAACTTCAATTTCTCACAAAATTGAGAATTATTTTGACTCGTATTCTTACTTTTCTTAAAAGAAATGTTCTTTCTTATTAATAGCAAATATATTTCAAACTTTCCTGGGTGTAAGAAAGACTCGTTTTTTATATTGTTGGCATTTTTAATATTCGAAAAGCGGTTTCCTTTACATTGATCGGAATTCTCTTACTGTCGACTTACAATGAACTCAAGACCTCCATAGTTAGATCCAGCTGATGTCAACAAAAGTTTCATAATTGTCTTTAAAGATTGTCTTTAAAGATGATCAGTGAACAAATAATTCAGTGAACTAGAATTTCATGAGTCAATTTTATCTTCGGAAACTTTATAATCATACGATAAATCTTTCTTACCCTCTATATATAAATAAATAAAAAAGTTTATGCTTTTCCGATTGATGGAGAAATGAAAACTTCAGTTTGTATAGAGAATTCCTTGATTATCATCATTAATTTAGCATTGTTTCATTATAATTTCAACAACTATTGGCGACTTAAGATTTACTTGTCATTGTCGAGATTCTTTACAACATTCTACGATCAGTGCCTGTATATCTTGAAAGCGTGTGTCCCTTATTTAGCTTTAAAAATATAGCTCAGTGTTTTAGCTCTTATTCTCTTTTTATTAACCAAATTTTTGTATTGTTATTATTAGTATTTCCTTCTGTATTTCATCTTATTTCAGTACTGTTTTCTTTTTTAAAACTAACAAATTGTAGATATAAAAGCAAGTATCAACAATTGTTCTGGAATCACTTTAACCATTAATTAGCTTTAATCTCTATTATAATTAAACTGGTTAAAACAGTTAGGAGAGCAAGAGTTATTGTAAGGAAAATCATGCGTGACTGACGTTGTTCGACGTAAAATATTATTTCTATGTAAGATACATTGGGCTGTACACACTTTTATCCAAAATGAGTTTTAGCGGATCTATGTAAGATACAGCAGAAAATTCAATAATATGGGTAAGGAAAAGTATATTAGCGAATTTTTATGCAATATCTATTTTATGTAATGCATGCAAGCTATGTGCTGTAGAACAAGAAAAATGAATACCTCACCTCTAGTAAGGTGTGTGGTCCCCTCGAACGGCTAAGATGCTGCACACCTGTATGACATGGAATTGATGAGGTTATCGAGGAGGGTTTGAGGGTATCTTCGCCATTCCTCAATGAGGACTTTTCCAGTTTACGAAGAGTCAGCGAAGATGCTGGTCTAGCTGCAATGCGTCCCAGGCATGCTCAATGGGATGTCCTAAGGATTTAAATCAGGGCAGCATGTTGTCCTCTCCATACGCTCAAGTCTCTTCAAGCATATTGTCCATTATCCGAACTCTATAAGGTCAAGCGTTATCGTCCATGAAAAGGAACGAACCACCAACGGCTGCAGCATACTGCCGTCCTGATGACGTGAAGGTAAGTGCGCCCACCTGAACTTATGCCTGTCCACACCATCAATCCATGTTCTCCGTAATGTGATGTTTCCTGCACAAAAGCTAAGTTATTTCATGTGCCGGGTTCCCTCCAGATACAACTCGTCGATTGTCAGACTCCAGAATCTCTACTCGAGAAGAGAACATGACTCCACTCGTCGTGTCCCCAATGGCGATGTTCCTCAGCCAAGTTTCTGCGGGTCGTACGGTGTCGTGTGGTTAAAGGAACACACACCATTGGCCTATGTGCAAAAAGGTAATCTTGGTAAGGCAATTGCGGATCATTTCAGTTGACAATCTGCGTCCTATTGCCACGAGAAGCTATCGCTGAAGCTGAGTAATGTTTTGCCGCCTGTTTCGATAGGCTGTTAACAATAGGTAACGGTCTGGGTAACAGTAGATAAATATTGCTGTAGTTGATCGTAGACGGCCTTGACCTAGGCTTCTTTGAACACTCCCCGTATCCTTGAATCGATTCCACAGTCGGCAAACGACACTTCGCGATACTCTGCTACTTCCAACTGTTACTACTTCAGCTACTACACATTGTGTATACCCTGCTCTCCATGCCATTAATTCCGGTAAGCCATGCTGTTGAGACATCGAACCGAAGACTTCAAGAAACGAAATGTCCCGATAAAAGCGGCATTATAAGGAGCTATTTATCTTAATCTGTGATTTATACATTCTGACGTTACAGACGCTAATTTGCATATGAATATCCATCATCCTGCTGTCTACGTAGCACTCAACTTGAGTTTTCCACGTTTCGGCAAGATATCACAATCTAGGCTTGCATAATGTTGCCAAAGCCTCATGCTCCCTTACTTGTTTTGACCAGTGTATATCACCTATTTAACTGTTATCATTTGGGCTTTTCGACATGCATTTTCAATATCTATTAATGTCTACGAAATTTCAAAATCTAGCAAATTTTAAAAGAACACATGGTGAACAAATCAACATAAACGAAAATTCTTCTTTTATTTATAAACGAAAATTGTTAATATTACTGCTGTGGTAGAGTAAACACAACGTTCTGACAGTGATATAGAAAAAACTACAATATGACTTGAAGAAATCTTTTGATTTTAAAATGAATTTTAACTTTTAATAGTTTTAGTTATCTAAATTAGGTAGATAATTATAATTATCTATATCTACCCTCAATGAATCAAAGGCTTAAACTGTTTTCGTTTCTTTATGTAAAGCTTTGAATTCAAATCTACCAAAATCGGCAAATGCTTTTCGAATAGTTTCGCTTATGAAAACTGGAATGATGTAGATTAGCTATTAGAAATTTATTTCTATTAATTTCATTACTAATGCTATTTTTAAAAACCTCATGATAAATTAACAGAACGATAAAAAGGATATTGCACTCTTAGATAAAGCTATCAGATGGCAAAGAGTTCCTATTTATCTTCAACAAGAGACACGGACAATCCAGGATTGTAACAGACGGTGATTATTGATACTATGATGCTCATGCACACAACGAATGCGCAGTGCGTGACATTCTGCTGAATCAACACTTTCCTAAATGGATTGGCGATTGGGTTCGTTAGCTTGGCCTTCTCGCAGCACAAATGACCTTGCTCTAGTCATTTATCAAAGTTGACGCCGGTCATAATAGTAAGAAGAGTAAAGCAAGCTGACGTCACACGTTTCGAAAATTATATATCAGATATGACATGCGATCAAACTTACAGCAAATACATAAAACGCTAAAATAAAGCAAAATCTTTTTATCCTGTTGTCCTCATTAATAAATCCTGAATAGCAATTTCTGAGCTTAATATAATCATTGATTAATAATATTAATTATTAACTAAACTCATCTGACAATCTGCTAGATTCTATTTACATAAATAAATAGGAAATTTGCAGACCCGAACTAGAGGATTCTTAGAATTTACTATAAGGAAAGTACATGTTTTACAGAACTTGATGACTTTCATTGAATTTCAGTGGAAATTTAATAAAATCAATTAATATAAAAAACGATAAGAAAGATTCTTCTTTCAATTCCTTTCTTTTAATAATTCCTAATGTAATTCATAACACAAAAACTCCGCATAATTTAGTATTTAACATTACTTTATTAAATACTTTAGCGAATTTTCGGGAATTCTACGTCTTCCCTTTGTCAAGCGAAAAATTAAAATATGTGGAATAACTACAAACAACAAAAATAGTCTTGAACACAAAAACAAATTAAAAACACGTTAAAGCAACAGATTAGATTGTTGTTATAAAATGACTCATCCATTTAATACAATTCATTATTTTAAACAATTTTGGTCCTTATTTTATGTAATAAAAATATGCTAACATCAATAATTAAAAACATCAATTGTTATCCATTTCTTTACATCAATTTTTAATAAATCTCTAACTAATAACATAGTAGGAGGGTCTACGTTAGTTTCCTCGTACCTATTAAAATTACTTTCTTTAGTATTTTTTATTATATAATTTTCTATGATTTTTCTCATTTTTAAATCCGTTTCTTTATATAAAATTTTTATATTACTATTCATAATGTGCCCCTGTTTTAAGCAATGGTTTGCAATGTCCGAATCATCCAAATTTTTGTTAATGACCAAATAAGGTATTATAACACCTTCAAAATAAAAGAAATGGAAAAGATTGATAATTTAGTTTATGTTCCGTATCTTAATGACAACAGCATGCTCTTGAAAACTGTTTGTAAATCATTTAATATAAATATAGCTTTTAATTATAAGAATAAAATAAAAAATTTGTTATATAAGAAAATAAGTTTTAATGACAGAAATGGGAGTAGTATACAGGATTGATTGTAAAACATGTATGGATTTCTATATTGGAGAGACCAAAAGGACTTTGTCTGAACGTGTTCTGGAACACGCTAGGACTTTAAAGAACAAAAATGTGAACGATTCGGACATTGCAAACATTGCTTAAAGAGGGGCACATTATGAATAGTAATATAAAAATTTTATATATAATAAAAAATACTAAAGAAAGTAATTTTAATAGGTATGAGGGAACTAACGTAGACCCTGCTACTAGTTTTATTAGTTAGAGATTTATTAAAATTGATGTAAAGAAATGGATAACAATTGATGTTTTTAATTATTGATGTAAGAACATTTTTATTAGATAAAATAAGGACCAAAATTGTTTAAAATAATGAATTGTATTAAATGGATGAGCCGTTGTGACAACAATCTAATCTGTTGCTTTAATGTGTTTTTAATTTGATTTTGTGTTCAAGACTCTTTTTGTTGTTTATAGTTATTCCACATATTTTAATTTTTCGCTTGACAAAGGGAAGACGTATAACTCCCGAAAATTCGCCAAGTATTTAATAAAGTAATGTTAAATACTAAATTATGCTGTGTGCGGAGTTTTTGTGTTATAACAAAGAACTCAATTTTTCTAATAAAAATCGATGTTCTATATCTTGATAATAAACTCAGTGTTCCTAATTTAAAATGAACCTCACTGTGAAGAAGTAGGAACGGTCTTAATTACATACTTCGTTTACTGTTAAAGTTTAAATTCAATTGGACACTAAATTTATTAACTTTTCAGTTGTGGTTTTCAGAAGAACTTGTTGCTTTTATCCCTCTAGGTTTTTAAAGAGTAAAGCTTAACACGTCGATAAAGTTGACTAACAAGAGATTATTCAGAAGAAAACAGTTTACTTCTGTATTTTTATAATTTTTGGAAAATCTCAGATACGAAACAGTCAAAATTCAAATTTGCAAAAACTGATTTCACTCTATGTAGTTTCCACGTACCATGTTAATTATTTAGAAAGAGATTTCGCATTTGCTATTAATTTCAGCCCTCATTTCATCTACATTTAAAATCAAGGCTTTCGGGGCTGGAGTCATCTCAATTGACTAATTTTTTTTTTCAATTTTCAAAAGGTATGCGAGGATTTGACTCTCTTCACTTTGTGGCACGAAAAGTAAAATTCTTATTTTTAGTTTAAGCCAAAGTTATTCAAATACACAATGGGAAACTCTGCCATGTCAAAGTCAAAATAGAATTTTAGCATGTTACATGCAATTTTTGCCTATTACGAGTGATATTTATAAAATTATAAAATTATTATAAAATCTATAAGCATAGAACTACAAAAAGAAAAGAAAATTCGAATATGAGGATACTGAAATACAGGGATAGAGCTTTTGTTTTTTGTTTTTTAAATCAATGACTTAATTATTATAATAAATTGAAAAAATAAAAAACAGTATTTTAAATCTTGCTCTTCAGATCTAAATTTCATTATGTTTTTGTTTAATTATCAATTAATAATTAAAAATGAGCTTAAATAAAAGCTTGAATATTGAAGTCTTTACTGATTAAATTTTAAAATTCTTTCATCAAATAAATATGAACTTAAATACAAAGTTTTTCTTGAGTCTTTACAAATTTGTGATTTATTATTTTAGTAAAGAAAAGAATTAGAATTGAAATAGAGACAAATGTTTACCAATATCATGATGAATATACGCGATTCATCCCTTAACTCCCTGTAATATTGCTAATGAAACACTCATCGGTTCAAGGATATAGGATCGCTTCATTCTTGTAATTCGGTTTTTCACCAGGTCCAGTATAAGTTGTCGAGAAATGTAGACTCAAAATCCTTCTTTAGAGGTGGATTAAAATGGCAACATTCGTTTTGCTCGACTGTTGATCAAGACAGATAACACTCGATTCAAATCAAAATTCTCAAATAAATGTTCTCAAATAAATGTTTCAAATCAAAATTCTCCAACGAATACTTTCTACAATCATTGAGATTAATTATCTCAATGAATATAGAAAGTATTCGTTTATTTCTTCTTCTCTTTCGAATAATTTATTTGATACATCTCATCAATAAACAAATACAGTAATTAATAATTCGAAGAAAAGCTGAGTGATAGGTCATTCTGCAGGCAATGTTATTTTAGACTACAATATAGAAGACGTGATGCTGTATGCAATTACAAAAGTGACATAATGATTGTGTGCCAAATGAGAATTCAAAGGGTTGTCTATGAAAATTGTTGGAGTTGGATAAGAGCTCAAGTCAGTGCTACATCATCAGAGATTTCGCTAGCATTTATCCACTCACTGTAAGTTGCTAAAAGGTAATTTTCTGTTCCACAATGAAACCTAAAAATTTTCATTGTGATTAAGAGCGATTAACCGTATTGGAATCGATAATTACAAACAGATTACTCAATATTTATGAGTCCTTCTGTAGTGATTAGGCTGCGGAGCTGATTTGTAAAGAAAAATAATGTTCCCAGGAGGCCTTTACGAGTTTCCCCATGACAATGATGCAAATGTGAACAGAATCTGCAACTCGAGAGATAATCTGTGACCTTCATAGGGCCAGTACTAAGACTTTCAATGCATATCTCGCTAATGCACGTCTTTCTTCATTTTATGCCTTATAAGGTTTTCGAGCTATCATTTAGTTTTTCTCAAAAGATTTGTATTCGCTTCATGTTCAAGGGGGAAAAAATACTGAAAAATCTTTTGACTAATAATAAATAATAAAAAAATTTTACCTTTGAATAAAATAAGTTATTAATAACTTTCATTATTAAAGTTAGTGTTTCACAAGCATGATCTTAATATACACTGAGCAATAACTTGTTTGTACTGGTGTCATAAAGTTATAAAGGAGGATATATCTGAAAAAGGCCTAATTGGAACGAAGCTGAACAACTCCGAGCAAAGCAAAGCAGTTTAGACAGATACTGATCTGGATAGAAGAAGGAATACTTCAAGATCTAAACGAGTATTTAAATACTTCACAGATCTCTTCAGGTTTCCATTGCATGATGAAGATTCAAAGGTATCGATATGAAATTCTTCACATCTGTCCAATATTGCAAATAGGTGGAAATCCCATTTTACAGGACAATAATGCTTGATCCTCTATTGCATAAATTATCAGCACATTCTGTGCATATTATCATAACCTGATAGAGAATGCTAGAATGCTTAAGAGGTTTCGTTACGTTCCTCTATCCTTCTTTTTGCACTCATCACTTACATTCAACCGCATTATTTATTATCTTATAGATCATTCGTGTTATATGTTCCCATAGGAATCAACTTTTCTTTATTCCAGATTTATGTACAACGATCATAAAAAGAATAACATTTTATACTTTCAAAAATTTTACTTCATCTTTTCTGGAAAATGGTAGGACGTTATTTATGTTATGGCCTTTTTCCTAAAATTCTCTGTAAATTAGAAGTTTGTAGAAATAGATAAATCATAATATACATATATAAATAGACATTTGAAAAGTGTATTCATAATACAGCCCTACCTTGATTTATGTCGGGGCACCGTTCCATCTGGCTGGACGTACGTCGAACAGACATTAAGTCGACACATTACATCAACAGAATTACAGGGGTTAAGGACTTAACTGTAATTTGTATACAGTCCCAAATATTGATATTGGATTGTTAACAATTATTATTGATAAAGAAAAAGAACGATAATAATGATGAAAGCGAAAAGAAGAGACCATAATATTCACCAAGACTGTTGTTGAACTTTTGTAGATTTAGATTAGAAAAGGACCTTGTCGTTGCTTTATCACTATCGTCGATTTAATGGAAACAGATCCTTTCACAGACTTTACCCTATTTTATCCTTATTTTTCAATATGGTCGTCACTGTAGAATGAGGCAGTCATGTGCGATCACATTGACGGGCTTCCAGCTTCATGTTGCTTAATATTGCAACTTCGTTTCAAGATCAATTGCTCGCCTCTTTTTCTGTGATTCTTCGCTAGGTTTTTGATTGAGCGTATACGGGACATGTTGCGTAAAATTTCGCTAAATTTTTAACGACAAATAGATAAATAACCTATTTCTCAAATACAAAATCAACAGAGGAATTGTTGAAGATATGTGCCGTCTGTCGACTACCGAGGGAAGTTGCCATTGAGCTGTTATCACTGCGCATGATACATTGTTGCTAAATAGAAAACATTTTACTTTATTGCTCGAATAAATAAATTTATTTGCGTTTTGTTCGAAAATATGGTCGAAAATGTTATTATTCCTTTATGGGATCACAGACGTATCTTCGAACAGACGTAACTCGAGCGGACGTGAGTTGAGGAATGACTATAACTTTTAAATGATTTTTTTGTTTTGCAAATTTTTTTTTTGTATTTAAAATTAGTCTTAAACTTAATCCCTGTAAAGAATAGTTTTATTGTTATGGGTTTTCTGTGAATCACCGTTTCCATTCTGTAAGTACTTCCAAGTCTTTTAGAATCGAAGGAATTGACAATAATGAGCGAAAGCTGACTGAGTTAATATCTGCAGTTAAAGCAAAAAGTAATAAAGATATTAGGTGACAGTAAGTATCGTCATTACTTATATGCCTGTTAGTTGAGAATTATTTGCGATTTTTCCCTTGAAAAGCTGTTAAGAAAAATGTCCGTGTTCCGCGCGGTATATGACAATAAAAAGAGTTCTAAATAGGTGGTCTGTTTTTATTCTGCCTATCCAGGCGACACTTCCACGATTACTTGCTGTGTTTCTGTAATGGATTGTTGGTTTTTCTGCTCTATTGCTTTTATGCTTCGCAGTGTGCGGTTTTAATAACTTGAAGCCCCATCTTCTCGTTCTACTTTTTTTTTTATCCGTAACCTTTTTTTTTTATTGTTTGAAGTGAAGCAACTCATAATTTTGAGTCTTTACGCCTACCCCTGCACCATCATTATCATCCTCTTCCCCTCCTCTGCCTTCCATTATTTATGAAGCGGATCTTAATTCCTTCCTCTCTAGGGATAATGAAAGGAAATTTAATTAAATCCCATCTTCTTTAAAAGTTTGGAGGGAGCAAAAACACGAATGTTGAACGACAAGGCTAGGTGAAGAATGGAACTGCAAAAGCCAACCTTTAGCAAACTATAAGACCACATTGCCAAATAGAGGGAGGTGGATCATGGGCTGTCTTTCAACAAACAATAGCAATCCTAAACATTGACTTTCATTGATTGAATGCATTCACGTCACAGATTTGAAATTGACGAGAAAAGAGAAAGAAGCTACAGGATTTTCAGAATACGAGAATGATACAACTCAAAATGTTATTACCGAAGGCACTGTATTTTAATTAACAGCTATTATATATACTAGGTTGCTTTTTAGCTGACATGCATTTTGCCCATTCTTTATTACAAATAAAGCATTGACTGGAAATTTTCATTTTTTTCGACAAAATATTAATTCGAATTTAAAAAACTATCGCCTTGTTTTGAAGTAACGACTCAAATAATACAGGAAGAAAAACGCAGTCGTCTAAATCAGCTTTCGCTACCGGAAAAGATTGAATTATTTATAACAGCTATTCTCGCCTTTTAATGCATCTCAGTTATTACTTTAAAAAAAATTGATCATGTAAAGAAAAAAAAATAACAAAAACTCTTTTTTTAGCAGCAGAGTATTATTTTTATATAATTGCTGTGTTAATAAATTTATATTCTAGTAAATTTAAATAATTAATAATTCCACATTAATGAGTAGCAATCATTATTGTTTAAATTGCTTTGTTATAAGTTACAATGTCTTTTGGGCTTCCAGAAAGCTCCTGTAAATAAGTAAGTTGTATTCACTAATACAAATTTTTAAAAATCAACGTCAACATAAAGTCAAGAAGTTTCCATAGGTTATGAAATAAATAGCACTGAAAATGGTTAAATCAGTGAAATAGTGGAAACTTTCTCCGGCCGCAATGCGAATCCAGTGATTATAAGAATGCAGGCTGGCTTATCGATTGAGCTACCTGCATCCTTCTAATCAAGGATTTGTGTATACGCGTTGCGGCCGGCAGCAAAGCATTTGTTTTAGTGAATTGTCTGCAACATAAAACCCTCACCAGCCTAAAATAGAAACTTTACACTTTTAGGAATTTTATGTTCTTTCACTCGATAGTTACTAATACCATTTGCTGAACAACTAGTTTGTGTATTAATTGCTTCTTTCTGTAATTACTGCTGCTTAACAATCATACCTAATGTAATTGGTATAAGCTAAAAACGAAATAGAAATGTTGAAAAACATAGCATCATTGAAACTTCGAAATGCAAACTCTTGTTTATTTATGATGATCATCACAAAATCATCTTAAAAATCATCAGCTCAGTAAATATCAAGTAAGTGTTTTTTTTTCCAATTACTGCTGTATTCAAAATTCAAAACGAGCCAGGAATATATTATTTAGAGGAAAAATGAAAAGGGTCACGTTGATGATTAACAGCTGTTTTTAAAAGTAAATTTTTAATACCTGTCTAGAAAAGTATATGTAACTGTTGATAGAAATTTGAATGTTTGCTGGAGTCTGCATCAAATTTGATGAATGTTAAAACTTCATTTTATGGATTTTTCTTTCTTTTGTATTCATTTGTATGAATGGTAGCGAGTTATAAGTGACCATATTACCAAAAATGAGGTTGGTTTGTTTTTCTATATTTTTAATTCGGACATGCCAAATCTGCTTTTACGAATCCATGAATAAAACATTAATTTTGTGTCGCTGAAAGAGATTATATAAAGAACTACATAGATTACATAGAATTTTATTGTAAAACTAAGTTTTGGTTTTGCTCTCCTGAAAAATTAAGAAATTGGAATAGTCCAACTTGTAATTATCTACCCTTCTTTAAAATAAACCTGATATCTGCTGCATCGTATAATAATAATAATAAGTAAATTCCAGTAATAAACTGAGAAAAAGCCATAGCGAAGATTGATTGTCAAAGCTTTTTTTTATTGTTTCTTTCTGTCTTTATTTTTTTTAAAATGCGACACCTTTAGCTCTCGCAGCTCACATTTTGCCCTTTTAAAATAAATATTTATTTCATTTATACTCCTATTTACAGCCATTAAGTGTGTTTCATTGTATATATCGTACATAACTTGTTTCAAATTAATAAATAAATAAATTATTGTATTAGGTTAAGCGAAGTGACTTCGTCGGCACTTCCCTGTAATTTATGAATTTGCCAATTCAGGTCCTTGCTCATCGTATAATGTATATTAGTGTGCTTTTTTTTAATTTATTATTTATCAATCCCATGATTTCTACTGTGTTAGTGCTGTATTATGTTTAACGAAAAATTCTGTGTTATTTCTATAATTTGCGCTCTTTGTAATCTCTGAGCTAAACTTTTGATTCCGTTTGTTCTTTGTCGCTTTCTCAAGTTTACACAGAAACAAACTATTGCACACGTGATCATCGGGATTTTTGAATGGGAAAATGAATGCACAGAATGACGTTATCCCCAAACTTGTTATGAAACATCATCACTTCCCCTCACTATATAATGGATTTCGGATAAGTTAGTACGAGAAGTTTCCGAACAAAGTCAGGAGTGCTTGGTGGCCCCAACCCGACCAGTCAGCAGCGCAAATAGTCATCGCCGGGCCGTAGCGTCTTGTCAGGAAATGAACACAAGATCTTCGTTCACGTTCAGTGTCTTCATCAGTTCTAGTTCTAGTTTATCATGAATTATCATGATAAACTTTCTGGCGATGTGATCTGTGTGCAAAGGCGACTGATGGATCACCCGTTCTTCGATCATCTGACGAAACCACCTTCCCTTCCCTAGTATTCTGCTGAGACAGTTTCACTGATACTCAAATAAGATCTGCAGAGTCGTGGATATTGAGGTAGGACAAGTCCGAGAAGACTGATAGAGAAGAACATTTCTTCCGACTTCTTCCGCCATAGCTGGACTCTAAGAATGGCTAATGGGAGAATCATCCTCAATCTACCTCTGAACTTTGCATCGAAGCTTTGTGTTTTGTATTTTAGTGATTTTCCTGACGGATGTTCAAACCGTCGTCGGAGCTGTACACTAATGTGCCCATTCCGACCTTCAGAGAGAATATAGAGGGAATTGTAAAGTACTGTTTCAAATTAATTTCAGACAACACCCCTCCTTCGAATCTCTCAGAACTCCTCGTGAAGCCAATATTAGTGGTAATGATTACTTAAGCAAATGAGTGAGACTTAAAAGATTTAAGACTAAATCAAAGATCGACTCAGATCAAAATTTTTTTCTTAATTATCGCTTAGTTTCTTCTAGCTTCTTTTAGAAGTTTCTTGTAGAACTAGTCCGGCATGTTAATTTACAACCTAGATCTTTTGCGTAGAAACACAGTCACGCAAAAAGTGATCATAAGCGTGGTCGTAAGTGTTAACTGAAGTGCTTCCAGTGAAATCCACGAGATGGCAGTTATAACACAAGCGTTCCGTGTTCGCTAATTACCATATCAGGGGATTCCGAAGGACTGAAGACCACATGATTCCAGAACTGTATTCATAGCTCTGCCTATAAAGTCTCTATTTTTGACTGTAACTTTAAAGCTTGAGAATATAACCTCACATGGCTATGAAACTAGTCGCTTGTAAGTTTTATTTTATTAAATTTCTGTATTTAAAATTAACCCTGTGCGTTGGCTTAATGATTCAATTGAATCGCTTAGTTATTTTGAGTAAAGTTTAGCTTAGAAGGATTCGTCGTTATTTGATTACCATTTACTTAATTTAATTTTGTGAGTGTTATAAATATTTTTATAAGTGTGTAAATGAGCTTATTTTACTTGAAATGTTAGAATTATTATTGTTGCTACAACAAAAATATAATACCTATTCTAAAATCTAAAATATTAAATTGCAAATCCCAACTGAATTGGGTTCCTGGAATTTTTATCGTATTTAACTTTCCATCTTGTGACTTTGTTTCTTTTCTTTTTTCTAAAGCTAAATTTTAGCTTTATGTAATTTTTGTGATCTTTGTTTGGGATTAAGTAATGTTTTAAAAGAATATATGTACTTTAAAACAGCCCTGTAGCGAAAACATGATTTGGTACAAGTAAGTCTCTGTAGCTGGGGTTTCCATTTATTTAAAAAAAAAAAGTACAAGAAAGTACAAAATTTTGCCATCAGGGGAAATTTGGAGCTAGAAGCGCTTGATTTGGGATTATTTAAAAATGTAAGCTGGAAGAAACACTACAAATCAATTTTCGTGTTCGTATAAGTTACAGATGTGGCTCAGTATGAATGACATCGCTCTGATGTTCTGAGAACTGCAGTCTGTGAATGGTGTTTTCTACAGCGGAACGTAACAGATCTGCTTCACATGCTTATATTATTCTGTCTTTCAAGGTTGCTAAATCAGGAACTTGGTACCCTGGGCTTTTGAGATGGCCCCACAACCAAAAGTCACACGGGCTGAAATCAGGCGAACGAGGGTAAGGCACGACGACTCTAATACAGTAGAACCCCTCTTGTCCCCGACTCGTCGGTAACTCACCACGCGTCGCGCCATTTTTTTTGTTGTTGTTGAACTAGAGATTCCTTTTTTTTTTTTTTTTGTTGAACTGGAAATTCCGTTTTTTTTTTTTTCCCCCCCCCCCCCCGTCAATGGTGTCCCGCTTTAGCAATATTAAAATCTGGTCACTTTAGATAATCCGACCTTTTTTGCGTTCCGACCATACCCCCAGTCCTAAAGGTGACGGATTACTGGGATTCTACTGTAGTGAATTGTTTTCGTAATACTTGTTATATCGGAAATCCAATGTGAAATCTAATGTGTTCCTTACTGCATGAATATGGTAGAGTCGAGGCATCATTGCTGCTACAGTTGAAGAACAACAATAAATGAAGCAGCAATTCTCGAGGCCAAACAGCAGAGACGATTTAAATCAGGCGAATTTCTTCGAAAAATTACGGACCGTTGAAACCATACTACATTGTGACTTTTGGTTAGTGTAAACGGATCTGATGAAACACTGCTCATTGGCAGCCCAAATGCGGCAATTCTGTGCGTTAATACAGTCGTTCAGATAAAACGTTGCCTGGTCACTCTACAAGATCATCCAAGGCCATGCATCATCCACTTCCATTCGAGCGAAGTATATCGAGGCAGTCGGGTTTCAGCATCACAATGAAGTAAGCTTGAGTATAGATGATCTTGTAGGTGAAAACTTCAGCATTTGAATGAAGATTTGCCACACAGTTGAATAAGACATTTCCAGTTATCTTGATATTATGCGAGCATTCTTGGACCCTTGTGCGTTATTCACTTCGTGTTTCACGATGTCCGTCGCAACTTCTTTAACTTGTTGAGGAATAATCGGTTTCGCCCTCGTCCTGGCCTAACTGGTAAAGATCCACTATTTTCAAATCTTTTCTTTTTTCTTTTCTTTTTTTTTTTGAGATGTTATTGTCTTTGGACCATTTCTCCTATGCTTGAACAAACGGAATTCTCGAAGCGCGGCACTAGCGTTACTGCATAGTCGCTAGTAAAATTGACTAACAACGCACATTGAGGTAAAATGAGAGCCACAGCACTTTAATCTTATCAGAATGACGCGAATCATTTTCCGTTTTTCTGTATATCCCACCAACTCGTCAGTAGCAACAGTCAAATTATGCAAATTTCACGAGCTTCTAGCTAAACATTTTCTCTGGTGACAAAATTTGTTATTATTATTATTATTATTATTATTATTATTATTATTATTATTATTATTATTATTAT
>JAFIDM010009631.1:111403085-111424799 GCA_023159025.1 Thereuonema tuberculata
ATTATTATTATTATTATTATTATTATTATTATTATTATTATTATTATATTTTGAAAACGTTTCAAACATGGTGGGTCAAGGACCAAAGCACATATTGTCAAGTGTACAGAAGTGTGCAAGAATGATTAGGGATATGTGTTTGTGTCCATAAATTTCCTAACTATGCGTGTTGTGTTGAGTACCACAGCCTTCTGGAATTGTACATAAGTGTTTTTGTGAAGTTCTAGTCTGCTGAGGCTGTGGTGCAATGTGTGAGACACCAGACCAGTGGCGGACAGGACGATAGGTACAACACGTACTCGGTCCTGCCTCCCTGCTTCTGGAGCTCGTGTGCTGGGTCGGTGTATTTACTGATCTTGTCTGCGTAAGTTTTCTGCATATTCTTGCTGATAGGCATTGCAATATCAAAGAGATAGGTCTGTTTGTTGACCTTATCAACAAGTGTGATTTCAGGTCTGTTGTGATGTACGGTTTTATCTGTGAATGGGGCGGTCCCATTACAGCTTAGGTGAGGATGACTCTAACACGCTGTGTGGTGTGTACTTGTAGTACGGGACTGTATTCTTAATAAGTGTTTGTGTGCTAGCTGTTGGTGAACGATCGACGCTATTTGATTGTATCGGTGGAGGTAGTCTATTTGGGAGAGAAGAGGACAGCCTGATATTATGTGGTCGATCGTCTCATGCGTAGTGTGGCATTTCCTGCATCTGTCATCATGCGTGTTTGCGTCCTGTAAAATGTGTTTCTTGTAGTTGCGTGTGGGGATGGCTTGGTCCTGTATCGCGATCATGAACCCTTCGGTCTCTCCAAACAGCTCACCACTCATCATCCACATCGACATAAGGCCGGATGAGTTGTGGCGATGACTTTAAAACTTAATATTGGAATTAAATGGAAACCGGATGATATGTTCACTCAGATACATTGTATCCCTCTGAGTAAATGTTATTTTTTTTTATATTCAAGTAAAAAGTCAAAAACTGTAATCTTACGAGATAATTGACAGATAAACATGTAAATGTTGTAACATTGCGGTTTGTTTTTTGTTTTTATTAGCGTCTTGTCTTTTATTATTAAATTAAATTAAAAATATTCAATTCAGTAAATTAAAAAAATATCTTCATAGTTTTCGTAAATATACAGACAAAATAACTTAATTGAAAGATAAAATCATCTTCAAAGCTACAAATCTCTCTACTAAATGTAAAAGTTAATAATTAGGCAGATTAATAACAAATATACTACAGATAACTTCCTTTTTTGTTTACTATATTTAAAATTTGTAAAACAAATTAATTAACAACACATTTTCCTTCTCTTTGATTTCTACTCCAATAATCTCTATTGGGGAAGTTTTAATTATCATCAAATATATTTTTTCGAAAATCCTGAAACTTTAAATTTCCTTATTTTCTGGATTAATAAAGCTGAACTCAACTTACATCCATTTCCATTTAAAATACGGATTTTTTTTTTAAAGATTCGATCCAATCCGAACTACTGTTGCTAGCTTTAATTGATTTCAATTAATCTTTTATCGTTCCATTATCTATATTTAGTCATTATTGACATAGCTAACTTATGATCTATCATATTGATTCATACTGAATTCGACTCACTCTACATTATTTGTCTTTCCAATGAGTTCACGTCGATCTGAATCTCAAACGAAGAAAGAATCATTCAAAATGGATTCCACTGAAACTTTCTTCTCTTGTTATTGATACCATTACGTTTTCGCTTTTTTTTTTTTTCAATTTTATGAAGAGAATATTTTACTTCCTTCCAAAACAGGGGGAACTTTATTTTTGTCTGTAGTATGCAAAAACTGAAAAACAAGGTTTATAAATATTAATAAGAATTTAGTTTAATATGTGTGTGTATAAATGATATTGTTAACAAACTGTATAAATTCGATACATATGTAGACTATGAATAAATATACTTAACTCAGTGAACAAAATTCTTATGCTCTCATGTTTAGTCTAATGTTTGTAACGCACCTTAATGCAGCTTAATGAGAGGGGGGGGGGAGGTAATCAAGGCAATCGTAATCCCTCCCCCCATTACATCCAAAAATGAAAGAAATTCAGTCTTTTGGATCTTTTAGTTTTGGTAGGAAAGCCATCTTTTATTTTTTTGTTTTTTGTTTTTTGTTTTTTTGGCCGTCAAAAACCCCTTCATTTCAAAATCCTGGACACGTCTTTGCTCAACAGAACAACAAAGTTTTAAAATGAGATTTTACGTCAAATGCCGATTTTCATCCGGCTGCATATCAGGATAACTCAAAAATTATACAATCTAGAAAGCTGAAATTTTAGAAGTAGGTGTGCAATTTTACAAAAATACCCATATTAATATTTCTAGTATATACCCTATCAACCAAGAACAAATCCCTCAATGATCAAATTAAGTCAAACTTTGTGTTAAACAAGGCTAAAATTTCATATAAGATCTCACTGTTAATTAAATCTATATTACTAAAATCTTTTATTTCTCTGTCTGTGTGTCTGTCTGTCCGGCGCAATTTTCTGTGCGAATGGAAAATAGAAATAATTTTTACAATGAAATTTCCGCGACGGGAATTGAACCTGCAACCTTCTGATGCGAATTCGGATGTGTTATCCATTAGGCCATAGGGACTACAACTCTTTTCATATTGTTTTTTGACTTATATCTCCGTAATTGTTGTGTTGTTGTTGTGCCCCAATGTTAGTGCAACAATGGAAAACGGTTTTTCATTTTTAATTGTCACGAGGAAGTCGACAAATTCAAAATGAATTCAAAATTCAAATTCAAAACTGCTTTCTTTGAAATCGAGTTTTGTTAGATTATCTTAAATTTTATTTTCTTCTTCCTATTACTTTTAATAATTGAATTGTACCTTATTAATATATTTTTGTAAAAACAACTAAACTTATTGATTCACGTGTTTTTGAAATTTGTTTAAGCTTCCAACTATTTTGTTTTGTTGTACTTATTCCAATTTTATTATGCTTGAAAAAGAGATGGCTTGAAAAGAGTCTTCAAAACTTCAAAATGTTGCTTTAACCCCTTTCATTGGAATCGATTATTCTTGGATTATCTCATATAAACCATCGTTTTATCATCGATAATCAATTAGTATCGAAATGGACAACGAGAGAAAGGATGAGATCTTTTCAAAGCACTGTTCATAATGTCGTAATCTCGGCCATTCTTGACTACAGGTAAAATTTGTCTGAAGTCTCCGCCAAAGAGGAAAATTTGTCTAGATTCACAAGTCATCAGAATTTGGTTATCTTCACTCGAAAGAATAGTCACAATCAATTCGTCGCCAGGGGTATCGTATATAAGCTATGATCTTCATTTAACATTTATATCAACCAACGTCCATCTAAATAAATCTCTTCTTCAAATATCTATAACGAACAATCTGTACACGGGAGATGGCCTAGTTATCTATTAAATCTAATTAAATCTATTAACTTTGGTACAAATAGGACTAGTTGGTATTTTTGCCAAATTGCTGAAGATGGCTGTGTTTACTAATGACTGCAACTTAACAATGATTAATTATCGTTAATATAATTATTCTCAATTGCATTGCAATCAATCAAAAGAATCAAACGAAAAAGGCTTTTTTTTTTGTTTAACTTGACGTACATCTGAGTATACCTCCAGTGAAAGAGTAATAACGAAAATTAATTGTTTTCTATTCAAAGAAATTCAGTTGTAGAGTTCCGTGATAAATGTATATGAACCATCCATAAATGATACCATATGAATTTTATTGTAAAGAATGATCAAGGAAAGGTAAAATTCGCAGTTCCAGATTCCTACTCAAGACGGTGATTGGAAACACTGTATTTTGTAAATGCATACTTTTTTAATAAATTGTTTAAGCCTAATTTTGAAATAATTTGATATCAAGCCTTAAGTCGTAGCACCCGTTCTTCAATCTTCTTATGATGCCCCCATGCAAACAAAAGATTTACTGGTAGCTAAAAAGAAATAAAGAAATAAGTTAAAAATAGACCAAAAATGCCGTTCCGCCATGGCCGAGCGGTCTAGACGGCGCGGCGGTCTGCCATGTGGCCGATGTGTCGGAACCTGGGTTCTAATCCCGGCATGGGAATGGCTGTTTCTTTCCTCTTCTGTATTTCGTCCGTTTCTCCCTGGGAGTTACAATCTCAGGGTTATTTCTGGACGAGATGTGAATCCCCCCCCTCCCGTTCTTCAATTTCCTAGCCTCACCCTGACGTTGTCAGGTATGGCTAGCTCGTGGTCCAAAGTTGACCGTTGTCGATAAAAGAAGACCAAAAATATAATTAAATCACGAGGAGGAAAAAAAAAAACACATTAATTATTAGAGATTCAAATTCCTTCTTGCTCAAGGTCAGAAATTCTAATTCGTTGCTTCTTTATTTTTATTTTACAGCAACAATTGTTTTACAAACCGTATTTATTACTTGTTGTAAAACCTATTATGTATTAATTTAACAAGTTTTCGTACCTCTGATATCAGTTCGTGTTTTTATCTTCAATTGCTTTCATCACTGATGGAAAAACTACTGCTTAAATACTTCGCTGAAATGTGTTGCCGTTCAAAAATTTATGATATTACATACGACTGCAATTAAAGATGATGACATATTTGATTTACGATAATAACCCCTTGGAAACTTTTATTCAACATCTTAAGTAACGTACTGTTGTCTCTTATCTGTTTTAATAAATGGCACTTTAAAAAAAAATACAGTCTAACGATAAATATCTTGAATTGGGCACTCTATTAAAAGCTCTCTCTTGATTAGACACAAAAACTAAGAATAATTAAAATTTGTAGCTCAATTCAGTGTGGAAAAGCGCCCACTTCAATTATCACCGCAGGAATAGATTGCAGTCACGAAAGAAGGTCCAGTACAGTTTCTTCCTTTGCAAACCCGTTTTATTCTTAATTTGCCTTGGCACGCACATGGCGTCCAAAAGTTTTCCTGGCCTTCAGTCGCTAAAAAAAAAAAAAAAAAAAAAGTTTTGTATTCTTGTATGAATTTCACTCGGAATCTTTTGCCAAATTGCTGAAGTTTGCCGTTGTGTACTGATGCAATGCAGATTGCCAATGGTTGCAAGTCGGAATTTTTAGATGAAACGGCAATTTAGTTACGTAAACATCAAAAGATTTGATTTCTAAAATAAAAAATTAATTAATCTCGGTTTTTGGGTACAAAGAAGTTTCTGAAAGAATATTAATGGAAAAAAAAATAATATACTTTTCCTTAAATATCTCTAAATTAATAAAAAAAATTGCAAAATACAATTTATAAGATTCATATTGTCTCCAAAATTCAGTATCTTGCTCTGAATTGTCCTAAATTGACAATTTTTTTTTTCTCAAAATTATTCATTGTTATTAATCTTATAAATTCCAAACTAAATTTCAAAGATCTTTCGCAGTTATGTAATTTCAGCAGTTTCGTGTGTACGTAACCATTGCATAAAGAAAAGCAATTCGCACAATAATTGCAGACTTCATTATTTCTTCGAATTGATTAGACTTTCTTTTCAATTATCTATGGAACCACAACCATTATTTTTAATCAAATTCCTTTTCATTTTATAGGTTAATAGAATTCCATAGTTTACTACACCCAGACTTTTCAGTGATGCCATGGGACACATTGAGACAGAGAGCTCAATAATACGGCATTGTTTAATCTGACTTTGTACTCTAGGCAGGATTCTCAATTACTGTGATAGAAACTCTCTCTCAGATGCGATGACGGAAATAAAACCCTGGGAAACAATTTACAATTTTATTTTCTACTTTCGTTCTATCAAAAAGGGTGTGGCGGGCGGCGAAGCCCCTCTCCCCTCCCTCATTACTCCCTCTCTCTGTCATTCTGCTTATCTTCGATCGTCAAAGACTATGAAAAGGAAATCTACTTCATCCAGGTGATTCACTTTCATCCATCTCATCCCTCTCTCTATTTTTTCTTATCTTCTTTTTCTTCAGATGTGTTATAAGATAAAGGCGCACTGATTCCCTATCTCTCTATTGCTTCGTCTCCCTCCCACCCTCCAATGCCCATCTGCATAATGAAGTGGCTCTGTTCAGGGATGTATAGGCTTACGTCAAGTGAATGACAACAGACATATCTGTACCGTATTTCCTAACACCTTTTAGTTTTTGTTTTACTCAGTGATGTCAATCATTACGAAATTCATTTTACTCATTCATGAATAATTTATTTTGAAGTAAGTCTTCAAAAGCAACAGCAAAACTAATTTATACGTGATTTATGATATTAAAAAAACAACAACCCAAACCTTTATTGAAACTGTAGAATCCTTTACATTTACTTCACTCGTCAAACATATTTTTATTTAGTAATATTTTGTTAAGAAAAAAAAAAGAAAAAACTTTTTAAAGCTACAGCAATACAATATATACTGAACAATTTTGGATTAATAATGCAATTTGTTAAAATAACCAAAATGATATGAGTTCCAAGAAAAGAAAGAGAAACGTATTATTACGCACAGGTTGATGATTATAGGACATTAAATGTCTACTTTCCAGTCACTTTAGAAGATTACTCGCAAGAACAGAAGTTTACAGAAGACAACAATCAATGTGGAAGAAATGATGTACACAAGGCCTACGTAGAATTTCTTCAAAAAGTCACTTGGAGAGAAAATAAAATTATACAAGGAAGTGTATAAATTAAGTACGATAATGTGGAAGATTTATAAAAGTGGATAGTAATGTAACAAAGAAGAAACTCATCCTAGACTTTATTTAAGAAGTGCATTACTAATTAACGTCTGAACCCAAAATTATAGTAATGCTTTGAGCTCTGAATGCAAAACTTGCTTCGTTCTCTGTAAAATGCTTCTGTACATTTTGTTAAGTTAAATACACAATGTAAATTTTAAATAATATTCAATCTTAACATTTGACATTTCTCTTATTAATGCTATTGAATAAGGCATTTTCCTTCACATTTTCATTAAAGATAGCTTACAGCAATGTAGAAATGGCCAGTTTCAATATTTGTTATTTTTACATCAAAACTGTATTTGTTATGTCAATATTTGCCAGTTCCAATATTTGTTATTTTCTTTTTCAACTGTATCGATATTATGTGTGCTTTCGTTCTCATAAGTTTTATTGATAATAAAATTCTGTGATTATACAGTAGAATCACTGAAATTTTAATCATAAAATTATTTTGCATATCTTTTGAGAATAAAAGTCATGGGTCAATCACGACAAAGTTCGTTAGGCAACTTACATGTATCATTGCTAAAATAAAAATTTTTTTTCAGTTTTCTGTTGCATCAACATAATATAGTTAGGATTCTTGAATTATTACCTATCTATCATCCATTAATTTTACATCTTATTTGATAAATGTGGAGATAATTATTATCTAAAGTATTCGGACTGTTATCAGAAAACAAGAAAGGGATGAAACCGGACAAATGCATATAAAATCAAAAACTCAAAATCCCGGTAAGGGCTTTTGTGGGAATTTTTATCTATGACAGTAATAAAGCCCGGAAGAAGATATGATGTGTTGTTGGGCTGTTTCTCTGATTAGTACAGGAACCGATGGTCATTGTGACAAATACGAGGGATTCGTGACTACGTTGTATATTGACAATCTAGACAAAAGATTACTTTCTATACTCTGAGAAGTTCGTGAAAGTAAGCGTATTACATTAATAGGAACGGAATTTGGTGGCTCCAGAATCCTTATACTATGTTGCCCGTAGTATATCTTTGTGATGAGCTAGGAAACTAGGGAAACTATACAAAATCCCGTTTGAAATTTGCAGGGAGAACAGGCTTTTGTATTTTACCGCCAAAGAATATAGGTCCAACTTGCCGGCTTAGCAAAGTATTGTCAGATGCGAAATAAAACGTTCTAAATATGAAATTTCCTTTTTTCTAAAGGAATTCAATAACAATCTGCCTTTTTGTTAGGCAATAATGTTTGTATTTATTCTCCGCAATTCAAAATGCATTAAAAATCAAAACGAACAAGATGGCGACTAACGATAGTTTTCTATATAAACTGGATTTTTGACGGATCTGCCCCGAGGGAAAAGACCAAATACAATGGAACCCCGCCATTTGCTCACCTCTACACTCGTACAACTCCTCATTCCTCTAACTTTTTCGAATAAAATTCGACTCGGAAATCGGAAATCGTGTTGGTCCTCGTTCGCTAAGCATTTTTAGCGAACATAAAACGTTGTGTTATTTTATTGCTATTCTTGGTTGTTTTTAAATATTTTCATTGAAAATAAGTTTAATCATGTGTCCAAGATTAGTGATTCAACCAAGCCTAAAAGGAAAGCAGGTGAGAATGACAATTGAACTGAAAAAAAAAACCTCGTGTTCTTTCTTGTTGAAAGTAGAATTCGAGTCTCAGAATGCCACTCACTATAGTTTTTATGCATGATTTTTTTGCATTAAGTATTATTATAGAGGTTTAAATAAACATCATCTGGGGGTCTGGAACGGTTTAATCCTATTTACATAATTTCCTATGGGAAAAATTGATTCAACCTTCGGACAAATCGCAATTCGAACAGCCTCCTGGAACGAATAAGCCAGGTTCCACTGTATATGCTAATGAATATTTACTGATGTTCATTTTATATCCTCACTGATATGATCTTACAAAAATAAAAAATAATCTTTTTTACTGAATATCAATAGTTCATTTCATATTCCAACTCATGTGAACATAAAAAAAATATGATTGTCACTGAATGTCAACAATTTATTTCAGAACTATAAAATCGTAAACTAAACAAACAAAAAAGTTAATATCTATTACACAAGAACAAGTTAAGATATTTTCACAGCAAAGTCAACAACGATGTGGAAAAATTTCATAAAGCAAACTACAACATGAGTAGAAATTTTTGGAAAATTGATAATATAACAGAGGATGAAATCCAAAGCTTTGTAATAGAATTTGACAACTACTGATAATGAAATGTAAACACTACAATCACACATTTCAATAAAAATTCAATGTCCACTAAACATTTCATAACTACAATCTGAAGGAGTCAACTTAAAAAAAATAAAAAGCTTCCATTTCTACTGTACATTAATAGTTTATTTTATAACTTATATCAAGTAATGTGAATTTACAAACGTAAAAAATTTGATGTTCACTAAATACCAACAGTTCATTTCACATTCTCACTCATTGAAAACTTACAAAAATAATAAAAAAAAAATATCGTTTTCACTGAATATCAACAGTTCATTTCAGAATTATAAAATCGAGGAGTGAACTTAAACAAAAAAAGTTAATATCTATTAGTCAAGAAAAATTTAAGATATTTTCATTTCTAATAAATGTAATATATTGTCATAGACCTTATATATATAATTATCAACAAGATACATTTTTTATATGTAATATAGAATACAAAATTACATATCATTTTTCGTAGATCATAAAACTAATGAAGGAATGAATGATTTAGAATAAATTTTATAGTAAACTCCAAATTCCTGCACTTAAATAAAATGTTTAGATGGATCCTACAAATGTTTATATATACGATTAGAAAACGAAAATTTGGGTGGATTGGACACACACTCCGTAAAGTTGATTGTGAACCTTGTAAAATAGCCCTACAGTGGAGTAGGAAAAGAGGAAGACCTCACACTTCCTGGAGACGGACTACAATTAAGGAGTCTGGAAATAAAAGTTGGAATGAACTTCGAGTACTTGCTAAAGATCGTGCTGGTTGGAAACGATTTGTAAACGACCTATGTTCCTGATTGGAACGATGGATTTTATTATTATTATTATTATTATTATTATTATTATTATTATTATATAAAATAATGGACGTCAAAAAAAAAATATTCTGCCGTGATGGAAAATTGTCATTTTATTTCTACGTTTGTGCGTATAATTTTGATATTTTAAAGAAAAGCTTCAACAAAATTGTTAAAAATATTATCTAGAGATTTAAAAAAAATTAAGACTAAATTTTAGATATTTTTTCCCCCAACATTTTTTAACAATAGTTATTGTCTTGAATTCCATTATAAAGGCAAAATATTGATACTGACATCTTGTGCTCCTTCTGGCGGAAGGATACATTACGTCATCTTATAAGCCGTCTGCAAAATAGAAACGGGATAATGTGTAGGCTAGAACATCAACAATTATTAATATTCAGGTGGATATTACAATTATCAAAACTATTTCAGTTAAATTAGAGTTATTAAACAAGTATTCTGAAATTATCAAAATTTCATACTATCGAAAATGACTATTTTATCGAAACTGAACAAAACTGCTTTATTTCTCAATACTTAAAAAATATTTCTTTAAGAATCCTCTAGAAGCATAAGGACTAAGTTATAAATGTTATTCGAAATATTAAGGTCTTTGAAAGATTTGTCATCGATTTCCTTCCAATAATGTATTTGAATTTTCCCTTTAACACTTATCTATAAACGAGAGCATAAAAAATAGATTTCGCCTACACTAAAAGAGATTTCGTCTATACTGATTGAAGTTCAGTCTCTCGAGAAAGAGTCAAGAGAAATGTTATCTCTTGATAGAAGCAAAGTTCATTACATTAGTGGCAATAAGAATTGTTGAAAATATCTGTTGATAAAAAGAAAAAAACATCAGTTTACAAGACATTACTACTAGATCGATTTCAACGAACTAAGATTTCATTATATCTAAGTAAGAAGGTTTCGCAAACCGGAAGCAAACAATGAAAGGTTGGCTTCTTTTGTGAAACAAGGAAATTGCTCTTTCTGAAAGAAGAAAAGCTACTTTGGAAAGAAGAAAAGTAAACCAAGAATTAAAAAAAACAACAAAGATTTTTTTTTTAGCAAAGTTGCTTTCATTGAAGAAAAAGAATCAATTCTAACCTTATTGAATTTCTGTTTGGTTTTAATTGTAATCAAAGAAAGCAATTCAGTTCAGAGTGTATACAATAAATAAAATGTATATTTTTTTTATTAACAAATTATTACAACTAAGTTGTTGTTTTGTGACTTCGTCATTTTCCGGTTCTATTTCCATTTGGAGTTATTACTGCTGTGGTAATTAACAGTATAATAGCGAAATAAAAAACCGTCATAATAAACAAATGAATAGAGGCACATGCACAAATGGCTACCGTAAAGAGAAATGAAATATTCAAATAGCGGGTGTTGCAGTTTTCCCAGGTCTCCCATTATCAAGGCATTTAAAACAAAACATTACAGAAAGGCATTTCAGACGAAAGATATCATGAAAAGACAAGTTATCTTGAAATTATTGTTAGTTCTCTGACATTTGGTAGACAAAACATTCGTTACATTTTAATACCTCCGTGGTAGTAGCTGTTAGAGGATATTATAGATTTGGTCTCACAGTTTCAACGCTACTATCAGAGAGAAAAAAAAAACTTAAGGAGAAAAGTTTTTAAAATGTTTTTTAATTTAATGTCTGCCTGTCTGTATCAAGATACTTACAACTGTATAACCAAGAAACCTGAAATTTTAAACCTGAAAATTAACGCCTATAGTAAGTCGAAACAGGATTGAAATGAGTTTCATTAAACTCTAGAAAGAGTTTAAAAACAAAAACAACAACAATATAACTTGTAAGACTCCATACTAAGGAATTGTAAATCATTTCATAAAGTGAAATGTTTTCTTCAGTCAGAAAGTTTTGATTCTAAGTAAAATAACTTTTAACAGTAATATATGCAACCTAAAATATTATCAACAATCCATATAATGCAATATGCTGTAAAATTAAGAATAAATTTACATTACAGCATTATTAGTTAAGCTAAAAAAAAAAAAGAGGTGACTTTTCCTGGAGTCTTAAGAAAAATGTATCTTAAAATATGTGTACAATCACCAAATTGTAATGATTTGATGTAAATCAGTTCATTATTTTGTAAATTAATTAAGGGTATTGTATTTTTAATTATGGAGAATAGTTAATTATTTTTCGAGTTATCGCACACACAAGATCATTAATAACAAGCATCCACATAGACATCACCGAAAAACTAAGTCTAAAATGACGTGAGTTTCCGTTAACATCGGGACATGGATATTTAGTGCGGTTTTTTTTTATATATAAGATGATAAAATGGATTAGAAAAAAAATTGATGTTGCTTGGTTGATTACTATACTTTCTCGTTAGAGTTGTAAGTAAAAAGACTTGAAAGGATCATAAAACAGCTGCTAAATGTCATGTTGAAGGAAAATGATTTAAAGTTCTTAAATAGAGCCAACACACAAGTCTAAAAATTAAGTTAAAAGTTAAAAAACATAAATATTTACAATTAAAACATGTTTTAATTGTAAATATTTATGTTTTTTAACTTTTAACTTAATTTTAAACTTGTGTGTTGGCTTTTTTTAAGAACTTAAAAAAATTTAACACAAGTAAAAAACTTTTGCAAAGGAAAATGATTGATTTAAGAAACACAAAGACTAACTAATTACAAGCAATACATCATTGCAATTACCAACCAAGTCTGACTAAATGTAACTGCATTATTCACTGAATAGATTAGACTAGATTAATTGAAAGTGGGTGGCATGACTGCCGAGCACGTCGACCTGAAAGATCTTTTGTACTATCCCACGGAAAGAAGGACAGACGGAGATTCACTGAATATATTTAGAAAGTAACATTATTAACCTTCTTCAGTTTCCCGATATGCGTGTATAGTTAGTATAACTGTTGATTTAAATAAGCATAGAATGAAAAGTAACCATATGATCTAAATTTCTATTAGGAATTTTTCTCCTTTCTTAACTGAAAAGTTTTTCTATTAAACCATATAAGAAAAATGGTGCAGAAAATCACCCGAATATATGTTTTCCTCAAAATTATTAATATATCTGAAAATGTTATGGCAATAAATATAATCTAACCATCTGGGGATTAAATATCCTATTATAGTTAATGTTTTCTTTCTTAGATGACTTTAATTTCCTAAGTTTGGATTTTAATTTCGCTACATGTTTTGCTTTTAACATTTAATCAAGAAATTACCTATTCATGTTTGATTGCTTTATTGGTTTTTTTTAAATATTAGATATTTATCATTCACTGAATATTACGAGTTTATTTAAGCATTATTTATTTCAATTATGTTAATAGGATAATCTTAACTAATTATATACTTAAACTTTTCGGCTGCAACGCAACGAAATCCTCAGGGAATACTCTGTTAAAATTCATTTTGACCTTTAAAAATTAATTTAAGAACTTACTGCGAGTTAAATTTTCATTTCCCTTCTGTTCTCTGCACTTGATAGGATTACAGTTAAAGGAACCTATCCAATCAAAAATTTACGATTTACTAAATTTGCAGAGGAAAATTCTAAAGAAAGTAAATTTTCCCCATATTTTCTTTGAATGCTTTCTGCAAATGGAGTTTGACAAATAAAAAGATGGAATGCAATACGTATGTTATAGAAAAGTTGCCCTTCAATTATTTCAAGTTGATATTTAGATTTAAATTAAATCTAAATGTGAAAAAGATTTTACAACCGAGATGTCCCACAACTTTTACAAACTTTTCTTCTTCTTCTTTTTTTAATTATTTAATCAGGCCTTAATAAGCACAGGAAGAGAACAAGAATTAAATCAAAACATTAAAGAATGTAAGATACTTATGTTCAAGATGTTTGTTAAAACCCTTTTTCCCTAAAAAGCTGAAACCTTTAGTGAATTTATTATGTTGGGCTGTTAAATAGAAGGTCCTTATTGATTTTTATATCTCAAACAGATGGAGAATCAGGAGACAAAAATGGCTACATTGATAACACTATGTAACAAATTTTCAAAAAAGTTCTGTTTCTGGTTTTACAGTACTATTTTCTGTTTAATTGAGCAGCAAGTATGTAGAAAAGAGTAATTATACCCCTGAAACTTCGCTTTTGTGGCTGTCACATTAGTACTTACATAGTTGCCAACTTTTATGCTTTTTTTATTCTTTTATTTTATTTTTCTAAATAGTCAAAAAGTCTTATTTGAACACAAATTACTGTCTGTTTCATAAGTCTGATACGGGTGCCTATTTCGAGGAGCAAGGAGAGCGCTTTCATCAGGACATGCAACATAAGGAAACAGATATTGATGTTTCCTTCCCCTTTCCCCAATCAATAATGAATGTATTCAACCTCTTTTGTGAATCTCAGATTGTTTCTTTACATCCGATCCAAAATGGTTGCCTTCTTAATGGGTTTTCAAAAAGGGTTTACTATCTTTGTCTGTGGGATAGCAGGGACACTAAAGCACTCTATCATAAACGATATTGGCCTAATCGTACTGAGTCCACTGTGGGGAAGCACAACATTAAATGGGAGCCACTTGTAGACCCTCGAAAAATACTAATGCCATCTTTGCACATAAAACTGGGACTGAATAAGCAATTTGTGGCAGCGTTAGACAAGGAATCTGCAGCATTCAAGCATCTACAACATCTGTTTCCAAAGCTTTCCGAAGCAAAAGTTAAAGCTGGCGTTTTCGTTGGACCTCAAATCAAGAAAATTATTGAGTGTCAAGAGTTTCCCAAGCTTCACAGAGCAAAGGAGAATGAGGCATTGATCAGTTTTGTTAAAGTAGTCAAAGGCTTCCTTGGAAATCATAAAGCTGAGAACTATGTTGAATTGGTTGAGACTCTGGTTAAAAATTACAGCGAAATGGGCTGCAGAATATCTCCCAAAGTATATATCCTTGATGCCCACCTTGATAGCTTCAAAGAGAACATGGGTGCCTCTTTCGAGGAGCAAGGAGAGCGCTTTCATCAGGACATGCAACATTTTGAACGTCGCTACCAGGGAACATACAATGAACACATGATGGGGGGACTATATTTGATGACTTATTGGTGAAAGTGATATGACATACACTCGCAAATTTCGCAAAACTATACATTTCTAGGTTCTTTGTCATCAGTTTGTAGAATTTTGGTTGAAATATGCTATTGATTTGAAATATAATGTTCTCTTTTTGTCTTTAAATAAAGAGAAACTCGAAAATTTGTACATTTCCTTAATGACAGTATGCAAATTTCAACTTTTCGTTGTCCTGACCACAAAAGCAAAGTTTTTCCAGGGAAATAATTTTTTTTCATGTTTTTGTGATAGAACCAATTACCCAGAAACAAAAATCGTGTTACATAGTGTACTTTGTTTCAGTGTATATAAATGCATATTATACAGTAGTGTATATTTGTTTTATATACAAGCAATACATATTGACAACACATGTAATATTAGAAATAATTAATTATATGTTGAGCTACCTATCATATAGTGACTAAGCAATGGAAATAGGGGGAGTTCATTTTGGAGGAATGGGAGGGGAAAGAGATCAAATAATTGTGCTCGTATATTAAGTGGGCCGTGTTGAATTAAACAATATTATAAATATAATTATGAATATTAAATATAATTATGAATATTAAATATTAAAGTTTTGTTTTAAATTTCATATACTTTTTTATTAACACTTTTTTATTAGGTCGCTTTCTCGATGTCTGTTTGTTTGGTACAAATTTTGCAATTGATTTTAAACTAACTTCCCGATGAGCTAGCGACTTGAAACTTTAAACATAGTTCAGAAATGGATGACAATGCAATATTAACTCGCTTTCTTGTCTGTCTGTTCATTAGGGAACCCTAATTCTTCGGATAACAGGCCGGTGCCGCAGGGATCGTCTGCTCTGAGTTTTCGTGCATTGCAAGGCAGCATTTTTGCATTGCAAGGCAGCGGTTTTTTTTTTATCATATTTAAAATTTAAATTCGTGTTAAATGTTTAAAATCGATTGAAAAATTCCATATACACAAAACTACAAAGCAGAAAATAATTATTTAAAATTTTTTTTTAATATATCACGTTTTTAAGACGGACTAAAAAGTATAAAATAATTAGTATAAAAAGTATGAAAAGTATAATGAAAAACGTGGGGCGCATGATAATATACACTCCATCCATACCATCTCAAAAGACTACTCAAAAACCATCACTGTTTGTAACTCAAAAACCACTGAAAAGTATCAATAGTAATAAAAAAGATTTTCCAGAAAGAAAGAAGCACAATTTCTAATAAGTAGAATACTGAAAAATCACTATTTGTAACTCAAAAACCATCACTATTTATAACTCAAAAGACACTGAAAAGTATCAATAGGAATAAAAAAAGAAAGTCAAGAAAGAAAGATGCACAATTTCTATTAGGTAGAATACTGAAATGTCACTATTTGTAACTCTAAAACCATCACTATTTATAACTCAAAAACCACTGTAAAGAATCAATTGAAGTTAAAAAAAAGGGAGTCAAGGAAGAAAGAAGCAGTATTTCTATTAGATAGAATACTAAAAAAATCACTATTTGTAACTCAAAGAACTCAAAAACCATTATTGTTTGTAACTCAAGAACCACTCAAAAGTATCAATTGGAATAAAAAAAAGAGAATAAAAAAAATTTTGTAACCTAAAAACCAATACTATTGTAACTCAAAAACCACTGAAAAGTATATCTATAATACTAAAATCTAAAATTACTAAAATTAAAAATTTAAATTCGTGTTAAATGTTTAAAACACGAATTTAAATGTTTAAAATCGATTGAAAAATTCATATACACAAGACTACAAAGCAGAAAATAATTATTTAAATTTTTTTTTTTAATATATCACGTTTTTAAGACGGACTAAAAAGTATAAAATAATTAGTATAAAAAGTATGAAAAGTATAATGAAAAACGTGGGGCGCATGATAATATACACTCCATCCATACCATCTCAATTATCTATTGCATGCAACCCACGTTTTTCGTTATACTTTTTATACTAATTATTTTATATTTTTTAGTCCGTCTTAAAAACGTGGTATAATTATTTGTTTTAATATTTATATGTAACATCTGTAAATATGTTTGATAATTATAAAATAATATTAAATATGAATATTAGAAATCTTCGTTTCTATTGATCTACTACCCAGTATATTTAATTAATATTTTTTTTATTTTTAAAATAAGGTGGAGTAGGGTAAGATCGTAATCGGGTAAGATCGTTAACGCCTTGAATTTATTCTAATATAAATTAAATTATACAAGATAAGAGATAGAAGCCTGTATTAGGTTATTGTGAAGTGATCGTCATAGATATTTATCATTAATTCGGGGAAATACGCTATTTATGTTCAAACGTAAAGTGCGGCTACTTGTATAGTACACATCTAAACTTGAGTTATTCAACAAAGTGCCGTCATTTTTCAGTGAATTTTATGTCTTGCGTGGTTATTTTTGGTAAGTATAAAGAACATTGCTTAAAGTTTACGTTAAATAATACAATCCTTTCAATTCTTTTAAATTTACTGTGAAAAGCACTACTCCGGTCATGCCCCGAAAATATTAGTGCACGGGGCAAGTTTGGAGCATGCGGCGGGGTAACACCGCAGTTGCCTGCACTCTGCACGCGCTCACACTTTTTATTACTTTTTCTGGTTTCTTGCTCATGCTTTATTTAATAATATTTTTATAACGTGTTTTTTAGATCCAAAACCATTCAATCTTTATAAATGTATACTTACTTACTAACTTTTTAACTAAGCAACTTATTTTAATGCAGTAAAAGGCATTTTATAAATGGCTTATGAATAATTCCGATTTTGCCCCATTACATAGGAAGATAGGTTTCAATACGTTTTAAACAGGTGTTTACGAACTTGTCCCGTACATGGGGCAAATCGGAATTATTCATAAGCCATTTATAAAATGCCTTTTACTGCATTAAAATAAGTTGCTTAGTTAAAAAGTTAGTAAGTAAGTATACATTTATAAAGATTGAATGGTTTTGGATCTAAAAAACACGTTATAAAAATATTATTAAATAAAGCATGAGCAAGAAACCAGAAAAAGTAATAAAAAGTGTGAGCGCGTGCAGAGTGCAGGCAACTGCGGTGTTACCCCGCCGCATGCTCCAAACTTGCCCCGTGCACTAATATTTTCGGGGCATGACCGGAGTAGTGCTTTTCACAGTAAATTTAAAAGAATTGAAAGGATTGTATTATTTAACGTAAACTTTAAGCAATGTTCTTTATACTTACCAAAAATAACCACGCAAGACATAAAATTCACTGAAAAATGACGGCACTTTGTTGAATAACTCAAGTTTAGATGTGTACTATACAAGTAGCCGCACTTTACGTTTGAACATAAATAGCGTATTTCCCCGAATTAATGATAAATATCTATGACGATCACTTCACAATAACCTAATACAGGCTTCTATCTCTTATCTTGTATAATTTAATTTATATTAGAATAAATTCAAGGCGTTAACGATCTTACCCGATTACGATCTTACCCTACTCCACCTTATTTTAAAAATAAAAAAAATATTAATTAAATATACTGGGTAGTAGATCAATAGAAACGAAGATTTCTAATATTCATATTTAATATTATTTTATAATTATCAAACATATTTACAGATGTTACATATAAATATTAAAACAAATAATTATACCACGTTTTTAAGACGGACTAAAAAATATAAAATAATTAGTATAAAAAGTATAACGAAAAACGTGGGTTGCATGCAATAGATAATTGAGATGGTATGGATGGAGTGTATATTATCATGCGCCCCACGTTTTTCATTATACTTTTCATACTTTTTATACTAATTATTTTATACTTTTTAGTCCGTCTTAAAAACGTGATATATTAAAAAAAAAAATTTAAATAATTATTTTCTGCTTTGTAGTCTTGTGTATATGAATTTTTCAATCGATTTTAAACATTTAAATTCGTGTTTTAAACATTTAACACGAATTTAAATTTTTAATTTTAGTAATTTTAGATTTTAGTATTATAGATATACTTTTCAGTGGTTTTTGAGTTACAATAGTATTGGTTTTTAGGTTACAAAATTTTTTTTATTCTCTTTTTTTTATTCCAATTGATACTTTTGAGTGGTTCTTGAGTTACAAACAATAATGGTTTTTGAGTTCTTTGAGTTACAAATAGTGATTTTTTAGTATCCTATCTAATAGAAATACTGCTTCTTTCTTCCTTGACTCCCTTTTTTTTAATTTCAATTGATACTTTACAGTGGTTTTTGAGTTATAAATAGTGATGGTTTTAGAGTTACAAATAGTGACATTTCAGTATTCTACCTAATAGAAATTGTGCATCTTTCTTTCTTGACTTTCTTTTTTTATTCCTATTGATACTTTTCAGTGCCTGTTGAGTTAGAAATAGTGATGGTTTTTGAGTTACAAATAGTGATTTTTCAGTATTCTACTTATTAGAAATTGTGCTTCTTTCTTTCTGGAAAATCTTTTTTATTACTATTGATACTTTTCAGTGGTTTTTGAGTTAGAAATAGTGATGGTTTTTGAGTTACAAATAGTGACTTTTCAGTATTCTGCCTAATAGAAATAGTGCATTTGTCTTTCTTGAAACTCTTTTCTTTAATTACAATTGATACTTTTCAGTGGTTTTTGAGTTACAAACTGTGATGGTTTTTGAGTTACAAATAGGGATTTTTCAGTATTCTATCTAATAGAAATAGTGCTTCTTTGTTTCCTGACTCTTTTTTTTTTATTCAAACATCTCCCGTGTACATGTGCTTGTTTTTCAGTATCACATAGAATTTGATTAAGTAAGAATATTATATTTAAAATATTCTAACATTTCGGCAATTATAGTTTTAATTGTCATTTTCGAATTAAAAATAAACAGACGGATCGGAAATAAAAAAAAAATCTTGAGATTAAAAAAAAAAAGGTTGAATTCATTCATTATTGATTGGGGGAAGGGGAAGGACACATAAGTCAAAAAACAATATAAAGTGACTAGTAGTCACTTTAACCTAATAGATAAGACGTCTGACTTCGGATCAGAAGGTTGTAGATTCGTTTCCTGTCGCGGACGATTCATTGTAAAAATTATTTCTATTTTCCATTCGCTCAGGAAATTACGCCGGACAGACAGACAGAGAAATAAAAGATTTTAGTAATCTACTATATTACTAAAATCTTTTATTTCTCTGTCTGTCTATCCGGCGCAATTTCCTGAGCGAATGGAAAATAGAAATTATTTTTACAATGAAACATTCGCGACAGGAATCGAACCTACAACCTTCTGATTCGAAGTCAGCCGTCTTATCCATTAGGCCAAGGTGACTACTACTCACTTTGTATTGTTTTTTGACTTGTGTATCCTTCCCCTTCCCCCAATCAATAATGAATGAATTCAACCTTTTTTTTTTTTTTTTTTTTTTTTTTTTTTGAATTTCAAAATTTTTTATTTATTTCCGATCCGTCTGTTTATTTTTAATTAGAACTATAATTGCAGAAATGTTGGAATATTTTAAATATAGGCCTAATATTCTTACTTAATCAAATTCTATGTGATATTGAAAAACAAGCATGTGTACAGGGGAGACGTTTGAATAAAAAAAGGAGTCAAGAAAGAAAGAAGCACTATTTCTATTATATAGAAAACTGAAAAAATCCCTATTTGTCACTTAAAAACCATCACTATTTATAACTCAAAAACCATTGAAAAGTATCAATTGTAATTACAAAAAGTGTTTCAAGAAAGAAAGAAGCACTATTTCCAATGGGTAGAATACTGAAAAATCACTATTTATAATTCAAAAACCATCACTATTTCTAACTCAAAAACCACTGAAAAGTATCAATTGGAACAAAAAAAAAGAGATTCATGAAAGAAAGTTGCACAGTCTTGGATTGAGAGAATGTAGACAACAAAAATTAAATTAAAAAAAACTTTTAAAAAATTTTAGTTTTAGTTTACTCGATGTAATTTGTGTGTGTGTGTTTTTTTTAATAAATAAAAAGTTGTTTTCCGTTACATAAGCGAGGCTTCCGGAGCGAGGCGACGGGTAGCCGACTAGTATAGATTTAACAAATAAATGGCTAAATTTAAACTTAAAAAAAAAACCGGTCCGAATTTACCCCACTCCACCTTAATAAATAATAATAGCTAAAAGAACGTTGTAAATACAAAATTTGAAAAATCTCGCTTATAATTAAGTTTATTTTTGTTGTGTAGAATTACAAAATTGTACAGAAGTTATATTGAAACTAGCAGCAAAGCCTATTGGACGCTTAAGAATGCTTAAAAAAAGTGGGCCGAAAATGATTTAAAAACGAAAAGATATAATTACACAATATTAAAATATAAAAAATACAGTTTATTTAATTCATTTATTAATATTATTTTGTAATTAACAAACATAGTTCCACATGTTATATGTATATATTTCCAAATTGCAAATGATTGATTGAAATCTTTGCTTTGCGAACTCGAAGAGCCAGATTTGAGTTTTGCCTGTTCTATATATATATATATATATATATATATAAATCCAATACACAAAACTTGAATCTACACCTATTCAAGTTTCGTAATGCAAATATTTCATTTAATGATTTGCAATTTAGAATTCAGAATAATAAGCGCTTCTTATAATGGAGCGCTTTTGTGATTTCTAAAAATTTTTAGCTTAGTTTCAAAATTCAACACCAGGTGCCGCTGATGACGTGTTTGTATATTCGAATGTTAATACTTACACAGAAACAGCTTTTTGAAATGAATTTGGTTTTTAAATTTCAGAAAGCTGTCCGGCAAATTTTATATATATATATATATATATATATATATA
>JAFIDM010009631.1:111424899-111449606 GCA_023159025.1 Thereuonema tuberculata
TATATATATATATATATATATATATATATATAAAGAAAATAATATATGAAATTTAAAACAAAATTTTTAATTTAAATTTATTAATTCATATTTAATATTCATAATTAATATTTACAAAAAAAATCCTCAACATCCTATGCCTGCTAAGCGTGCAAAATTTTTTTAAGCTTTTGTCGCCCAGTTGTCCGTCGCCCAGTTGATCATCGCCCAGTTGTCCGTCGCTTAGTTGACCATTGCTCATTTGACCATCGCCCAGTCGGGTATTTCCCGAGTGGTTTGTTCAGGGAGTAGGGAGATCAACATTTTAAACTGAATCATTAATAAACATCGTATCAAATTTTTAAAATATCCATCCTGCCGATTTAGGCTGGTCGCACACTGTCTCAGATTAGCTCGGAACGTGAGATCATATGAGATCAGATAAAGTCGGAAGCCATGCATTTCAATTAACTCCACGCACACTGCTTCCGCTCAGATCAGAACGCGTTAGAAGTTTTCCCTCGTCGAGCAATTTTGTTCTAATTCCGAAGCGTTCTGAAGGGGTGCGCATGAGCAGGAGACTCCGTCTGAGCTGTTGTCCCGCCGTTACATAGAATTATCACAACTTTCACGCCTTGTTAGATGTTGTCTCGTACATTTTGAAGTGGATTTCTTTCGCTATGTCTTTAGATGAAAAGCTTAAATTGTTATGGTTGAACAGTATCCAGTAATCTACCACCGTAGTAACAACGATTATTATAATATTTCATTGAAAGAAAAGATTTGGGAGGAAATATTAACAAATTAAAATATTTTTTATTGAGTTATTAAATATTTTACAAAATAAAACCATTAAAATTAAATGAAAATTATGTTTGACTGTCATTCTGTTCTGAGCGGAGCGGATATAGTGTGTAGGAAATTCCCTGATCTGAGCTGACATTCTGATCTGATCTAAGCTGATCTGAGACAGTGTGTGATCTGCCTTAGAGTGATGTATGTACAGACAAATATATAAATAAGAAAAAGATTCCTGTGTAATAGAAAATTGCAATAAACAATTTTATGGTCTCCTATTTAGTGATTAGTAATGACACTTTTGTTTTCTTTGTATTAGTCGCCTTAACAAGAAATAATGCAACATAAAAAGTCAATGTTTTGGTATTGTAACCGAAAAGCAGAAGAAAGCAAGGCATGTATTAAATGTCATCGTCAGGAAGGACACTTCTGTTTGATGATCTGTCCATGATCTCAAGATCCACTTGGTGAATCTATCTACGGCTTCCTTTAATACCGTAGTTCCTAAATTGAAAATGATATCCGATGGACAGATACGCGGTGTATCTGCTGGCTTACCCAATCGAATCAACTCAGTATCTATCATAACAATTTATGTCACTGTTTTTCTACAGATTTTATGATAATAACCACGTAAACATAACTATTCTTACTTGATTATTATCATGACTTGGCCCAGTAACGATGGGGGTTAGCTGATTTCGTATGAATATTTATGAAAATTGTTTTTTGATTTTTTTTTCTTTTTGAATCATTAAGATAGGAAGAAAATTAGAAGATAGATTTCTTGTTAGTTGGCATTAAGCACCATCTTGAATTTTGTAATTCTCATTTGTAAAGCTAAATTGAAATACGGACGTACGAACTAGAAATTACAGCAAAAACATTTTCAATGCTTTTGAAATAATTAAGAAAAAAAAACAATATACATAAACATTCCATTATCGTTGGTTCGAATTCTTTTGAGTTCGTTGATTTGCCGTTCAGCGTAGCCGAATGGTCATGACAGCCGCGTTTTGAGCACGTGATAGTGGGGATGAATTCCTTAGGTCTTTCTGCCAGCTGTGATAGTTTCTCTTCCTTGTTTTTTCTTTCTACGACTTGTTCTCTATTAATTATCTTCTTCCTGGTGCAGATGATATTAAGTTTCTGTTGCTCTTGCGCCATTAAATATCACACACTAAAATACAAAGAAACTGGTCACTCATTAATAAAAGTAATAGTTTTGCTTTGATTTTAATATATTTATTATGAAACCTTATATTTGCAATGTCATTACGATCTGAAAATTCAAATAATGCATAGACATTAAGATACTGTAAAGAATGAAAAGTGTTTATTTCCTCTGTTTGTGAAGAGAATAAAATCACTGAAATGCCGTTTTTCTACATATTACAGTTTAAGAACATCTGTGTTGGATTCCTACAACGATGGATCGATCAAACACAGTGAAAGAACCAGCAGCTGAAATCATTGTAAGTGAAAACTGCTCATTAAGACAAATAAACTCAAAAAAAAAGAAAAAAAACAAAATGCACACTGAACTTGTTCATCATTGTTTTCTGTTTTGTTTTTTATGGTTTCTGCTTACATTTAGGAATAGGATTAATGATTTTAATCTCCACTGAACCACTACTTAACTATTATCTAAAGCACACTGCATATAGTGTAGATTTACTACTTTAAGTATGAGAGTTATTTTTAAAAATGGAAATAAGTTATTTAAAGGTACTTGGACTTATTCCTCTTCAACAACATTCCTGATTACTTATGCAGACAGGATTCTAAGAATTAACTCATTCTTTGACGCCGTAATTATATTCAAGATAAAGATTAATGATGTTAAATAATATTAGTATATATTCTCATAAAAAAATAACTTAAATTATTATCTATTATTAGCTTGAAAAATACAATTAACTATCGTGCTACCAGCTTCTGGAACGTTGCATTAGAAATTTCAGGATTGCTAATCTGAAACTGAAACAGCTTTATTTAACAAATACCTTTTGCTAAAAAACAACAATGGATGAGACCAAGTTATTCACAAGTGACATCCTGGAACAGCTGTTTCACGCTCGTTGGCGATCATCAGCCAGGAGAAGTCACTGTAAATAACAAGGTCTCGCTACCCTTTGTTTCTTCGGAATATAATCTCGGATATATTCGTTATCTCTTTCGATCATTATAATAATCTCCACTGCAGTCCACAAATTATATTGATTAACTTGTGACTTTTAACTGTACTTGAATCCTTTGGAATATATCGTGGCTTAATCTCACTGTCGATATTTCAATAGAATACTTTTTCACCTGACATAAACCGCTGCTAACATCATCTGAGTACATTATTGAACATTGGGAAAACTTTATTGTGATCTTAGTCTATTTATATACAATTAAAATCTCTAGTTTTCCTGAATATTAACCTTACGGAAACGTAATATCATTCCGATAGACTTATTCACTTTTAGACGTAGTCAACACACTTCTACATCAAAATAACAAAGCTGTAGTACTATATGGTTCTTTATTCCTTTTTAACAAAATACGCATAAGCTTTGTGATATCTTAAAGTCAACAATGTAGTATCATACTGTTATTTACTGATGCACTATTTCAGTGTTTGATAGGCACAAAACTATGAAAAATATATTTTTTACTTATTTCACTTTCACACATATATTTATTTGAGAAGGAAATTTTATTTATTCCAGGTAATCTTTTCCTATAAATTTCCCTAGAGTAGTCTTTTTCAGGAATAACAGGTAATATACTGTCGGTCTAAGTATTCTTACTAAGTATTTCAGTCTATGAAAAACCAATTTGCCGTCCTGGACCAAACTGACATGGATCATATAAGAAATCAGCCATTGTATATATGTAGTAAATGGATATTATTAAATCCTACCTTACACAAATGAAAGGAGATGAATGAGCTTTAATTAATAAAACTTTGTAGCTTTTAATCTCGTTACAGCAAGACCATTTGTGTATGGTATGCTTTTAATGAGCTTTAATTAATAACTTTTTTGTAGCTTTTAAAGGTAAGTTAGAAATTGAGATGGTAAAAGCTGTATTCTACATATCATTTACAATTCGTAATGATTAACATGAATTGAATTGAATTTATTGATATTGAACGAGCTATTACTGAATAAAAGTAAACTATATTTAATCTTTCTCATTTTTTTAATTTTTATTAGGTTTTTTTTTTCCAAAATAAAAACGAAAATTACAGCCAGTAATATTAATAATATTCTTTCGTTACTAATGCTTAAAGTATAAAGAAAAACTTTTCCTTTAATAGTTCGTTTTAATGGAACTAATAAAACCAGCATTAGAGTAAAAAAAGTTAACTTTTTCAGGTAAATTTAATGACTGTGAAAATCGCCATTGTTTAGACAAAGATGTGACATTATGTAATTACTAGCTTATAATTCCAGTAGGTCCGGTAGCCGAGTGGGAAAGGCACTTGAAGGTGATGTGTTCGATCCCCGGTCTAAGAGAAGGGTGGGGATTTTTTCCATGCTCCATTCTCCTCCAAACAAGTCCTAGGGTCTACCCAACCCTCTGTTGAATGGGTTTGTTTCCTGGGGGTTAAAAGAGAGCGGGCGTAGGGCTGACAGCACGACCTTAACTTCGTTCCGTTGGTCACGGAACGCCGGGAGCCTTACCTCTCGCGACCTAAGGAGGCCTTTGTGGGACACTGTAACTTTAACTTCAATAATTCCAGTAGCTTATCTAATGTTTTGTTGCAGGAGCTATTGATACACAATATTTCTACAGAATCTAATATGCCAATATGAAATGATTCTGGTTGTTTCAGATCAACGATTCCATTCAATTTTACTTTAGTGTTAGCATTTCATCGTTGACATTTATCAATTTAATTTAATAAAAGGACAAAAATAGCAATATTCTGTTAAAAGCATATTTTTCAGGAATTTTATTTAAATCTACAACTGTGCGCTGGAAGGATCAATAACAACAGAGTATGGTTAAGTGTAACACTTGACAAGACAATTTTGAAGGAGTATTACGTATTTATGATTTCGTGAAATTTAATCTATGATATTATATTATATTATATAAAAACGTTATTCTGTCTTCATTCTGTCGTAAGACTTCAGTTTTTCCAATTTTGTGACCAAACTAAAAGAGATAGATTGGTCATGCAAATGGATAAAATCTTTTTAAGACAAACAAAATGCTACAAAAATCTTTCATAATAAGTTTTGGTTTCCAAGATGGCGCCTTTTAAAGGGTCAAATTTGGACTTTCTCAATTTAAACGAAAAGTATAAAAGTTGGAAGAGAACATTATATTGAGGAAATGTTGGTATTTCAAAGTTCTATCGAACGATATATCAGTCATTCACAAACGTTTCTGCGTTTGCAAGATACATGCAAAAATGTGAAAAATTTTATATTGGCTATTGTGAGAAGTTTGTGAAGGCACGTAAAAATGAAACAACTGTACAAGTCATGGAAATACGAAAACAAATATAGATCATATTTTCATAAATAAGCATGATATCAAAACATGCGGAGAAGGCCACAACGGGCTGGGAAGTCGTATATTCTCCGATCTCAATATTAATTTGCTAAATAAATAAAAAAAAAAAATTAATGCTATATATGCAAGGGTTCCGGAGCGAAGCGACGGTACCCGGCTAGTCTTTAATAAAATAGCGTACTTCACTTGACGACAAATCAGTTTCAAGATGTAATTAGTTCTCTAATAATACATCATTTGATGGTGGTTATGAATTTATTACTTAAACATAATAATCAACATGATATTTTTCTTTAATCTTATCTTCAAAGTAATATCGTAAAGAATGATAAAAGAATGATAAAAGAACTTTTTAAAGTGGTACTTCCTTGTAATATTTGAGTAAAAAATTAAAAGAATGAAAAATTTCAATTTGAACAGCAAAAACTAAAGAGGTTTCCTTGAAAAGGGAGAAAAAGAAAATCAGAAATTCCCAATTCTAAGCAGTTCCGTAGTTGGCCGCTAGAGGCACAATATGGAAGATCTCTTCTTTACGCAGAGAGACAGGAAATGTTTCGCAAATCGCTGCGAGCAAAGCAAAAACGTTATTCAAACATTTCAAGCTCAGCAATTAAATCGTAAATAAATTTTTTACTTCAATTTTAAGGGTGCAGTTGTTTAAAAAGGAGTAATTATATCAAAATTTTTCATTTTATTTAAGGGTGGATTTAACCGTACAACCATTTATTTTTGGACTCTGTTAGACAACCAATTTGGTGGCTATAGGACTAATATAATCGAATACGCAAATATGAATTGCAAATACTATGAGTCACATGAATAGCATCTTCTAATGCTTCATAAATAGGTTGGTTTTTTTTTTTTTTTTGATTCAGTAGATAATCATACTTGTTAATTGAAAGAAAAATCAGTAAAACTATTAGCAGCATTTCAATGAACTGCAAACATCTTAAAAATCTGATTATGATAATAAACCATCATTAATTGTTTTATCAATCTCACAAGTTCATACAATCTCTCCTTTGTGATTTTTATATGGAATTTCAGTTTTCTGGTATAAAGTTTTACTTCATCACAATGAATAATCGGATGCATTTAATTACTAAATAAATTATGAGATTATAAGTTACTGCAACTATTTCTTTTAATGAAAGATTACTATTAATTTGTTTCTTAATATTTTAAATATTAATTTAACATTTTATTTGTAGTCTAAAAGTAGGCTTATAATGGTAGTTTACTTACAATGAACTTTTATATATTGATTGTTTTGCGGCCCTTGATCTTCCTTTTAGTAAACCATATCGCTATAAATTTAGATTTCTAGAATACATAAAGTTTTTAAGTTATCTTGATAACAATATTCAATTTAAAATTCCATCCCAAACGTCTTCTGTGCTAATTATTTTTTTTTCCTGTGATTTAGGTGAAAGAATATTAAAAATGTTAAATTAATGAATTTTGGTAGCTATGTTTATCGTGTGAATATAAATCTTCTTTTATACATACATTGAACACTTAAAGACTTAAGATATTCAAGCTAAATTTGTGCAGTGGGAAGTGAAAATAATTAAATTTAGATATTCAGAAACTTAATTCTGCTTTATTTAGTACGTAGTATGTGAAATTTGAGTGTTGAATGTATGATGGTGGAGGATTGACGAGTGATTTCTTATGAATGGTGTTCAGTATCTGTGTTTCTGAATGATTCTGCATCTGAAAGCTCCATAACGGATCGTTTTATCTGGATGGCAATAGGGCTGCGAAGATTGAACGACTGACATTCCTGTACTATAGGAGCTCATTTAGGTGTAAGTGTGAAGACTTACATAGTCAATCTACCGTTGTTTATTATAAAGATGTTGCCTTGAGTAGTTTTTAATATAATATTGATGAAGACCGATTATCTGATTGGCAAGCGATCATTGTGTCTTCAGCAACTAATGTCAGATTCTTCTTTTACGCCCAAATGGTCCCTAAACTACTGCGGCAGGTAATGCGGAGATATGTGGTAGGCTCGTTGTCTAAGTCTTACGCAAACACAAATGTAACCATCACTGCGAAAAATGCGAAAATGAGGCTCATCAGTCGCCTCTATACTGACGTCATTCTTTGTTGCATTACTTTGGAGCTGGAGGCGCTGTGAAACACAAGTTGGCTTCCAACAACGTTTAGCAATGTTCGTCAAGTAACACTTGAACCTGCAGAATGTTAATAGTTGTTGTTGTTGTAGATCGCTGACAGCCATGCAATTTACACGTCGATTCTCCGTTTCTATTGTCGTTCTAAAAGTTCCAGAGCAAAAGCCTCCATTGGCGTTTGCCTTCCTTTGCCGTACTCATTACAGCGTCAGTCTAACTTATTACTGCTCGTAATCCTCAATTAAATCATTGCCCGATTTCACGTAAAAACATCATTGTCTTATCACTAATCATCTGCCCCCCGCTCGAAGTCTATTAGTTGTCTATCTTCCTTCGTATCAAATATATTTATGAACAATTTATTGTTTGTAATGGAGTTTTAATAATGTTTTTACAAAATAGAGGCATAGTTACCCACGCATTGAGAAACATATTACTCTGACCTTTCGAAACTTTAATTAATCTATTACTATTGAGCACGATTATTTTGGTCTCAATCCCGCATTCCATAAAAGGATCCCCAAGTGATATGCCTGGGTTAACTGAGCATATAAGTAGTTATATATTTAATTCTTCAATACTCTAAAACCGGTAAAAATGTTAATAATTGGTTTAGGTACAGATCCATGATGGTCCAAGGCAAAGTTGGAGATAAAGCTCCCAACGTTTCATTGACTAGAACTGAGATGAGGTCGGATGGTCAGTTCAACGCTCGCCCGCCTTTATCTCCAGGAAAGAAATCTGGTACCCGTTCTACAAGGAATGGATGAGCCCTAGGACTCGTCTCGAGGAGAAAAATCTGCTGAGGATTGAACCCGGCTCCTCCAGCTCGTAGTCAAGCGCCTAATCCAAATAATTAGTTATACGCTCATTCATCCGTCGCATGTTGGAGACCAAAATAATCGTACTCATATTTCAAGAGGGACCGGAAATAAACATCGTGGCAAATTTTAAAGAAATCAGTCCAGTCATTTTAGAGTTGGATTTCGAGGGTCATTTTGGAAGGATGGAAGGGACGGATACCAAAATAAATGTGCCATTGTTTTAAGTTGGGCCATCAATAAGTTACGTACCGTCCAATCGTTTTTAGGTGATGAGTATAAAAAAGAAAGAAACGGTCAAACAGAGTATGAAATAGTAAAACTTTGCATGTCCAGTCAATAATGAAATTTAATTATCCCTTAACAATGATTAACAGAAATCTACACGGAAATATAATTAATATAGTAATAATGTTCATTTAAATCTACACGGAAATATAGTAATAATGTTCATTTAAATGTTGTTTCCACAATATATAATAAAAAAATAAATGCATATAATAAAAAAAATATAAAAACTTTGTAGAAATTTATGAAACAAAATGCTAATTACTGCTATAAAGCTTTGTAAATGATCAATAAATAAGCTTAAGTCGGGTAAACCAATATCTATCTGCCGCTAATGGATCATCATTTATTGACACATATTTATCAGAGCACAAATGCATTCAGAGAATTGAATCACTGCCATCAACATAATTTCCTGACATTCGTTTTGTATTACACTCACTGACAAAAAAATTAGTGTACCAGAAACAGCACTCGATATGAAATGGTACTTACCGTAGGCAATGAGAATGATAATGCAAATAACTGATTACAGTATTAGAATAAATGGGTCTGGCAAATCTACAGGTCAATGCATGCAACGATACGGCTTGTTATGGAATCTGAGACGTCTTTGCTATCCTGCGGAAAATCCTCCCATAGCTGTTACAACTGCCACTCCAGATCGCTCCTACCTGTTGATAGCCAAGCTACCATCCCAGCTGTTCCTCACATTTTCAGTGGGTGATAAGTCTGGAGACCTGAGCGGCCAAGGAAGGGTGTCGACAGCAGGGAGGCAGTCCAGGAAAACCCGTGCTGTATGTGGGCGGGCAATATCTCATTGGAAAATGAACTGCTGTAGCCGCTCCAAGAAGGGAAGCACAAATTCTGCAGCCTCATGTCCTTCCCTTCTTGGAGCGGTTACAGCAGTACTTTTTCCAATGAGATAACCACATGCAACACGGGTTTCTCTGAACTGCCTCCGTGTTCTCGACACTCTTCCTTGGCCCCTCAGGTCTCCAGACTTATCGCCCACTGAATATGTCTGGGACCAACTGGGAGGATAATTTAATTCAGGAGAATATATTACTGGGCCGTCAACGTTCTCCTGATCACTACAAGTGGAGATCCAGAATCGTAGGAGATGATGGCTTTCCACACCATGAGGCAACTTCGCTCAACAATGAAGTCCGGATTTGTGCACTTTTCCTTACTCAGGTACGGTGGTTATCCCTGTCCAGACAAAACCTGGATTCGTCTGGATTTAAACACGATTCGTTGCCACTCCACAACCATGCATGCCACCCACTCACTACACCGCTACAAACAAAAACCGTCGATGATGGGGTGTTAAAAGCAACGTAAGGATCGCCGAGAATACAAGTTTTGTTCTGCAAGTCGCATCGCAATCGTACGGGTAGACACACGGTTCCTGGTGATTCTGCTGCATGTCTTCGATGGTGGACAATTCGTGCCTGAGAGATCCTCTCTTCTGGTGTAGTCTGTCTAGGTCTTCCAGTGCCATCTCTGTGCATGTGTGTTCTCACACCTCTCTTTTGCTCCCAACACAAGTCGCACCGTATAGTCGGAATGGTTCAGGTGGCGGACAATTCGGCAGAACGACCAACCTGCCTCCAACGATACGACCTCCCAGTGTCCAATTACCAAAAACTTATTGGGTCAAATTCCACCAAATTTGGTGGGAAACTAATTAGACCTGGGGTTTTGATTTTTTAAAAAAAAAATAATTCAAAATTTCGTCACCAGGGAAAAATGGCGCTGGAAGCATGGAAATATACAGATTGCAGTAAACTGACGTCATAGATTGAAGAATATAAAAAGATGAAAACGAACAGCTGTACTAGATCCGACTGATGGGCTGTGATTGTGCGGTGGTACTTTGATGTGAAACCTTCTCTATGATAAATTTACGTGATCGTGCTTGGCTGGTGAAACTTTACTACCAAAAAAAAAAAAAAACATTTCTTCTGTCGCACTTCGGGAATATCGGAGGTTGAAGAATTTAAGGAAAGGCCCAATGACAATCAGAAATTTGCGAAATATGATTTTGCGATTTGAAAATACGGGATCATTACAAGTGCTGCCAGGACCGACGCAAACCGACATCAAACCAACAACTTGAAACAGTTTCCACTGGTGCACTGGAACCAAACGATGCACACACGTCCAGTAGTACACTGGCAAAATACAGGCAATTTCATATGTCATATGCAATGCTGTTGAAAATTATGCGTAAACTGCTGAAGTTTTCCCTTACAACATTGCTCCGTCAATGCTGTGAGGTACCAACGAATATTGCTTGATTTTGCTATTCCACAACTTCAACAGCGTGAATACCTCGGATTCACCATTTTTACGCAGGATTAAGCACCCCCTCACATTGGGCGCACAGCAAGTCCTACGGCAGCATTTCACAGAAGACAGAATAATTAGTCGAGCAATTCCTACTAGTTGGCCAGCCCGTTCATCTAATCTCACTCCCTGTGACTTTTAGTTATGAGGATATTTGAAAAGCTTGGTGTACCAAGGAGGCGTGGATAAATTGGTAACGTTGAGGAACCGAATAAATAACAGACCAAGGCAAATCATTGGAGATCTGTTGCGTTCTGCTGTAGGGAATGCTCTGTTCACAGAATGCAGTTAATGGAACAATTGCATGAAAAAATATTGAATCACATCTTTACATGATGCCGAATAAAAATTAATATTGACTATAAACTTTCTTTGTTATGCCCAATTTTCTCTACACATGTAGCTGTTTGTGGTAAGTGGGCTGAAAACTACTCCTCTTTAATTATTGACACACGGTACGTGTTATGGAAAGAGGAGGAATTTTCTTATAGTTACTTATCAAGGTTTTGAAACAGCTGTTACCTATCTTTTTTTTCTTTTTTCTATATTATCATTTTAATTTGCCATGTAACAATTTTAATTTAAAAAAAGTATATTTACATTATAATTAACGTTCAGAATGCCAAAAAATAATTATACGTTATAAATCATTTTAGAAATCCATTTATCTTTTCATTGTTATTTAATGACAAAGTAAGTCATTCAAATCTGTTTGCTGAAGATAAGTTAGTATCGTTTAGATATAAGCAAATTTGATGGGATCTTTTCGTTTATATTTTCCGATATTTACATAGAATCTATTTCGTTAATTGGTAACGCATTTCGGCCCAAATTAAATTTTAAGAATTATGTATGTTTTGTGAAATACAAGCTTAAAATAATTATTGAAAAGGAAGATAATTTAACAGCAATCGTCATTGAAATTTAATTCGTGAAAGCAAATAATTCCAGACATGATTGCACGAAATATATTAATTTTTCGAATAAAACGCAATTAAATATTTTTATAATTCGCTTTTGCTCAATGTTTAGGATGAGCAATTAAATCTTTAGTATAGAAATTTTAAGTTATAGTAGCCAGATACCAATAATTAAATTTGCATATCAGTCCAAACTGCAAGAAGGTGTTGCATCTTTCACATCCTCTTGAAATTTGTTCTGATAATAACTTCTAATAAGTTATTAGTTCAATAGTCTGAGGGCTACAAAAAAGAAATTTGACAATACTGTTAAAGCCTGCACGACACTTTCATCCGTTGTACTGAGTGAGTTTGAGAATAGTTAGCCTTCGGATGCCGACGTCTCGAGACAAATATTGGCCAACAGATGGCAGTCGCAGATTGAGTGAGGTACTTAGAGAATACTGTGACATCTTAGATAAACAACATCACAACTAGCTTCAACAGCTGCAACATCCTCACTTTCCACCATCTATAAAACTAAGCAATTTTTATACATAGTGTAGGTCTCCATTGCTCACCTCTGTTCGAAAGCTAGCTGAAGATCCAATGTAATATGTGTGTCTTATAGTATACAATGGTCTGCATCTGATCTTGTGTCAACTCTAAGCGTCCCGTCTTCAGTAAAAAAAGCTCAGCTTTTTTCTTTGAGGAGATGATCATCATATTTTCATTAGTGAGACAAAACAACCAATAATTAATTTCCATCGAGTCATGTTGTGGGCTCCTACTAATAGCTCTTCTCATTATTCGAAATTCTTTTGCAATACCTTTCAATACTGTTGATGCTTATCAGAATCAGTAATCCATGCTTCATAGAGCGAACTATAAATCTTTTTTAAGCTAAATGTTGATTCAATTTTCAACATAGTTTTCCTTAGTTCCAGGAATCCTCAGACGTTTGCCTCATTAATGTAGAACGCAATGTATCGTACACTTGCCATTTTGCATTATAATTGTCTTCTTGTAACTATGTGAGCTAGCAAGAGCTTTACTTGTACCAGTGACTACCAGTGACTCAATTTCAGCTCTGTCGCATTTCTACTGAATTGATATTTTTTGTTATCTCAGGGAAATAAAATCATAATTCTAAAATCAGAATAACATAAAGCAGTTCTGGTATTGCTTATCCGTTTTTTAATGCATAAGCAAAAGACAACAAAATTAAGGCTGGAGCTGACATCTGGGAACTAAATACTGTTTATTTTCTTCCACCAATAAGATTTAAATCTCAAAGAAAAACAAAAAACCAAAAGAGTGATACTAGGCAGAAGCTGAAATTGGCAGAAGCAAAGAGCGAATCGAATAGGTAAAGAGATCTGTTTTACGAAGCAAATCAGTTCTGATTAAGATCTTTGTATTCAGGAAGGTTCATTGTGATAGATTGAAATGCAAGCAACCAGTGTTAGTTTCACATGAATCGATGTTTGGTTGTTGAAATTCAGGACAATGGTGGTCTACTATCAACTCAACTTCAGGGTTTCTTTCACGAATCTTCCTTCTAGTAATTTTTGTTAAGGTAAAATTTCTTAAATCTTAAGATCTGAAAACGTAATGTCACTTTTTCTCATACAATATGAAGTAAATTTAATTAAGAATAACATGTCATTAAAGTTAGTTTTAGCTTACTGAAAACTAGCCTTTTCATTAATGACTGTTTTCTTACAGTTAATTACTCCAAATTTCAGTTATTTTTTAAAAAAAAGCAGGACTCAGGAAGTTGGTAAATAAAAAAAAATTGAAGGAAAGCAAGATCTTCAATTTTACTATTGTTTTACTGATTGAGTTACATGATCATAGAGCTGAAATCGAAAATACTCGATTTAAGATAGTTTCTTGATGATAATTCATTCTTCAGAAAATACATTTAATCATCCCTCGATTTACGAAATATTGTATCCAATCTAATCGTTGGTAAATAGAGAATTCTTCATTCATTAATTTAAAAGAAAAACTTTTAAAGATGGCTTCCTTCCCCATCCCTCCCAAAGAAAAAAATGTTCATTGAATTTTCATCAATTTTACAATAATTTAGAATAACAATACTAGAGTAATAGAAAACAAATTCATTTAAAAGCATTTTAAAACTGATTGAACATGTTATTCCGAACACCAAGACGGAGTTATGCTACATATAATAAAATATTGAGAATATTGTCTACAGGAATTATTACATCAATACTAGTTTCAACGTCACAACTCACACGATGCGTTTGCAGCGCCTTGGCGAATGCTGAATGGGATTTTCCATTAGTGTGCAGCTGTTCATAAGCATTACTCTGAGAAAAGATTACTGTTACTGTTACTATACAAAATGCCGCAAAGGCGACAACGAACTGCATTTCTGCAATTAGCCCATTTTGAACGAGGTATGGTCAATTCTTTCGTCAGATCGCGGCAAGAATGGGTCCAGGCATCTCCACCGAGTTATTGGCAATAATGGTCCCGGGAAGGCACTATTACCAGAATACCGGGGTCGGGGCCCTCCCGATCCACAGGAGAGAGAGAAAGATTGGCGCATTCGCAGGATGGCCCTGCCGGATCCCAGGGCGTCTGCAGAGGAAATTCGAGCCGCAGTGAAATTCGGCGTAACCACAAGAACCGTTCGAAATCGTCTACTGATATTGACGCCTAGAGCGTAGATTGACGTCTGGACGCCTAAAGTGGAGGTCAATCTCCAGTAGACAATTCAGAACTGTTCTTGTAGTTTGCTGTTCACTCCTGCCCACCCGTTCAATTCGTCTTCAGTGGTGTTGCGCAAGATCCCACTGGGGGGATTTCGTAGTTACCCTAAAACATCAAGACTACGAACGGTTTATATCAGCAAGGTGATTGAACCCGTTGTTCTGCCGTTCATGAACGGTATTGAGAGGGTGGGGGGCTGCTTCAACATCTCATCCACAAGTTGCATCTGCAACTGTGGATACACTGTGTGTCCATCAATGCACACTCATAATTATCGTTCCCACAATAAGGACTTCAAGCTCAATTCTGAACTAAGGGTCGGACTATGAAATGATTCTTGTTAACCATTTTCGCTCTAAACCATTATTTTTAGATGTCTTTGGATTCAGTGGCAAGAAACCTCAAACGATCACCAAAGCAATAGCATTAATAATCACAAACTAATTTTATTGAGTCGATGTTCTGTTAATTGGTGAATCCTCGGTTTACAAGGTAGAACTTCAATGTTCAAAAATCCATGACATACAAAATTTCACAGTTAACTAGCAGTTAAGACTATTCCTATATACCTACTTTATTTCAAAAATCCACTTCATTTAATTAATGAAGTATTAGGCCTAATTATAAACTGCGACATAATTTATTGTAAAACTTTCAAATTATAGCTAAATGTCATTAAATAGGATGCAAAATTCAATCTTGAACTCGATTTTCGATTGATTTTATTGATTCCAAGAATTGCATTAATTAAGGATTAAATTGTTCAGTTTGCAGGTGTATAATATAGTGACTTGCCACTAGCAATCAAAATGTTTGGATAAATTTATATTAAATCAGTATCGACATAGAATCAGTTAAAATAAATTAAAATATTTTTAACAAAATTAAACACATATGCAATTGAAAAAAGTAAAATAGAATCAGTTACTCTGAAACTAAATTTAAGATTTGAAATATTTTAATTTTAAAAATTAAAAATCATTATCGATTAAAATTTATGCTATTCATTGGCAATGACCATTTGCCTTGTACATTAAAAATTTCTCAGTTTGGATACCTGTGGAGAATTTTACGTGTGACGAAAATAAACAGAAAAGCATTAGATACGAAACAACTCAGACAGACCAATTAATTCTACTCAACATCTAAAAATGCATTAAATCCATTTAAATTTCCATATGCTTTTATTTGATTAAAATTAAATTGATTTAGGCGACTTAGTTTGCTAATTTAATCAGTGTTCAGAAATAAAGAATTAAGATAACCTGCTTGAGTTAGGTAGTTACTATAATTTACAAATTTGGAGACTTGTCCTTGACAACACTTTACGTCTTTCAAAACAGAAAGAAAAAAATCTTTAAACTTTAACTTTTTAAGGAAAGTATAGCTTTCAGTAACTTCTTGAATTATTTTGATTACCATTTGTTTCCAGAAGCTTCGATTACTTTTTCGAAACATGTTTTGACAACAATGATCTTATCCAAATATTGATCAGAACTAGAAATAATTAAAAATCATGCACTATTCCAGTAGATACCAATTCCTTGATTCCAAACATAAAATAAAGTTGGGATTTTATAGAGAAACTATCAAAGCAAAATAGCGAATCTTCTAATTAGGGTCCAGATTTTCATATATCATTTTTTTTCTGATCTTTCATTTGTAAATTGATATAAATAGTTTTCCAGTTAATCTGATTGAATTAATATTGTTTTTTATTCTTGTGCTTACAAATGCATACTTCCATCTTTCTAATCTTTAAAGCACATTTCCATCACATTTAGGGATATATTTCCTGTAGCGAATTAGACAACTAATTAGGTTTTTATTTTTGGTTTCAAGTTGGCTTTTTTTTATTTAAAATAAAATGTAAGCAATCCGAAGGTCAGATTTTTTTTTTTTTTTCAATTTCTTCAAGTAAACATGCATAAAATTCTGGCCCTACTTTTAATAGGTAAAATAATATCAATGCTAATAATAGCAATTAAATTTTGTTCAAGAACAAAAAAACAAAATCCTTTAAAAATTATCTTATAATTGCAAGTTTTATATATTATATAATTTGATATAATTTTATATAATTACATTATTCACATCTTTTCCAGATAATATTAGTAATTTTAGTACAGAATATCTTACTTTTTCTCTTATTACGCCATTTTTCATTTTAAAAAAATAGAGATAATATATGAGATAAAACATGAACTACATTAGACGCAATAAACGATTGAAATTAAAAAATATATAGTGAAAACCACACAGCCCAGACCAAAACCAATAATGTAAATTGCCAAAAAAATTAAAAATAAAGAAAAAAGTTAGGACCATCATCGTTTGTAGATAAAAATTTAAACCTTAAAAACATTATATATACAGAATGTAGAATAAATCTTCAATTTCCAAAACGGCATGTTTTATTTATGTATTTCATGAAAGACTACACTTGTGATTAATGATTGAATAACTTCTTCAATTAATATGTGAGTAATTTGAAATTAAATATCGAATAAAGGTGAACAAAAAGGCAAAACTATAATTAAAAATCAGCAAAAGTAATGAATTAAATTACTTCAAATAAAGACCAGAAATACAATTATCTTCTAATGAATCTCTCGCTTTTTTTTTACTCTCTTTACGAAAGTAGCTTTCTGTCAAATTGGTACAGCGTTCCTTACCTAGAGGTTAAAGATGGGCGAATATCGGACTGACCTTTCGATCTGAACCCGCTTGGCTAGTTATCTCAGGAGCCTATTCTCTGAATAAAGGCGTGATGCTGTAACCTGTGATTTTTAATAAAGTGCTGAAATGAATCGCGTTGATATTAAGTCTTCATATGTTACTGAAAACTTCGGAAGATCCGTAGCGATAGAAATAATGTATTTCCAGTTAAAATATTTATAGGATTAAATGTTAGCGTTATAAAAAATTCAAAGCCAAGTTCATTTCGAAGGGCAGAGCAGTTGAAAGATAAAATGGTTGGGATGTAGGGCAACTCCATGGTTTTCTCTTAAACTCTCAACCATTTGCTTCCACTGCAGCGACTGCGGATGCATTGTTATTCGTAAGCCACTTGCGAGCAACAGTAAATGCGTTGCTGATGCTATTTTCTCGCTGCCTTCGGTATCGCTTTCGTTTTGCAATTGTGACTCAAAATTGACTTGTTTGGGATACGAACACTAGGGGCGGTAAAAATCGCCCCGCACGGAAAGACAGGACAGAAAAGAGCGCTTTAGGGATACTTTCTTTCTAGGATCAGGGGGGGATCACCAATCCAATTTCCATAAGGAAATTCCTCCTCGCAGAAGCGGAATAGCCCGAAGCAGTACTAACCGGCAAGAAACGGTGAGGATTACGGGAGAACATCGACTCGAATTTCGGATTGTGCTTTGGTACTGCGGTGGTTTTAGTACATTAGAGTTCCTCTCGAAGCACAGATTCTGTGGATTTCAAAGAACGAACTTCAAGGAAGTTGAATAAGCTCCCATTTCTTTTGGTTTTGTTTTCAATCTAATCTAACTATTAGACAGCGTCACTATTTGCCTACTTATCAAGTTTTGTTTTCATCTATTCTATAACAATTATATTATTTATTGTTTAATTTTTATAACTACCGGATAAAACGACTGGAATTATTAGGATTAAATAAAATTACTGTAATTTGCAGATTAAGTATGTTTGCATTTCATCTACAAACTGAAACAGACAAACCAATGTAAACCAAAAAAACAGTCAAGCATCTTAAGTGTTTTCCAGAATAGTTAACAAATATTGAAATGGCTGAAAGGAGTAGTATTTATTTTGTTTGAGCTAACGATGAAAACCAGAAAATTAAATCAAAATATGGCATTCTTAAAAAGCCACAAATATACTTTTCTTTTGACAAATACATTTCTTCATCTTTCTCCCGTAGCTGCCTGAGAAAATTTTAAAGTTTTGTTTGCTGTGTTCCCACTCCAATGCTTCAATCTCTAATCGAATAAACGAAAAGTCGTGAGTTTCTTTCTATAAAGTACAAAAAAAAACAAAAAAAAAAAAACAACCAACAACTTTAAATGAAAAAATAAGCTTACGACACACTTACGTAGGTTGTAAGGATATAGGAATGTGAGGTTTTAGATCTCAGGCATTCACTTACAATATACAGTGTACTCTCGATATCTCAAAAACCTTGATATGTCGGAAAATTATTTTTCCCCTCGATATTACATATTCATCTAATGTTAATTTTAATTCTTATGTCGAAGAGTTTTCACTCAAAACCTTTTTATGTCGAATATTTTTCGAAGTAAAAAATGGATTTTTCCGGAAAAATCGCCGTTCAGTTGTGGTCGAAGCTATTTGCTTCGAGGTATTTTTTAAGAAATTCTAGCAATATAAGTTCATTGTATTTTACTAATTCTTTTCAATTTAATGTAATTATTTTCGACTACTTTTAAAAATTAAAATTATCATTGCTGTATTTAGACTTATTGTCGACTATCATTACATATTTATTCTCATCTATCAAGACTCTAATTTTTAGAATATTATTCCGTATCTTGTGTTTTTACATGAATTTTTATGTTTTGGTTTTGACCTTATTATCTCGAAAACTCGCTACCTCGAATTTTTTTTAGCGTCCCTTCGACTTCGAGATATTGAGAGTATTCTGTATATGAGAAAGATATGAGAAAATATATCTTCTCTGTTTTTATTTATTTTTTGAGGATATTTGTGACTGTTTGGTTGTTTTAAGTTTTCTTTCCATCTTAGACTGGAATGTGCTTTACTGTAAGCTCGGTTTATTCATTGTTAAAGCTAACATTTTTTTTCGATTTTACAATTCATTCACTGAATGGATGGGTGGATGTCAAATAGATTATGTAATCTGAAAATACTTAGGAATTATTCCATTTAGGAAGTTAATTTCTTTTCAGAATATAAGTATTGTAGACTTTTGTCATCCGTTCGACAATAATAAATTTCGTTAAGAGACAGGACAGACTTTAAAAGTTGGAAACTTTTCCTAAACTTCATCTTAGTAATTTCGCCTAAAGAAACTTTTCTCAAATAAAATACTAACATATGTATCGAAAACTATATAAGAAACAAAAATCTGTAATATTTAAAAAAAAAAAATCACTGAAAATACTGTAATACAAATGTATTCCTTAATTGATTTATAGTAAGCACTGAATAAAACAAAGTGCAAGACTAATAGAGGGTTGATGATTGTCAGCATCCAGAGAAATTAATCTGGATGAAAAACTTGAAGGAATGGATTTTAAGCTGAATATGACATAGTTGTAACGAAATGAATCCACGTAGTCCGTATCAATTCGAATTTTAATCTACCGAGTTTTGAAAAAGTAAAGATAAGGAAACGGAAAAGTAAAAAGGAAAAAGAAAGGAAAGTAATAAAGATGTTATTACACCACCTTTATGTTTCTTATGAAGAGCGGTAGGAAGAGATACGGAAAAGGATCAATGAAGAGAAAGCGAATGAATAATATACTTGTAAATATAGAATTAGAGTTAATTAAGAATTTGGTCCTCTTTGGGCCACGCAAATTTGTTGAGATGTTAAATAATACCTGAATTGCTTTATTCTAGCCAATTTTACCTTCTGGTTTAAATAGCTTAATCCTCAAGTTTTTCTCTAATGTCGTATTGAAATATTTGCAAAATTATACAGTAAATAGTATGTAAAATCAAGTTATAATATAGTTCCAATACTGGAACTATAATTATAATATTGTTTAATTATAATTATAATATTGTTTAATAACATTTACAATTATTCTCTGTCCAAAATTTGTGGCATTTGAAGAAATCCTCCCCCCTTCGTACCGCCACGCCCACAAGCAATCAGTCGACCGCTAATCCTCGCTAATCCTACCATCGGCATATAATTATATAAATGTATCATTTATATTTTTTAACCAACTATATAGAATTTAATAATTGTAATAAAAATTAAGTAAAGGTAACAATTTAAAAAAAAGTAGTTTTGTATAAAAACACCCAGTAGATAAAAAAAGGAAGAGGGCATGCGGATGGTAGGATTAGCGGTCGACTGATTGCTTGTGGGCGTGGCGGTGCGAAGAGGGGAGGATTTCTTCAAATGCCACCAAATTTTGGACAGAGAATAGATATATCCACAGCCATTCATCGTATTTGTGGGGACTAAATATATTGCCCTGGAGTAGGGAAGAGGGTCAAATTTAAGGACTGGAGGAGATGGAGACGTGCTTTTATTCTAAATAATTATCTTAACAAATTTTAAATTATCCGTTTTAATTATCCGTAAGTAGGGATTTCGAGAATCAGTTTGAGAGATGGTAGAGGTTGAGATCAAAACAAATGTATCAAACTTTTAAATTGGACAAAAAAAAAAGCTATGTATCATTTTTTTTTTTTTTAATCTGTTCAGTATAACGTGATACGATGTAAAGAGATGAACAGAGACGGAAAATATTCAAGTGAAATAGTAAGACTTCCCATTATGTAATTTTAATTCTGTAAGAATTCAAACTAATAAATCCAAATAAATCCGTCGTTTTTGTTTTTTTTTGTTTTTTTTGCACCCCTTACAAATTGACTTGAAATAATGGGTTGAATTAGCATTTTCATTAATGTAAATGAGATGTAAACTTTTACCAAGATCATTTTGTCAGTTGAGTAAGAAGAGTGAATACAGCAGCCCAGTAGCCGTAGAGAATGAGTAACTATGGTACCATAATATGTAAACGACAATTAAACACATTACAACACATACTCAATAAAATATACGTATAATATGCACTTGTATGTGTGTGTGTGCGTAAAAATAGGAAGATAAGTAAAATTATATAAAATTGCACTTAAATATTACCTAAATGTTACACCTAAATTACATCTAAATTACAGCAAAAACGAAAAACAGGGTGTGGCTTTTTGGTTCTTAAGGATCCGGAAAAAAGTTTCCACCTGGGTCCCTGGTTAGCTTGTTATGTTAAAACATCTTAAATTTAGCATCAACAACTTTAATATTTAGTTTTGCGTTTAAATATTTATAATTTCATTTACATAATATTACTTCATATTCTATCTTGTACTCCTATTAAATTAAATTAGAAAACTCCATCTACGGATAAATTTCATTTTATTAATGGTGATATTTCGTGGAGAATACCATCTTCCCGCTTTTTCAAACCGTTTTAAATAACAAAGATTAACTTCCATTACATTCACTGGTTTGCACGATACAGACATATTATATTACAATAATTAAAGACATTTTTATAAAATCAATTGTTAATGATTTAACACAACCTATATTTACTAACAATGTAACAATGTATTATAATTATTATCAGAAACATTTTAACACAGCCAATTGTTGCTAACAAGGAATTGGTTCACTGAAATTTCTCTCTCTGATTTTTTGTCATGTCCTGGAAATACGACAGTGTGTTCGGGTTAACCATGTACCCTTTGTCTTTATTTATGCATTGGAAGGTTTTTATGACACATGCTTCGATTAGGTACCTAGTATGTTTGTTTTGAATTTTGTAGAGAATTGTGACTTTCGGGTCGGGGTTGTGGTTGTTTGTGATGCAGTGTTCTGCCCAGTTTGATACTTTAGGTCGATTGTTCATAAAGGATTGTACATAATATTGTTCATAAAGGAGTTAAAATTCTTAGCAAAGCAATAGATAACTACTTTGATTGTAAAGTTTAACCTTTGAGATGCAATTTCAACTATTTGGCGTTTTACTGATTTTTTTTTTTTTGAGTATTAAGAATATGAAAAATAAAAAAAAAAATGATTTTCTTACGTCAATGTACAAAAGAAACAAGAAATATTCAAAGAAGATACATGTAAGGGAATCCAAAAATTAGTCACGTTCACAAATCTTTTATTTATTTTTATTGAATTACTTTCAAGATATTCAAATCTTATTGAATTGATTTATTACAAACCTTAAGTATTTGTGATTGAGTGCTTTTGTTGCTTTCGTTTGTTTGGATTTTCAATAATACTGAAACTGGCTGTCAAAGGCCTGCAGAATTTTCGCTTAAATTTCAGATATCAACTAAATAATGTTGAAAATTAAGTAATGATAGTCCAAGATCATAAGCAAAATTAATGAGGAGGTTTAATGTCTACAAAATTTATAATTTAACTAATCTAATCAAGAGTGTTCAGTTGATAAAAGAAGTTTATTTTTTTTTTTTTTTTTTTTTTTAATTCTTATTTTATTTAAGAAACCAAGAAGAACATTTCAACTGCTTTTACATAATAATGAGCTATTTTTCTAATAAAAAAAGAAACAAAAATTAAACGTTTATTAGCTTTGCATATTTTTTTTTTTCATTTTGGGTCTTTTCATAAACATTATATTTTACCAATTTTGAGAAAACACAGAATGTTGTTTCTTTAAGATAAGATTTTCTTTTTCACTTACCTCTCCGTGTATGAAGGTTCTTAAAGCATGCCCAAGCCAGCCTTATGAAACTTGCTCTGTTATACGGAGTGGCAATAATGAAGGCAAATTCTCTGTTCAGCACATGATGTCCCTGATGAAGCCTCTGGAAACTTTAATGGAAAAATATTATGAATTTATATCTTTATATCTTTCAATCATAAAACAAAAAATCAAAAATGATTTTTAAGATTTATAAAGTTAAAACATCTTACAACTCATGTGGTTTATTTGCATAACTTATTGTAAAAAAAGAACAGAAACGCACATAATTAAACAAAAACAAAAATTTACAGAGCTATTTTTGGTATTGGAAACTGGTAATCGGAGACAGTACTGTTTCGAGATTCATAACTCTCTTCAGTATACCTAGCTCAGTGAAATGGGACAATATACAAAACAAACAGACAAACAAAACAATGACCCCTCAATTAAAAAACATCAAAAATAAATTAAGAATAAAAGGGATGAGTAATTAATCCGTGCTATACTGGGCAAATCGGACTGAAGACTCAGTGAATTGTTTTTATTTAGTTAATTGCGTTTCTGTTTTTTCTTTTTTTGTATAATAATTTTTAACAAACAGCCCAACGAGGATAAACTGTAATAGCTGGCGAAAAAGCAAATCATCAAAAAAGAGTTATAGTCTATAGGAAATTGATCTGATTATTGGAATTGATTTCTACGATTTCCTGAAGTAACAGTAAATAGTCATCTGTCCAAAGTGCTATACAGAGAAGTTAGTAATATGCTGAATAAAAAAAAATGCAGATCAGACCATAACTAAACAACGGATTGAGCTTACAGATGCGTTGTCATCAAACTCTCGACCAACACTACATACATTTTATGGTAATAGCTTTCTCAGTGAAAACATGTTGCGGAACGACAAATTGATAAAGTTGTTAAAATAGGTCTTAAATAAGTCTTTTAGTCTCAACAATGACAATTGGTATTTTTTACTGAAATGTAATATTTGTGAGAATAAAATATAATAATTTTGTTATTTCAAATATAGTTTACTTTCTTAAATATAACTTAGGTTATATAAGTTTTTACGTATTTTAGACTCATTCAAACTTTCAAAATGTTTATTAAAAGTTAAAGCATTGCACTTGTATCGTTAGTAAACAGCAAGAAGCACAGGATATAATGTTTTTCCAAAACCAGCCGAACGTGACAAAGGGTTCTGACGCCCCCCCCCCCCTCAACTTAAACCCTGCGTAAGATATAGGGGTTATATACATCTAGGGGTTATATAAAGTGTTTATATACATCTGAAGAAGAAATAATCGCAGAAATGTTCCGATTTCCGAAAAGGGATGGACCCTACTCCTCTAGCTCCTTAGCAAGTGTTTTTCCACTTGAATTAAATATTTATTAGAAAAGCCCTAATTTCATAATCAATAATAAGTATTATTCTATACACAAAACAAACAAAAACAAAGAAACAGATACTATAGGAAAGAAAGACTAATAAATTTGTTATTCTTAAAACAAACAAAAAAGTAAAATCGAAGGTAAAAGTACTTCCGAAATCTGCTTAATTCAAATTAATTCAAATTAATTAAGTGTTCAAATAATTTCACACAAAAAAAAGAATTACAGAAAAAAAGGACTGCAGTAAGAATAGAAATGCTCTTTTTTTAAAAAAATCTTAGCTGGAAAAATGATTCGTAGTGAGTTGCTTTGGATAGTGATTCTAAATCACTTTGTTTT
>JAFIDM010009631.1:111449706-111488329 GCA_023159025.1 Thereuonema tuberculata
GTGAAGCATAGGCCAAAAGGGTCGCAAATCTTCAGAGACTACTTCTTACTTTTCTCTCCATCACGAAAAGAAAAAGCTTGTAAAATATAAAAAAAAATAAAGGGAGAAAGGTAGTGGAAGGTGAGTAAAAAAAAAATATATAAAGTATTGATCCCAAGGGATTGTAGGCAGATGCCAAAATGGTCAATTTGGATTTTGCGAAGGCACAAGTAAAAGACTTAGTAATGTTTGCTACCACATATTTCGACACGAAGAAAAAGAAAAGAAGTTAAAAAAAAATGAGTAAAAAGCGGAAAGATGAGAGCGTTTTCGTTGAGAAGGAAGTAAATAAGGATTTACTACAATTACATCTTTTCCCAACAGATGTAACAATGGAATCAAATTCCCAAGTATTTTTTAGATTTTCTTCCAAGAACGTATAGCCTACTTTACATATTGATTAAAAAATGCATAAGAGATCATTAAATTAATAACATGTTAGAATAAAGTAGTATCTTTGCTTTATTGGATTATTAATTTACTTATTGTTATATATATGCCCTCATTGAAGACAATGTGAAATTTTTAATAATTCTAAAAATGGAAAAAAAAATTAAAGGAAGCAAAATAGTCCTTTATTCATTGTAATAAAGGTATCAATAAAACTGTTAATTAGATAATAATTGATAATAAATATCAATAGTTTTCTCTTTGCCCTCAAATTGAATATTACTAATTTTTATAATCTAGTGTAATGCGTTGCGTGTTTTAGATGAAACAGTTAAGGATTTGAGATGTATTCCATTTGTATGTATAGTATCTTTAAAGCTCGCTCCTAGAGTGTGCTGAGCCCTGATCAAATACTTTCTTGCAGGGCCCCTATCTACATAAACAATTTAATTATGAGAAAAATTCAAAAGTTCCTGTATGCTTTATCGATCAAGTAGAATAATGGATAGAGAAAGGTACTTATGGGTCTAAGGTGATCTCAGTATCTTGTAACAATGCACAGGGTTCTTGTCCATAAGCCGTTGTTACGCATTGTTAGAGTCCATTTACAGTTTTACTAAACTTACCTCCACAATAATGTATTCAGTCAAGAGTATACATTGTACATTCAAGACACTCATCACGATATACCTGCGAGCAATTTAATTTAAATGTTGACTTAATTTAGATATATTCAGATGTTCTTATATCCATGCAATATAGCTCATATAAAAAATGATGACATTCGCTTAATTATACAGATCCTGATATTATATTTATACAGATATTTATATTTATATGATATGATATATATTTATATGATATGATATATATATATATATATTGAAAGGGATGACTAATTTTTCTATATTTTAAGTTTGAATGATTAATATAATATTGTTAAAAGAATTTGTAGTAAAATTCACAACACTCGTTGTAGGGATTTTTTTTTAATCCCTAACTGGACTGAATTATGTAATTAAGTGAATAAAAAAAAAAAAAGTTATAGTAGTAGTAGGAGGAGGAGGAGTATTTTAATGTATACTGATAAAAAATAAATCTATTCTTTAATTAAAAGAGATAAAGGAAAGGTTTAAAAACCATTCCTTACTTTGAAAAAATGCACTTTAATTCCTGATATAATAATGGATAAACTTTAAGATTCAGTAATATATATATACGATATGATTTATATGACATTATATGATATATTTATATGATATTTACATTTTATTTATAGAGATCCGGATAATTGCCTTTATTACCGTGTTTTACGTGTAAAATAATTGTTGTTTCCTTAAAAATCTTAACTGTACAAGATAGGAAGGTTGGATAAGTGTAATGACATTACTTTAAAAAACAAGATTTGACAAGAAAGACTTCATCGAAATAATCCTTAATCTGCCATTTTATTTTTTATTGTAAGATTAAGTAATCAGCAATTTCATTCAAAAGATTCAAATTGTTGACATGTAAGAAAATATGTATTTAATACTGTAATACATTTTAAGTGTCAAATATTTAAATGTTAAAGTAATGTAATAAGTTTAATTTAAGATGTGCCAATAGATGTAATTAGACGATGAAATTCAACGAAATGTTTCATTTTATAATTACCTTATGCATTATAATTGAACTTAAATAATGTGTAATGTTTCTATAATGTAATGGTTAATTTAATTCAAGCCTCGAATGTATTACTGAATCTTAAAGTTTATCCATTATTATATCAGGAATTAAAGTGCATTTTTTCAAAGTAAGGAATGGTTTTTAAACCTTTCCTTTATCTCTTTTAATTAAAGAATAGATTTATTTTTTATCAGTATACATTAAAATACTCCTCCTCCTCCTACTACTACTATAACTTCTTTTTTTTTTTTATTCACTTAATTACATAATTCAGTCCAGTTAGGGATTAAAAAAAAATCCCTACAACGAGTGTTGTGAATTTTACTACAAATTCTTTTAACAATATTATATTAATCATTCAAACTTAAAATATAGAAAAATTAGTCATCCCTTTCAATTCAAACAATTTCAATTTCCTTTCAATTTTTTTTCACAATAATAATTCACTTAATACAACTAATAATAATAATAATAATAATTTTACAAATGTTTCCGCCTTTGTCTAAGAAGCTTCTTTCTCATAATCCTTCGTGTCACAACTATTCTATTTTTATTTTATTGTTTATCGCATATTCAAGATAGAAGGCCGTATGCATATTTAAACATCCAAGAGGATTAATATGGTAATCCTAGGAAACTGATATGAATTAACGAGTATATTATGTAATCATAATTTCCGTAAATTTCCAGTTACAATTAATCTATGATGAGCAATTATCAATTAAAAGTAAATATTGTCTTTTATGTAAAAGACAGGAGTTTTATTTTTCTATTAAGCAATTCATAAAGACGCATTTACATTTGAATTCTTATTTTTTACATTTTCTTAATGAATGAATACCTTCTATTTTCTAAACATTAGTTATTTCAATAAAAAAAAAATGGATTGCTTGAAAATCGTTCAAATAAATAAATAATTTAATATAAAGGAATGGGAATGACATAAAAAAAAAAAACCGAAACAGAAAAATTGAATAAATTTGGTCAACTCAATCTGTAATTTTGGTCAAAAATAAAATATTTCAATTTTATTCTTCCTGCAAATGAAATTTAAAGAAATGATTTAAATAACTTTTGGAATGAAAAGCCATTTTTTTATTTCTAGGTATCACTGTAACATACTGTAGGTCCTTCGAAACCAAACAACTTTGCAATTGATTTAGTTGATTCTCCTGAAACTGTTTGTCAAGAACTTCAGCTAAATCTAGTTATCTGTCTCTATTTCTTTTGAAATTATGAAGTTTATTGATTTTAAAATTTAATTGAATATAAATTGTCTTAAACCTTTATAAAAAATAACATAAAAGGCAAAAGTCCTTTTGGTATCTCTTATCCTCGGAAAGATGTCTGTTTCATTTTTATGATTGGTTGTCTGATTTTACCCAAAAACATAGACTTAGGTATAGATTATGGTATTGTGATTTACATAATCTCATTAAAAACTATTTAAAAAATAGAAAATTATAAATTAAAATTAATAAGTTTATAAGTAAAACTTACAACATTAAGTGTGGCGTTCCCAAGGATCTAATTTGGAACCTTTGTTTTTCATATTGTTTAAAAATTCTATTCGTGAGTCAGTTAAACATTGTAGTATTTACATTTCTGCAGATGATGTATTACTTCTTAGTTACATATGATCAAAATCTTGACATTACAAATCTTCAGCAAGATCTAAACAACATTTCAAATTGGGCCTTTGAGAATAAAATGAAAATTAACCAAAAGAAAACAAAGATTATGATGATCAAAACTAAAAATAAGAAATTAAATTCAAATACAGTGAAGTCTCACTTATACGAATATGAGGGGGAACCAAAAATTATTCGTACAAGTGAATATTTCTTATAAGTGAATTACATATAGGACTATGGGGGTTTCGCCGGGGAATGAGAAATTCTTCGTATAATTGAATGTTTCGTATAAGTGAGTTTCGTATAAGTGAGAGTTCATTGTATACGTTTAAATTAATAAAACTCTTGTTCTAATATTACAAATGGAAATAATAATACCGGTAGTTTGAATAATTGTGATTGTCCATATATTGATTTTGTAGAAAATCATAAATACTTAGGGATTTACATAGATGGTGATTATAGTTGGAGCATTCATTATAATTATGTTCTAAAATTATTATATTCTTTCACTTTCATGTTTTATTATTTAAGAAACAAATACCAATTTCATCAAAAACTTATTGTTTATAAATCTCTCGTAGATTCTGTCTTGAATTATGCTTGGAATGTTGGTGTTTAAAAGAATCAGATTAAAAATATAAATAACTTAATTTACAAAATATTTGATAATATATAAATCAATTATAAGCATTAAACAGAAGAAAACAAATTGAAAATAAGAGTTAAGTACAGAATTTTGAATATTGAAGAAAAGTTCATATATAGTATTATCTTAAAAAATATCCACAAATATAAAAATATTAAAGAAAATTATAAAACAATAGCGTAATTAGATTTAGTTGGTTAAGGATATTTGATAACTTTGCTTTTTCATTTGGAACAAATGAATATACATATTCAAAAATATTCGGACAACTAATTTGGGATAATTTAAATAGAAACAATTTTAAAACAATAAAAAAACAATTAGTATATGATATTATAAGTAAAAATATTGTTAAAAGTTTCTAATTTATAAAAAGATAAATATTCTATTAACATTTCATATTTTAATACTTAATATTTAAATATTATAGTATATATTATTATAAATAAAAATACTATTAAAACTTTGTAATTTACTACAGATAAATATTTTATTAATATAAAATATATATTAGACTTGATTTCTTTAGACACACATTAAACTTTCCAGTATCTACAACACAGGAGTAATTTTGTAATTACACCTAATAGGACTGGTGAGCATTAAAAAAAAAGGCTAATTATATTGACATTAAATCGGTACGACCACCCTAATTTTTAATTAGAATATTACTTTTAATTTATGTAAGTATCATCAACTACTCACCAAATATTACATCAGTGGTATACGAATACTAATCTTCCGTAGAGATTATGTACTGACAACGGAAGATAATGGAAGCCGTGTTGAATAGCTTTCCAGGGGCCACTTTTGAAAGGAATAGGACTCTTTCCTTTCACTTCAAGTGAAACAGATGCAAAAATCAATAATCTAAGAAACTGGAAATATTACTATTCTATTGTCTAGAATATTTCCCATACAATTAAAATTCCCAGTGTTATTTGAAAGAAAGTCGTAAACGTCAACTAACATTTAACAGTTATTGCAATAATAAATATTATATTGATGTTACAAATTTTCTTTTATTCCAGTAATGTTACGGAAATAGCCATTGACTGATGACTTAATGAATAGTTTTATTAAACATTGTAGAATACGATGTAAGTATCATAGAACTTATAATATTATTGTGATATTGTATTCTGTAAATAGCTATACTAGAACCAAAGTTTTTTTTTTTTTTTTTTTTTTTTTTTTTGCATTTCCCATTTCCTTCTGATAAAAAATCGGTTTAAAGGTTGACGGATAATTTTTACTTACAAACAACTTTTTTTGAAAACTTAATGTGCGAAAATTATTTGTCCATCCGACCTTTTACTTCGACGTGTCACACAACATTCAACCTTCTGCCTTTCATGAATCGTTCAAAAGAAATTCACATTACAGAATTAAAAAATAGCGGGCATTCATTTTGTTGATTTAATACTTCGATACTATAAATCGAAATCTTTGATTTGGAACTATTTGATTTGCTACAGTCTTCTTCCTTTTCGTGTAACAAAAACAGAATCTTATTTCTACATAAAGCAAAACATTCAAATTAGATTCTGAGAATTTTTATGAAATTGTATATATTCTGTCTGATTGATGGTAATCACTACATTCAATAGCAGTCAAATGAATTCTTATAACCATCAGCTTTAATTCACAATTTCCAAGAATTAATGAAATTCTATCCATCATATTGTTGAATATTAATCCATTATATAGTTGGACATATATTTAGACATGTATTTTGGAGAGACTACTTAACGTTTTGAAGATTAAAAACGATGAATTTTCGCCCGACAAAGGGAAAGCACAGATAACAGGATTTACAAAATGAAATAAAATATGTCAGACCTGAAGCAATACAAGTTTCGCACTTTAATTTCGAACTTTCTTGGAAAAACAAAATACTAATACCCAAAGAAATACACTGCTGAATACAATGTCAATATTTTAGAACTTAACATGAAATTGTGATATTGTATGTCTGTAAATAGCTATACTAGAGCCTAACCTTTCTTTTTTTTGCATTCCCCATTTCCTTCTGATAAAAAACCGCTTTAAAGGTTGGCAGAGAACCATAATTTTCTAGTTCTTTTCATTTTATTGGATACCATGTTTTGCACGTGAGGATTATGGTTTTCTCACCACTTCCCGCACTGCCATCTAACACCCTTTCCCCAAAGCTCCTTACTACCAATTTCAACCACGTTTTCGTACAACTCCCAATTCCCGCCTGCAACATATATTTGGCCAAACGGCCCTGCTCGGTTCGACTGCTTCTGTTTAACACCTGTGCCATATTATTGGCGTTCTTCAGGCCTATAAAACGGAAACTTTGTGGGACTTTTCCTCCCTCGACTCGTCCTTTAAAAGTATTCTCCCCTTTCAGTTGAATCATGCTATTCGTTCTTTGTCCCAGATGTAATAATCTTTTTAGAAAATTCGTGTCCACAAAACAGTTCAACAATTTTAGATTTTCTTGTTTGCTATAAATAAGTAGTACAGTTCCCTAATCCGAATTTTCTCCATTACATGATCCCGATGCCTGAATGGGTCATTGGTCTGTGAGCGTTTCCAGTATATGCTAAGCTCAAAAAAAATCTAATTAAATTAGATGTTTGGGAATGCAAAATCTAGCTACTGTTACCAGATGAAAATACTAAAATTGAAACTGAATCTTTACACTAAATCTGCATAATATTCGTCTTTTTTATGCTGTTCTAATAAATTTAGAATCTAACTACAGTTTTATCTTTTTTGAAATGAATCAAGATTTTTCATTGCACATTTTAAACTTTGAAATTACATTTCGAAATCTGGATCATTTCTATTCGTTAAATTTACTAATTCTTAAATCATATAATGCTTAATCTAATGCTTAAATATAGACTTTTGCAGTAACTAAATGCTAATTTGAGATTTTCTACAAAGTACTTAAACACTGAAAATAATATCTGAATTAAGGATAATTCTATCTTCGTCTGTCTTCTGAAAATAGACAGAAGAATAACGTTTTTGCGCCTTGATGGTTGAAGCCTTTGCGCCTTGAAGAGGAGCCCCGCTTAGGGGGCTCAAAAGCTTCGTGTTTCGTATTTTTAAATTGTTTGTAGTAAATATTTTAACATAATTTTAATGTGTGTTTGTGGAAGTTTCATCATTTAAATTAATGATTTATTACAATACACGACACAATGTTTGAATCTACTAGAATTAAAATATTCAATATACAGTAAATTCAAACAAATACTAAGAACATGCTAAAGTTGATTATTATTTTACGTTCATAATTTGTGTATAACGTTCATTATTTGAACGTTAATTTAAATGAGAACTCGTTCATTAGAAAACACTGGAAAGTGTTAGTACAGTTGGAAAAGTGTAAGGAAGGATCCAATTGGTACGAGTGACAAGGATGTATTCTTGATTAAAGTTTCCAAGAATTAAATACTTCTGTATTTAATCAATCGACATGTAGCACGTTCAGAAAACGAGCGGTTCAGTATGCCTTAATTTTGAGCTAGTGAGACGTGGAAGTGAAGGACAACTATAGAAAGAGAAATATCAATTTTTATCTCACATTCTTATGCTGCTGAACATCCATGTCCAGGACTATTGACAAATAGTCCTACTCAGAGGATTAATGACAAATATTTGCTGAAAACCAACTTGCATATTTACTCTAGTAACATCTTTCTTGAATCTCCAACCAAATCCCATATAGCGTACACAACCATCCAGATGAAATGTGAATGGGATCATCTCTAAGATAAAAAATTTTAATTACAAAGTAAATAATGTTAAAATTTGAGACCAATGTTCAAACTGACATCTCAATACAGCCTGTGTCTCGCTAACTTGGCGATCATCAGTTGAGAGTAGTCACTATGAACAAAGCAGGTCTCATAACGGAGGGGTATTTGAAGTTGAGTGGGAAAAGAAATGGAACCTCCATAAATCTAAACTAAAAACATAAAAAACAAGTTAGAAATAAAGAAAAAGAAAATGCATGTGCTGGACTCTGCCAGCCTCAATGAATTTCTTATGCGCATGTAAATAAAGAAAAAGTGCCTAAAAATGTCTAAACACATTAAAATTAGACCAATGTTCAAACTGACATCTCAATACAGCCTGTTTCTCGTTAATTTGGCGATCATTAGTTGAGTTGTTCATTCTGATTCCTTTATTATTGCTATTGCAGTGCAGTGTTAAAAAATTTATCCATCCTCTTTTCTGTGATCATTTAACTTGACAGTTATATTTCCTAATAATCTGAAATTGCGAGGATAATTTTTTAAAAAAAAGTTGATAACTGGGCAAATATCCTTATGTAATGTAACATACAAGAGCATTTCAAAGCACGACATTCGCAGTTTGCCATTTCTATTTTGTTATTTCATATATTTTTATCTTACATAATTAAAGGTGCCTTAACCTTTACACGGCCAACGGAAGAAGTAGGCCAGTACGAAAAAAAAAGTGAAAAACCGCGGGAAAAAAGCTGGTTAAGTTAAAGTTTCTCCCTTCGATAGGCCATGGCTGGCCTGTGGGATCGCGGGAGGTCAGGCTCCCGCAGCTCGACCAACGGGACAAAGTTGGGGCCGGGGGGTCAGCCCGACGCCCGCCCGCCTTTAACTCCCGGGAAAGAAACCCGGTACCCATTCTACAGAGGGCTGGGTAGACCCTAGGACCCGTTTGGAGGAGAATGGAGCGTGGAAAAATTCCCGCCTCCGCCGAGGCCGGGAATCGAACCCGCGACCTCCAACCCGCAGCTAAGCGCGCTGACCACTCGGCTACCGGGCCCACAAAAAGCTGGTTCCCGTTGGAAAAATAGTTGGAGAAACTCCTAAACTAGATTGGATCTCTTTAAGCCGGAAAAATTCATGATCCCCGCCTCCATCCTTCAGTGAACACTTTCAGGGCCAATATTTTATTATTTTATGTTCTGAAACATAATGAAATTTAAGCAACATTCTTCATGCATCCTGCAACTGTGGAGTGAAGTCTTATTTCAGAAAATGATCATTCCTCAGTAATATTCATGATCTCAACCTAAGAGTTAATAGTAATAAAAGGATGATTTCTCAGTAAAACAGTTGTGTATGGCTAGAAAGCAAGTTAGACCGATTGAGCTTTAAATGAAGTATTATAGCATCAAATAATTAAGAGATGCTAGTACTGCTTCTTGGATAAAAATGTTCCGGGATCTAAATCCCTTAATGAGATACACAGGCCTTCCAAAGATTCAGTCCAGGCTCCAGAATCAAATGAGATTTGCACCGTCCCTTTTTTAAATGCAAATGAAGATATGATTGTTCAGATTCTGCACAACTATTTCGCCTTTCTTGATACCCTTTGGTGAAAGGCCTGCTTATCATATAAGTTTCAGATTCTTAATAAATTCTACTTTTTTTTTTTCCTTTGAAACTCTCTCAAACTATGTGAAACGAAAATTATAAAGTAATTATCATTAACCTAATTACTGGTTTGACAAAAGACAAAGTTGCCGAGACAGTCACCTTTCGATTTTATATAAAATTTGTAATTAAACTCTATTTTAATAAATATAGAGTAAATTAAGATTGAAAAACCTCATCAAACTCAAATTCGTCCGAAAGTGTGTAATTCGCTTATCTTTAAATGTTACAGTATACATTATCACATTACAGTCTATTATTTTTATTTGAATGTTTCAAAACCTTCATTATCCATTACTAGTAATCTAATATGTAAATAGACAGTGTGTGTTTATCTGATAGCTTATATATTTAGCCCCTAAAGGCATCAAAGTATTTACAAACACTTTCCCGTTACCCAAGGGCAAATTTTAAATGGATTTTCGTAGAACTTTCAACTTTAAACAATTAAGTTTTCATTTTCAAATACGTAAGAGCTTAATCAAAGCTCTGGAAAATTAAACTCTAGGAGCTGTTACCGGAAGACGTTTTAAGAGATATTTCAGTAAGACTATGAAATACAATAATGAAAGTAAATATTTCGACATCATACACCTGTTTTACATTGGTTTATAACCGCACTTGTGTTAATTTCTTTCCAGCATTTTTTTTTATTATTTTAATTCGAGTTGAATCTTCGATTTACTTCAGTCGAGAGAGTACATAAGAATTAAGTTTTAGCAAATATTTACACATTATACGTTTATCTATCCTGTACTAAAAATAAGTTAATCAAGTAAATAAATAATAAACAAATATTTTTTAAGTTTAAACAGCTTTAATTTCAAAAATAATTTAAAATTTAAGGATTTAAAAAATAAGCTAAAAATAAGTTTATATGACACGATATAATGGATATAATGATTCTCTCCTGGTATCAGGGGAAAAAAATAATTCTCGATCAATGATAAAAAAAAAGAAACAAAAAAAAAACAGATTGGGGCAGATTTTTTAAAGAATCTGTGACTATTAAATTAAAAATAAAAATATAGTTCCACTTTTAATTAGTGTACAACTTATTATGAGGAACGTAGCCAAATATCCTAAAAAAATAGCTGATGGATATTAAAAGATGCAAAATTTAACATCAAAATTCTTAAAATTAATATGTTTTTTGTTTCATTATTAATAGATTATAAAGCTGCGAAGGGACGATATTGGGACCATGATTCCTATTAAATGTTGCATTATTGAACGAATAATTTTCGAAATTTAGAAAAGTATCAACAATATAAATAGTACAAGCAAGTAGCTCTCTCATCAATAGAGTACTCGTCGCACCATCTTTAACATTCAGAGCGTTGTATCTATTTTTCATGAATTATGAAAAAGAAATATTGTCCCAAAAGATCTATGTTCTATCTTCCCTCTCATCTATTTTCTCATCTTTAATGATTTGAAGTCAATCAACAAACGAAAATGATAAGAAACCGAAATATCGGCTTAAGGACGACTTGTTCTTGTCAAAGGATATCGGCTCCATATGTACAGTGAACAGGAGATTGCAGTGAATTACGAATGTGGAATTAAATTTCCACAGGCAATGCATGGTGTAATACTGAATTATAGCTTGAATTTCAACTGAAATGAAGCAACCAACGAACCCCCTTTTAAATATATCACGATGCAAATTAAAACAAGCTGTATCGAGCACAATCCACAATGCTCTTTCTTTAATCCACATCAACTAAAGAGTCCTACTGTACAAACTTAATTCACAGGCTGGAGATAATTAACCGAGTATTTACAAAGGCTAATATATGAAGAGAGCTACTTACCTTCGTATACTTACTTCTACAGTAAGCACAATGGATGTAAAGCCCAAATTTGAAGAATGAAAACCTGGTTTTTGTTTCAATATTTCTTACATTCTTAAGTATTTTTGTAACATAGATTCTTCCCAAATAAACAATTTGGCATTCGATTTAATAGTTAATGTAAAGCTCTCTGACTCCTGGCCCTATCAAGAACATCTATTAAAATTTGATTTTCTTTCAATAGGTTGAGAATATTCAGATAAAAAATTTTTTTTATTTCGTAAAAAGTTACTGTTAGTTAAAAAGAATTTTAATTTAACAAAAGCTATATATGCTCAAATTTCTTGGAAATTATCCACTGACAACTAGGCCAGTTGTATTATACATTTATTAAATAATATAAAAAAAAAACTCCAAGTTGGAACTCTTTCCTACTTTTACCAAATTCTGTCGTTCACTGCAATTTATATTTTTTGTTTGAAATCGTTCTATAATATTGTTTCTTTCCTATCAATGCCGTGCATCCACCTTCAAAATAAAAAAAAGGAAAAAATATTTTCTTTCTGTTGCTGATGGAAAGATCTCAGACATCTTTTTCTTACTTCAATTTGGTCTCATTCGTCCCTTGCATTTGGGAACATTTACAAGTTTAATTTTCTCCTACTCTTCTCCTGTGCTTTAGTGCATTTATTTGGCCCAAAGCCTGAAAAAATACACGATAGCAAAAATAAGAATTCCCATTCGTGTAAAGAATAATCATAAAGCGAGAGACACTGCTGAAGTTGCATCCACATTCTGGTTGTAAACAAAGACCCATCTTGCTATTAAATGAATAATCCATTTGCATTGGATTTTTTTTCCTTTCTTCTTTTCTCAAGTTGCTTTTGTTTTTATTTTTTTATATACATTCGTTTTGCTGTTTTTATCCCTAGTGCTGCTATTTTGTGACCTTCATATATAAACTGGGGGAAGTAAATGTCATCACAGAACGCAAGGCTATTTCTTAAAGGAAAAAAACGACTTTTTTAAAGTAAAGCACAATTTCTAAAGTCAATAAGATCTCTTTTTAATTTTCCATTTTCATTTTTTTTTACTTTTAGGATTAAGAATCTTTGTAAAAGATTGAGACTTTAAAATGTGTAAACAAATAAGAAATCTTAAAATTACAAGAATTTTTAGACTGACCCTCTTACAAGTAGTTAATTTAGCTACTTCAAGTAACCGGGATTATTTTGCTCGAACTGAAGTCACTTGATTATTACTGGTTCGTGTTCCAAATGTACATAATTCGTTATCAACTTTAGGAGAGGGCTTTAAGGAAAGGGAAAAGTTACTCCTAAGCTAATCAAGGCTTAGTAATTTAGGCTTTCTATATAGTATCAAAAGAAGGTATTTTGGACGGGAAGTACACTGCTCACAAAATCTAGAGGATATTGCCAAACGAATATAATACACCCAAAAAAACAGAGGCATTTCAGTTATTAAAGAACATCATCAGAGAAGCAAATGACACGAAAATGGAAGTTGTCTGAATATGCAAATGAGGTGCAGAATCCATTTATCGGGATTGAGCAGGATTTGACAAATGGACGGGGGTTAACATTCGCATGTCAAACGTGAAAAATGTGTCGCACATTGACTGTTCAGTAGGGCGAATGGTCACCTGAGACTGCTACAACACACAGACAGCGATGAGACATAGAGAGGATCAAATTGTCCAGCAGTTCCTGCGGGATTCGTAGCCACTCGCGCACCAGGCCAACTTCCAGCTGAGAAAGTGTTACTGGAGGTGAATGGTGACTAGCAACACGTCTTCCTAATGCATCCCAAGCGTATTCGATGGGATTCATATCTGGAGAACATGAAGGCCAGTCCATGCGCTCGATTCCAGCCTCTTGCAGCATGTTGTTGGCGAGATGCGCACGGTAGGGGCGTGCATTATCGTCCATTGGTATAAACTAAACTAAAGTTGGCCCTAACTTCTCCAGTTTATAATTTCATCCCGAAATCTTACAGCATTCACCGTTCCATTGCTAATAACATGGAGGTCAGTACGACCACCAATGCTGATGCCTGCCCACACCATGATTCCACCTCCGCCAAGGAATCCCGTGTACCATGTTCACGCCAGATCAGGGCACGACGATTGTCAGGCTGCTGGCTGAATCGTCACTGAAGAGAACCGTTGACCACTCTTCACGGTCCAAAGATGATGCATTTCAGCCTACCTTCTGCAGGTTCTGCGATGTTCAGCAGTTAACGGAATGTATACCAATGGTCGCCGGGCATATAGTCGGAGTCGATTTCGCACGGTCTAAGTACACATCCGTCGTTCAGTAGGAGGAGAAACTTCCCCGCAGCTCAGTCGCATTGCTTCGCCAGTTCCTTCGTGCTATTAGCGTCAAGTAGCGATCATCTCTTGCAGTGGTGGCACGTGGGTGGCCCTGCCCTGGTCTTCTTCGTACTGTACCAGTCTCTGTGAAGCAGAGTCTGCTAATCACGCTTTGGGAGTTCCAACCGCTGCTGCCACTGTCATCTGTGTTCGACCAGCTTCAGGACGTCCTATGACTCTCCATGCTTCAGATTCGGGTAAATCACGTTGCAGGGGCATTTTCAGGTGACACTCAACGATTCTGCCACTGTTGATCCAGGAAAGTGGAGATAACCCAGCAGCGCCAGTCACTTTAAACAGGGTTGTGGGCAAACATGCAAGTTAACGTTTTACATCACATTTGCGTATTCAGACAACTTTCATTTTCGTGTCATTTGCTTCTCTGATGATGTTCTTTAATAAATAAACTCAAATGCCTCTTTTTTTTTGGTCTATTATATTCATTTCTCAATAGCCCCTAAATTTTGTGAGCAGTGTATTTTGTTATTGAGTATTTTATTTATCAACAGGAACAAAGCTTTCTATATGGTGTAAATTTACACATATTTTTGTATTTTTATTAGTATTTGCTGATCTGCTTTTGAAAGATAAAATAAAATTTACGTTTTCGGTGTTTATTTAAATTAATTTTAAATTAAAATTGATAATAAAGATTTATTGCTATTACTATTAAAAACTTCGTATTTGAATTTCTTTGATATATATTCAAAGTCGTATATTTATTTAGCAAATTAATTAGAAGGCCTTGCCAAATATTTATTAAGATTCAATTGGTAAGATTAATTGGAAGAAATTGATTTGACAAATGCTCTCATTACGTTCAATAAATAAAAAGCACAAAAGGCATTTCAGAAATGTTTATTGTCGTTATGTGGTTTAAAAGAATTATTTCTTGAAAATTCGAAAACTAATTGGGAAGCATTTTTTTTTATAACTCATGTAATTTCTATCGTTATTAAGTAATTTATTATATTTCGTTTCATAACTCAATATTGCAAAACTTGTTCAGATAACAAAACTTGTTATAATTTTCATTGAACAAAGCAATAGGTCGAATTGCTTCATTTTTACAATTCATTAAACCTTTTACTTCTCTATTGTACTTATTAAAAGGATATAATAGACAATTAATGCAGAACACAATTGGTTAAAAACATTAAAAATACATTAATGTATAGGAAAGCTTTCTAAATGGCTTTCTACGTAGACTATATCGATTAATGCATTTAAAAAAGTATTATTAATACTTTTTAAATTGTATTAATCGATTGACAAGGAAGCCACATAGGCTTCGAAAGTTTTCCTGTACAGTAATGTATTTTTAATGTTTTTAATTACACTTACTTTTTAAACCACTTGTGTGTTCGGCATAAATTATCTATTCTTTTAATTATATCTTAAGCACAGGTTAAAATTTTATATTGTATTGTACTTATTGTCGGCCAGGCCCCCCCACATCAAATTCCGGGCCCAGGTACCAAATGCAACCCCCCCCCCCCCCCCCCGCCATGTTATGAAACAAAACCATAAATTCTATACTCCAAATGGCGCGGTCACCTTAAGACTAAAAAAAAACAGAATCTCCAAATCGACAATCAAAAAAAAAAAAAAAACCTGATCTACACTATAAACATACTGAAGATTTCACCCCGGGCCCCAACAACGGCCGGGCCCCGGTGCTGTGGGACCAACTGACACCCCCCCCCCCCTTGTGGGGGCCCTGTTGTCAGCTTGAAGATTAGTGAAAGACAACGATATTAGGGAATAAATCAAATAGGATAACCTAGTGGAAAATTATCTTCACTAATATTGGACTGTCATACTTGGTCTCGATTCTTATTTATAGGCAAATATAAAGTAGATTATGATTATTTTGTTCTTCAATTTCATCCATCAAAAAAAAAATCTCCTGATGATTTTCGGACTCTATTGTTCATGCACAACATAGTGAGCAATATAGTTAATCTTAAATTGCTATTTTATATTAATTTCATATTGAGTTCTCAATAGCTGTGTTCGTCTGTTGTACCTGGCGTATTATATCCTATGTCATGAACTATAACATCGTTAAGAATACAATAAACAATACATTTAACTAAATGATAACGAATATATTACTTTTGGTCTGTATTAATTTCATTTGCTGAATATTATCGCTTTACTTACTTTACCTTATTTATTTTATTTTGCAATAGAAGAAACTTAATCTGAAGACGAGGAAGACCAACCAATAGCTTTAACGAAGAAAATCTATTTAAATAGATTTTAATGTGAGTAAGAGTTTTGTTTTCTTTTTACCAACACCCGGCTCTTGGCACTTTTTGCCTCAATAAGGGGCGAGAGCTGTGGGCTATTTAGCTGAATAATTGTTGTCCAATTGTGTCCTCAGAAGCGGACAAAACACAGAAGAAAGTTACATCCCTGCCGGCTTCTGGATTGGAACAAATCAGCCTCATAGCAGGCCATCGCTTTCACCACAAGGATGTGCCTCAAAGGCGTAAAGTAAATAATGTAAGGGCCTACTTACTGACTACTTAAACTGTTCTGCTTATTTCTTTTTAAGCGAAATCAACACAAAAGAAAAACCTGCATTTACTTTTAAATTCTAATGTCTGCTGAATACAAACAATATACATTTTCCATTTCCTGAAAAAAAAAATATATAAGGAGTCTAATCTGGAGTAAAAAAATGTTTACTCCTCGTTTCTTAAATGCGATCAGTTTTAATCATATCAAAGCGAGCGGAATTAGTGAATTAGTTAAGTAGTTTAATAACCACTGTTAGGCATATTGATTGGATTCTAATATATATTTTTATGAGAATATTTGTGACCTTTTCGAGCTAATTTCTCGATAATTACTCACAAAAAAAATCAAATATAAAAGCAATCCTTAAAACATGCATGTCAATTTTAAAGAAAATTTATCCAATGGTTCAAACGTTATTCAGAGAGAAGGGGACACAATTCAACTGATTTGATGAGCTACACTTTCTTAGAAAAACACAGATAACTTTAAAAGTTTTATATGAATAAAATTTCCATGGAATATTTTGGATTCTGTTATTTGGAAGATCCGAAATATTTTATTCGTTTACAATCTTTCAACCTGACAGAAGGTATAAAATGCAACTCCCAAACCACATGGACCACTGTTAAACCAGTACTACCCCAGAAATGGAGAAGGCTTTCGTCCAGCAGTGGACCGGCAATGGCTAATAATAATAATAAAAATCTTTCAGTTTTACTTATCAGGAAATAAGATTGTCGAAAAAGAAATTAACGACCAATGTAATAAAGATGGGTCATTCGATTTGAAATCATCCAGTGGTTTTGCATGACCAATTTTAAAAAATTGATTTTTAGCATACATATTCCTACACATTTCAATAGGGTTCAAAAAAATTTTTAAATATTCCGTCTAATTTGTTTTCCCGTTAGGGTTTTTTTTTATAACATGGCTAAATTTGGTGAATTTTGATGTTCACAGAAACTTAAATATCTATCTTACTTCTATCTATTGATCTATGTTATGTTATGTTATGTAGTGAATGTGGGTGGCAGAGAAGTCAAGCACTGATCTATTGATCTAAGCAAAGCGTTTGATGAAGTAGATCACAACATATTACTTAATAAATTAGAAAAGATGGGAATTAGAGGTGTTTTACTGGCCATTATAAAGGAGTATTTCAAAAATAGGAAGAATTATGTCTCAATTAAAAATATTAAAAGTAAAAATAAAAGAGTTAGAAAAGGTGTTCCACAAATCTAGGCCCTCTCTTTTTTATACTCTATATAAACGATATATTCAGTGTCATAAAAACATGTCATATTCACATCTATACAGATGATATTCTCATCTATGCAATTGATAGGAATATTACAAATGCACAAATCAAACTTCAAAATGATCTTTTAAATATACAAAAATGGTTTCATGACAGCAAAATAAGAATTAACGAACACAAAACAAAATTAATAATGATCCACCCCAAAAAGCAAATTCCTGATACAATACCACAAATATATTATCACAGCCATGAATGTCTACACAGCCACAATCCGAATTGTATTACATGCACAAAAATAACATTAGTTAATGACTTTAAAGGAATAATCATAAATAACACTTTTACATGGAATAATCACATAAATCACATATACAAAGGGCTTAATGTACTTTCATATATATTTTATCATATTAAAGACCTCTTGCCAATCAAAATTAAAATTATTATCTATTATGCCTTCTTTGACTCTATAATTAATTATGCAGTTCAGGTGTGGGCGAATACCACACAGACAAATCTCAAAGAAATTAACAACCTTCAAAATAAAATATTAAAATTCATATTTACTAGAAAATATTGGAATGATGAGAACTACAGAAATAAGTTATTACTAAAATACGAAATATTAAATCCCCAACAAAAATGTCTCTACTACATATTAACTTAAAATTACTGTAAAATAATAGAATTGAAAAATAGAAAAAGATAGACAAATGTCACCCTTAGAGACAACAGAAAAATTAAAATCGATTATCCTTTCATACATAATAAATATGGAGAATGTCATATTAATCACATATTAGAAAAAACAATAAATAGTATAAATAAAGATATAAAATTAGATCATACAAAAATTTCAATATTTAAAAAAACAAATAAAAAAATGGTTAAATGGCTTGAAGAAACACAAATATGATTATGATCAAATTGAAACAAATATGCTCATGAATGTATAAATGGTTAGATGCAGTTGTATGTACATGTGTATGTGTGTGAATATAGATATATGTATTTAAATGTGCCAAAGTTATTTTGAGAATTTACGAAATATAGGAAATAAGAATTTCTTTTAATTAGCTTTAATTTTCGTCAGTACCACAACTTCATCAATCTACTATTTTTCGTACAGAAAATAACTTTGTATATGTGTGTGAATATAGATATATGTATTTAAATGTGTATACTGTACCTTCATATTATTTCGAAACTGTGTTCTGACTACAACAAGGAGGAGTTGTTTTTGGGAAGCAGCCCAATAATTTATAATTTCCTTATTAATGAAATTGTTATTGCTTATATATGTTTGTAAACGTATATGTATGAACATATACAACAAAATAATAGAAATTAACTAACAAATATTAGTGAACATTACCATACACAATGCATGTATTAATAATATATATTAAAAAAAAATCACCAGAAGATTGTATACTGATAATGTTCAATCACTCTAAAGACTCTATGTATATACTTCTGTGTATATGTATAGGGGAAAGTCGGGTAAGATGACGAAGCGTGTAAGATTACTAACTCGGTATTTCTCCGACGCATTCATAGATAGGAGCACCTATCCAAGCACTTTCTGAGACTCAGGAGATTAGTAACGAAGTTCACTGCAAGGGATGTCGGGCCACATTGTTTTGCGAGCAGTAGCGACTAAGATGTGTTTGTTTCCCGTGCGTATGTAATTTTTGGACTTCACAGCGTAAGGAATTACTAGACTACGTTAAGTTGTTTTTGCTCTTTCATAAAATATTCTCAAAATACAACTCATAATGTAAAGAACCATGTGTGGTGTAGGTTGTTTACGATAAGCTACGGTAATGATAAATAAGTTCTAAACCAAATTGGCGGCGTAGGGTAAGATGACGAATGGCAGGGCGGGTAAGATGACGAGAAGTTTGCTTAGTTTGTCATCTTACCCAAATGTTTTTGAATACCTTTTATGAATAGCTTTTGTCCTGTTTTAAATATTGGTTTTGAAACTGAATTTTGGTTGCAGTTATTTTTTTTTTTATTTTAAATCCTCATGTATGACTGTTTATCTATGAATGTTTTAGTCGGACCTCTATTTAACGAACCTCTATTTTGCGAATTTCTCTATTTTGCGAACTTTTCTTTGGAACCAAGAACATTTTGCTAATTTCTTCGTAAAATAACCTCCTAATAGCGAAGTGCATTTTCTATTCAACGAACTTTTTCGTGGTATCTATTTTTTTTTTTTTCTCCTTGAAATATTTTTACAAGGTGCCAATCGTTGTCATTCTTTGCATTTCAACCAAAGCTGGATTCTTTGTCGACAATGATAATTTGGCAAGTACGGAGGACGAAGATGAAGACGATATTCCCTTAGAGGAAATAAAAGAAATGTGGATACAGCTGAGGGAAAAAGAAGAAATTAACGATGACGTACTGATGATGATTATCTTTCACTTGATTTTGAAGTTCGGAAACACTAACTGAATTGGATATTTTGGACAGTGTGAAAAATAAAACAATATAGCAATGAATTGCGATGAAGATGATGAAAATGGAAATGATCATGATGCAGAAATCAAAAAATCTTCGTATGATGAAATGGTAAAATCATTTGAAACAATCCGACGCGGATTACAAAATACGCCTGAAGGGATTTTTGGTGCATTGCAAAGATGCGAGACATACTATGAGCGAAAACACTTTTTCAAAAAAAAAAAAAAAAAACTCAGACCAAATTAACAGACTTTATTAGTACAAGTTAAGTACGTATGTGGTAATGTATGCCTTATATCATTAATAATATTTATTGTTTAGTTATTTAAATCTGTTTTATGTAATTTAAAGTAATTTTAAAAGGTGAATCTCTATTTAACGAATTTTCCATATAACGAACTTTTTTTTCGGGATTTAGCGACTTCGTTAAATAGAGGTCCGACTGTATAAACAACATGCCACGAAATTATACAAGGAAAAGTGACAGGGGAAAGTGGGATAAGGCGACAATGAATGCAGCTATTGCTGAAGTTAAAGATAAAACCTCAAGTGTAAATGCTGCAGCAAAGAAACATAACGTGCCTGAGCCAACAATAATGTTCTTCTAAATTTTTGTTGTACCTAATTGTTCAAAGTTTTGTTTCATTACGAGCAATCTGTTATTGTATTTTAAGTGTTTTATCTTTGACTTTTTTACTTCATGCCACACGTCAGTAAGTTAAGTTGTTTCTCTGCATTTTTAAAATTAAATGTTTCTATCTTAATGTATTACTTTTATCTGTTCATCATTTTACCCCCCCCCCCTTCGTCATCTTACCCCTTAGGTGGGGTAAGATGGCGAAAATTACTCTTTTTTTTTTTGGTGAAATATTTTTCATAATTCGAGAGGGTAAAACAGCGTTTCATATTTTTTTATTGAACATAAAGGTTACAAGAAGTGTCCTTTCAAATTTCAGGTTTTTAAACCACTTACTAAGCCGAGGGACAATCTCCGAAGCTTAAGTTTGTCATCTTACCCTACCTTACCCTATATATGTATATATCCACTGTATAATGCTATATGTGTGAATGTATGTTAGTGTATATATGTTGTATATGTATGTGTTTGTGTCTATATATATTTACATTTTAAGTAAATTTTTGTTTGTATGTTTATCTCTATAAATATACAAGTTAGAAAAAAAAATACCATGATATAAGATGTATGTATATATGTTGGTTAGTATGTAACTAAATATGTAAATGTAATGTAGAAAATAATGTAGATATATAATAATGAAAAATAATATGTAAACGTAAATAACTTCTTGTATTTGCTACGCTTGTTATATGGCTATTGTTTTTGTTTTGTTTTTCTATTCTAATAACTCTCTCACTTGGCCAAAAATTTATGTTTTATCTTTAGTTTTTAAATAGTTTTAATTATTTTTTTCATATTTATATTTTAATATAAAAAACAGCACCTTAATTTCCCTAACGGGACTGAGTTGTTGATTCATGTATATTATCAATAAAAAAAAAACAATTATGTTCTGGAAAAAAAATCAAAAGAAACATTCTGAAAGTTGGAAAGGAGTTAATAGGCAATTAGAATGTTCATTTAAATTAAATACCAAACAAGTAGATGTGAAAAATAAAGTAGTACACAATTTTCTGTGTAACTGATAAACTTAAGGAAAAATGTAAAATATCTAGTAGGAAAAAAATTTACTTTTTCATCAGTCTATCTCCAAACTGTTGCCTCACTGACAAGCTGTCACAATTTTCTTTCTAACACTTAGACTGTTTTACGAATAAAAACCTAAGAGAAGGTGACTCTGCGGTATTAGCAGGTTTTTTTTAATACAATAGTTTATTAATTCAGGATATAGTTAAAGTTTTAGGTTTTAAAAACTTTAAAGAACATTCCGTTTTCATTATCTTAACCAAAATTAGTACTTATGTTCTGTATCAAAACGGCACTGCCTTTTGATAAACAAACATCCCTTCACCACTGGAGACTAAGCGAGACTGAATGAAGTGATGTGCGACAATTCACGCCTGCCAGCTCAACATGACATAACTTGGACAATACCCAAAAAGGATCCTGGCATGTGTTTTAGATAGACAGAACGAATTTAGGTTATTTAGTATGATTTTGAGGCTTTATTAATGATTTTTATCTTTAAAAATGATATAAATTTTACAACAAACTTATAAATAATTTAACAAGCTTTTAGGGTTTACTCATCACATCACAGCAATTAAACCAGAAATCTCTAAAACTCCAAAATTACAGCACAGTAAGCTATTACATAACACTTTATTTCTGGAAAGTTTCAAATTTTTTCCAGTTCCTCCACCTGAGACATTGGTGTCTGAATACATGTAAATTTAACTGTGCGACCATGTTTAGGGCTTCATAAAGTAAGAAGGCAAAGGTTGAAATTTCACAGACTAAAACTTTCAGGGTAAGGTAATAAAAGGCAAAAGTTTGAAGATTTAGACTCATGTTCTTCGTACTTTTCAAAATCTTAAAACGGATTCTTAAAAAGAAATTGCAAATTTCAGGCTTAATTTCAGCCCCTCACCCTGCGGCTGGACGAAACTTTGTAAGGACATGAAATGGAGCCCATTTTAAGAGCAGTAAAATTGTTTTTGTTACAAAACTCTAGTTCTTTTAGCTGCGAAGATATTTAAGTTTCTGTGAACATCAAAATTCACCAAATTTAGCCATGTTGGAAAAAAATAGCCCTACCAGGAAAACAAATTAGACTGAATATTTTTTTTAAAAAAATTTGAATTACTGAAATGTGTAGGAACATGTAGCCAAAAATCACTTTTCTAAAATTGATCATGCAAAAAAACTATTTTTTTCCGGGTAATTTCATATGGAATAACCAGATATCTTCCATATTATACATATTAATTATTATCCAGTATTTCGTAATTTATTTATTTATTTATTTATTTTTTAGAAAAATATGCAAATGGAATTACTAACTTTAAATGGAATTAAGTTTATTGAAATTTTAATTTGAACAATTGATAGCAAGAAAATGATTGATAAAGAATTTAAATTTTTTTTTTAATTTTTCATATTTAACTATAAGTTGTATGTCTTATAGTTTTTGAGTTTCTTAATCTATCAGTCACCGGAATGAAATGAAGAAAATAAGAATATAATTTGGAATTTGTCTGTTTAAATCAACATGGACAGAATTAGAAAGACATTTTTATGTTGCTATAAAATGATCGAAATCACAATAAAACAGTATTTCGTATGGCTAAAATAAATGATCTCATGAAAAAAAATTCCCATCTTTTTGTTTTGGATCATTAATAATCTTTAGAGATGATCTTTAAATTCTAAAGAAAGTAAAGGAGAAAAATGACAATTAGAATAATTATGTAAATTCAGTACATTTTAAAAGTACGATAGGTATTGAAAAATATTTTAATACTATAGCGAAGTCCAATCATTGTAGTTAATGGTTAAATTCTTGGTTCTTGGTTAAATTCACTGAGACATCTTTTTTCTGATGCTCCATCCAAAAGAGAAGCCTAAAGGTTTCAACTGCTAATGCTAGTGGGTATTTCTCACATCTTTTTATTACTTAGATTGACCATAGGATTTCACAAACCCTTGGAGGAGTGGAGAGCGTGCTCCCATTCTCATTTGTAATCATTGTTTCACTACGTTATTGACTTTAATTTTATTTGATATCTTCATTTGCTTTAAAAGATTTAGTAATTCTTAATTGCGTTATTATCAGCCAATAGTAAAAAAAAAATCAATTCTTCATTATTAACTAATCTAGTGAATGACTAACGTTTTACAGTGAATTGATTCAAGTAAAGATAAAGCGTTACTCTGATTATCTTCTATTTTAATTGATCTTTTTAATTTGAATTGAAGCCTCGCGTATGTAACGGAAAACAATTTGTTATTTATTAAAAAAACACACACACACAAATTACATCAAGTAAAATAAAACTAAAATTTTTTAAAGTTTTTTTTTATTTTAATTTTTGATGTATATATTCTCTCAATTCACGACTGCTTTTAGAATCAGCGTGTGAATCATATATCTGTGATATATTTTTATTTTTTATAGAGATTAGAATGTAATCCTTGTGGTCTAATGCCTAAGACGTCTAACTTCGGATCAGAAGGTTGCAGGTTCGATTCCTCTCGCGGATGTTTCATTGAAAAAATTCTTTCTATTTTTCATTCTCACAGAAAACTGCGCCGGACAGACACACAGACAGAGAAATAAAAGATTTTAGTAATATAGATTGTTACTTTTCAGTTAAAGTCAGTTCAGTTTTGACAGATAAGTCAAATAAGCATTATGAAGAGAGTTGTAGTTCCCATGGCCTAATGGGTAAGATGTCTGACTTCGGATTAGAAGGTTGCAGGTTCGATTCCTGTCGCGGATGTTTCATTGAAAAAATTCTTTCTATTTTTCATTCTCACAGAAAACTGCGCCGGACAGACAGACACACAGACAGACAGAGAAATAAAAGATTTTAGTAATATAGATTGATTCGTACTCGAGAATTATTCTTTCTTCATAAATGCATACATAATATTACTTTGCTTATTCTTCATTTATTTTAGTGACTTATAGTTTCAATCCTTCCAGTATATTTAAGTCGTGCTTTACTAAGGTTTTTCATTACTTTTTTTTTTCTTTTTGCATTGGGTGATCACATATAGTTGTAATGATATTAGAACTGCTTGAGCTTAAGCGTTCACTCGGAAAAGGAGGGGGAAACATTCAGACTCATTTTAATGAGGGAGCCGTTCTCTCAATATTTATTCTTACTCTGAAACCGAAAAATATTAATAAATTATAAAATCAATTATAAAAATATAAAAAAGTCTTGAATTTAAAATAAAATATCTAATAAGAAGACTACAATCTTTTTTTTAACCTAAAATCTAAAATTTACTTTAGCTTAATTTTACTACTTTACTTTATCTATTACTTTTTCTTTATCTATTAAAAATATATATATATATATATACATCAACAAAAGCTTTGGCGTCACAGAATTTCGTCAATGTGATGTAATTTACTAAATAAGAATCTAATCTACATAATTAAGTAAGTAATATTATTTTTACTTTATTTTTACCTGCTCAATATTGAAATTGCCTTATCCAGTAGATGTGCAAGCAGATGGATGTGTAAAATCATTCGAACATGAAAGCAATCACATGAGAGACAAAAGAGCAAACACAGTCCACAGTAGGCTGAATAAAACAATGATGTGTTGAGGTTTGCAGTACATCCACAGGACCAAAGATGCTTCGTGGACCTCTTTGCCAACGCTACCATCTACGTTTGAGAGGCAGGATTGTATGCCTAAATGTAACCGGATGGTCGATTCGCCGAATTATTGCTCTTGTGCATTGGACAGTTATTGGCAAAAATAATTCAGGAAAGCACATCCAATCGTCGTAGTGGCACCGTGCACTAAGTTCGATGTTAGCGCTCACTGTGCAGTGTTCGTTGCCAGACAATTGCGGAGTCTAAGCTACTGCAATTGCATTCGGGTTGTAATGGTGAATATGGACATTCCTGTCATGACTCGGTGAATCTAAATTTGGCAGCGGTAGATAAGCGCTCCAAGCATCCATTGTGTCTAATATCATTGATTTTAGGGCATCGCCGAGCTTGCCTAGAGTGATATCGTAACAGAGCGGTGTGGCGTCAGGAATGTACCATTCTTCTTTAACAATGAGTCCCGAGTCTGCGTCAGTACCACGCTCATCCAGTTCGCGTATGGTGATACTTAACAACACAGAAGATCCAACTGTTGTTACCTTTTCTGATTGATATCCTGGAATAAGACAATGCTGGGCACATACCACCAATATTTCCCGAAAATGAATAAAAAATATCCAAATGCATCTGTAGTGAAGGATTAACAGGATGATTTAACAGGTTGAGGCATGGCGCGAGGAGGCAATATCTGAACGTACTGTTCGTCGGTGTGTGAGAAATTCGTTACGAAGACACGAGTCTGTAAGATGAGGAGGGCCGAGGACGACCTTCTGTCCTGGATAACGAAGCTCTGAAGGCATCTGTGGAGGCAAATCCTCTCTTCACCGTCAGAGAACTCTCTAAAGAATACCAAGTGTTAATGATAACAATTTCCGACCATCTCCATCAAACTGGTAAGGTAAGAAGTTAGATACGTGGATCCCACATCAACTAACAGAGCATCAGAAGCAACGTCGGTTTGAGATTTTCAGTAAAAACTTCTTCGCTATGAAAAAAAACCTCCTATTTGATCGCATACTATATTTCCCTGACCTGGCACTCACCAATTACCACCTTTGCAAGTATCTGAACAACTACTTAAAGTACAAGATCTTCAGAGAGGATTTAAAAATTGCATTCCGTAACTTTCTTTCTTCCAAATAGCCAGGTTTCTTCCGGGCTGGCTTTTGTCAATCATTGGCAGAGGTGAGTAGCTCTGAAGGAGATATTTAAAAAAAAAAATGTTGTATGCTATATTGTATTTCTCTTTCACGTTGACCATTCAAATCGGGCATTATTTTCCGAACGACCTGATACTTAAGTAAGTATTCAATTTTTTTTAATTACATAAATTTATGTTTAAGTAGATTTGTAAATAGTATGTATTGCACTGGGTTTAGGAGCGAATGATAGGGTTTTCGGTATGTAGTTTTGGCTCTAGTATCCGCTGGTAACTTATCCACTTAAAGTTTGATTTGAGGGTAATGTCATGCAATTGCTAGTCAGAACTTGAAATTTATGTTTCTGTGTATTTACCAGCAAGTTTCAAGTTCGTAGCTTTGTTCTTTCGAAGAGCTTTAGAAATATTGAAAAAAAAAAATACCCCAATCTTGCAAAAATATTTAACAATGAAATATGAACAGAACATGACTTCATATTATTTTGAATGAAGCGGCATTATGAAACGCAAGTCGACTCTACGTTTTTCCCCTCCTGTGGAGTCCATTAGTTGTTGTTGAGTGAAAATCACAACGGGCAACAGACGATAGGCACCCACCTACTGCTTGTGCTCTCTGCAATTAGCGATGAGCTCCTCGGCACTAATCAGCTCTTCTCTTAATTAGGAAACGAGCAATTGACGAATGCTTCTGTTTACAGTTGAGAAGATAACAAACCATTTTCTAGTGCTTTGTTCCAATGCCTCTTCATTGTCCCACAGTTAATATGCAACAGTTGCTTCGTCATTCAGTAGGGCTTAATTGTTATCTTCTCGATCAGAATCGTTTGTTTTAAGGATGACTGCTTGCAGCAGCTCATCAACTAGTGACAGGCTGAAATTAGAATATAAGTTTTTATTTTGTTCCCCTTTCGTTATTTACAAAATTGAGGAAGTAGTTCGAAGAAACCATGTTTGACAGGTTATTCTATACTATAAAAAAAAAAAGCTCACAGTAAACTGAGTCCTCTTCACTAATGGCGCGTTTCATAATGACTTTAACGATTTACCGTCATAGCTAATTAAAATTTAATATCCTGTAAATTTAAAAGAAAATTAAACCTCTTAAGCGACGGTGATAATGCAGATTTCGAAGTAAGATAACTGGGGAAATTAATCTATTCAAGTCAGTTTAGTGCCAATTAGATAAAAAACAAACAACTGTGAAAATGATAATTCGACAACTATATTTCTACTTTTTTTGTAAAGTAGAAATATGAATCGAGCTTATTGTAAAATACAAGAAGTAATATAAAATTAAGAGAAAAAAATTTCTTAGGTCTTTATTTAAATCTGATTATGTTAAATTAACTCTTCTGATTAAATAGCAGTTAGTAATAGAGAACTTCTCTGCTTGGCTTTACTGCTACGCAGGGGGTTCCTCAGCGACATTCTAAAGAGATTTTCAAGGAAATTATGAATAATAACAAACTGGTCTTTTCTTTCAGATACTCATATACGAGGACATAGTGGAAAGGAACAGAATAAACTAATTTCCTTAATTGATTTTGTCTTTCCAGTTTTTTTTTTTTTTTTTTTCATTTTTTTTTTTAATAGAATACCTTTAGACCCCCCCCCCTCTCATTTTGAAATCAATATTTTCAATTAAGTCATTCTCAGTATATCCCTGGAGCAAATTTCATTAAAAGCATAAAATATAAAATCAAATTTATAATTTGCTTCGACTATGTTTGTCACCGCATGACAGGATATTAAGGAAACCCTACAATAAAATAAAATAAACATTTTTATATTTCTTAGCTGTTTTAGTAAGTCTTTTCGAGATTTCTTTCACAAACTAACCTAAGAGATTTTATAAATTGTAAGATTCTATTAATAAAAACACCAATTTCCTATTCATTCTATTCAACAGATATGTATTAAATCAGGTGCTTTGTTTTCTAAATCAATAATTTCAATTAAGCCATTCTATTTCTATCCGTAGGTGAGGTTCTGTAGGTGATCATTTAATAATTATCTTACAATGCTAATTTAGAAATAAATAGGTAATTTTTTTTAGATAATTTACGGTTGAAATTAATTAAAAGTGTGACATATTTGATAATCAATAAACAGATTTCAGATCTATGAATGAAAATGATTAACACTGAAAAATTACAGTTGTTTAGCATTTGAACTCTTTATTACTGCTTCTTCATTTATAATATAAGAACATCCATACATTTCTGGGGTGGGATTTTTTGCACCTTTTGTTTGAACCATATATCTGATAAAGTTTAACAGACAAAGAAAGCAATGATCTCAATTTTATCTACACTCACTTCCAAAAGTTAAGCACGGAGCGGTAAAATGCGAAAAAATGGACAAGTACTGCTTTGATTGAGATAAACAAAATATTGAATTTTCATAAATTATAAGATGACGTCCTATTTGCATCATTAACAAAATGATGTTTAAATTCAAAACAAACAATAAAAACCGACATTAATAGGGTATGTGAGCACCCCTCACCTGCATGCAAAGTTTCTTACGAGATGATCAACCACCGCAGAGTCCAGTAATCGCCATTCCTCCTGTAGGACAGTTTCTAAAGCTATGAGAGTGGCTGGAGGTGGGAAACGTCGACATACAGCACGGCCGAGGGCATCCCAGAGATTTTTAATTGGTTTAAGGTCCGGCGAGTAAGCCAGCCCCTCCATACCCGCAATCCCCTCACTCTCCAGAAAGTCGTCAACGATGGCAGCTCTATGGGGACGCGCATTATCGTCCATTAAAACGAAAGAAGGACCAACTGCTGCAGCGTACAGTTGCAGCTGGGGTCTAGGACTTCATCTCGATACCGTACAGCCGTCACAGAACCTCGCCTGTAGATGTGCAGGTCGGTGCGATATCCCAATGAAATCCCTGCCCTGACCATGATGCTTCCACCGCGGAATGCGTGATGTTTGGTGATGTTCTGGGGCCAATTGCGTGTGCCTTGTTCCCTCCAGACCCTTACACGCTTATCATCGGGTTGTAGGGCAAATCTGGACTCATCTGGGAACATAACATTACCCCAATCAGACATAGTCCAATTCACATGCTGGCGGCACCACTGTAATCGCGCCCCTCTGGATTGGACGGATAAAGGAACACAAGCGCGTGGTACCCGGGCGTACAGACCATTCATGTGTAGCTTTCGATGAACATTAGTGGCAGATATCGTCTTACCAATGGCCGCTGCAACCATAGATGTCACACGTGTGGAGGTCGATCTTCGATTCCGCTTGGCTACAACAGCAATATATCGATCTTCCGCGGGGGCCGTAACCCTTGGACGACCGGCTACAGGTCTTCGGACAACTGTTTGGCTGGTTTGGAATTGTTTCCATAATCGTGAAATGACGGAATGATGAACGCAGAAGAAACGAGCAACATCTGTTATAGACTGTCCTGCTTCAATGCGTCCGACAGCCCGCAGGCGCTCAGAATCTTCCATTCGTCTTCTGGAAACCATAGAAACACGTCTAGCTTGAAAACAAATCGTACAAATGTTCTAAACACCTTTCATCAGCACTTACATGCAACTCCTGTAAACCTTCACAATACAGGCTTCTTATACGACTGCCTGTTTGCATATTTCTCGACGCGAAACCGTGATTGGCTGTTACCTATATAATTTGTATACTTCCTTCTACCTTTGCAGCAAATTTCAGCTTCTTCAATTCAGATCGGAAATTAACATTTTTCCTCTCCGTGCATAACTTTTGGAAGTGAGTGTAGACATCAAATCTAAATCCTGCAGAATTTTTCTCCAAAATGTCTAACCCAAGACTGCCGCTATCTGAACGGCGCCTTTGTGTTTTGCCACCCTCCCCTTATAAATTTTATTTGTTAATTTTTTAATTGAGGAACAAGACAATCATTAAGGGTGGCGTGCACCAATACTTTATCAAATCAATTGTCAGTTGAAAGACAATCTTAATCAGTCTTCAAATAAAAATTGGTGTGTACGAAACACAATTTGACAAAACTTCAACTGATGAGTCCTTGATAGCGTATCGTGTTTCTAAAAGTGGCTGTGATTGGTTAATAACATTAACGTCATTTCCGGATGACTTTTCGTAGGCACAAGTACGTTTCAAAACGGCAGCTTCCAAGAAGAAGATAAAAAAAACACGTGGGCAGAATATTTCCTTGAAGATATGAATCGTCAAGGCAAGAACCTTCAAATAAATTAATCGTATTTAAATTTATTTTCGAAACTTTTTAATAGAATAAACACATCTACTTCGTCGTCAAAATTACAGGAGTCGGTTTCAATGGGAGCCGACGTCAGTCATCTTGAAAAAGGTGAATGGCGCGGATGTTGATAGTTAATTATTTGATGGATGAAAATTTGACGAGTCATCAGCGATTTAACGACTGTTAAACCCCTAATAAATGTTTGTGCTCAGAAAATGTCGTTCAGGAGAGATTTAAACAACCCGCAATGTTAATGAACGCTTGGTGCAAACCGCCCTAAGATTAGGTGGAGGTTTGGAGTAAGCAAGCTAACTAACTCCAAACTATATTTAATTATAGTTATAAAAATATATTTTATTATATACGTGGAATGGATAACTGGTTTTTAAAACTTAATTTGGCGCCCCCCCCCCAATGTTATGGTGTTTTTGTGCAGTAGCCTTACCATTCACCTATCACTAGTTAGCGGTTTCAGTACTGGATAAAGAATAACCTATCATTGTATAGTCGGATCATTTTATTAGAGAATTGACATTGAATATTGATTTTAATATTGTGTACTTTCAAAATATTAAACTAGCTTCTTTACATAATAAAATGTATATCATATCACTGTAAAAGAGTAAATATTTACTTTGAAGAGAATGATTAATCTAGTTTTTGGAAATTATTGCTAAGAACGTATCTTAATTAATCGGTGATGAAGCTCTCAAATAGGAAATTTTATCTATCAATTTACCTATGTCAAGTATTCTTATCCTCTATTGTATCTTTTTTTAGTCAATTCATGCAGTTATGACGATGTTTCTTTTAGAGTTGCTGCAGCAGCAGCATTTGCATATTATAATTTACTGATGCAAAATAGACCATCCTGATATATTTTGTTTTGTAGATCCATTGTTTGGGCGACTTTACATTAGAACAAAAATACTGAAACATACGGTAACTACAAAGAAAATACACTGATCAACACCAAACTTTATATTTGTGAGTTAAATGTAATCGCCGATTAGATTTTGGCAGTAGTAGTTCCGTTCATGGGCCATCTTTCAATAGAGGGCAAGTTAAAGTCTGAAGTATGAAATTTGATGTAAAGTAGGAAATTGTTCTTTAAGTTATTTAACGTTGTTCTCAAGAAAGCAATCTATATTACTAAAATCTTTTATTCTCTGTCCGGCGCAATTTCCAGTGAGAATGGAAAATATAAGTAATTTTTACAATGAAACGACGGGAAACGAACCTGCAACCTTTTGATCCGAAGTCAGACGTCTTATTTTTTATTTTTTTGACTTATGTGTCCTTCCCATTCGCCCCATTTAATAATGAATGTATTCAACCTGTTTTTTGAATCTCAAGATTGTTTATTTATTTCCGATCCGTCTATTTATTTGTAATTCGAAAATGACAATTAAAACTATAATTGCCGAAACGTTGCAATATTACTTATGTGATATAGAAAAATATATGTGATATAGAAAAACAAGCGCGTGTACACGGGAGATGGCCTAGTATTTATGAAAATTAAATTGATTTTTGGTGGCGATGTTGCTTCATAATATAGAAAAGCTGATCAATAACTGCAGCTTTTCGAAGTAATGTTTGCTCTAAAAATATTATAAACTATTACAAACAAAAATTATTAAAAATTTATATATTATAAAAATATTTATAAATAACATTTATTATAAATTTTAGGTTTTGACCAGTGTTTGAAATAAATTTCTTTTTTTTTTATTTTAAATCTGAAATTCTTTGTTTATTCATTAGTTCACTTAAATTATAAATATTCAAAAGCACTTTGGTCTCTCCCCATGCATGGACAAAATGATAGCAGCTTCCCTATCTATTCTTAACGTAATAATGGTATGGTTTGTCATTCGCTATCACACGTCTGATTGGTTGGTGGGTTTGAAGGTCTTTGTATAGCTTAGGATAGGTTAGCTGAGGGTCAGTTTGTGTTGATTTTGGAAGCGGGAATGGAGTTGAGCTTCTCACAATTAACGAGAAGCTTTTGAAATATTTTTGAGGAAAAATAAAATTATGCAATATTGTAGATTAAGATTGTTAGCACTTTCCATCGTGTGCTACCGAATAGTAAAGCTGTTACCAATCAGAAATAAAAAAAAAAAAGAAGGAAAAAAAAAAACTAACTTATTTACATTACAATAAAAATAAACTTGCCATGTACTAAATTTTTCTGACACAAAGAATTTTAAATACATTCGTAGAAATAAAAGTCTTTATAGAAACATCTTATCATCATCAACTGTCTTATTTTTTAAAGCTATACCAGCTTTTCATTCATTGTGGTATTCATTTATTCATTCATTCACTTAATTTTCAAAAATTAAAAAAAAATAAAAATAAAATTAAAAAAAAAATAATAGCAGCATTTGAGGAAGCATTGTCGAAACTAATAATAAATTATTTATTATAGGTAAATTATTACTTTCTTTAGAATAAATAAGCCTTTTTTTTTTAACCATCCATCTACTCGTATCGACGGAAGTCTACTACAAAGTCTATTTTTGGTAATTTACAGAAAGTACTTTAAAGAATATGGTAAGAGTTTGAATTTGTTTCTAACCCAAACAGCAATATTTCTATCTAGTTAGATTCGATTTGAAAATCGACCCTAATCGGCTTCCGATGCTCAAGTACAAAATTACTAATATTGGTTGTACTACTCCAATGATGAATCAGTCCCTCTCAGAACCATTAAAGATCGCGAAAGCAAAAATGATTGACTTAATCTTTAAGATATCAAGGAATTTAATGAATGTAAAAGTATTGAGCATGCTTTGACAGTTTAAGTTACAATTCTCACGCTTGAATTTCAGTCAGTAGAATATGATTTACAAAAGAGTAAACTGTTTGGCGAATGTTAAGGTTAGCGCCTTATATCTTATCTTCTACCTTGGTGGACATTACATGATTAATGCTCTTGAATTTGAGGAACAAAAAATCTACACATTTACAGTAAATTCTCTATATCTTGAGTTTCATGATGGATCTCTTACTTCTTTAAATATGGCATGTTGTTCAATGAAATACTTCTTCTCTAATATTGAACAAATTGATCTTCATTACTTCCCAAAGTCTTTCATCCATATTTTCCTCAAATTTGATTTGAAAACTATCTGCTTCGTTCAGTTTTTATTTTGTTTTATCTTAAGTTATTTATTTATTTACTTAATTATTAACACCATAAGCAACCTCAAGGCTAAATGATATCCGCCAGTTTCCTGATTTGAAGTCACACACTGAGACGTTCTCATAGTCTTCTTCCCACTTCCTCACTTCCGCTTAGTTTTTTTTTCAGAATATTTTACGCCATTGTAGAGAGGGACTAACCTGAAAACACTTAATTTTTTTTTTAACAATGGAAATACAATCCATTCAAACTTCAAAAAAGACAATAATAAATAAATAAATAAATAAGTAAATAAATAAAACTATTTTCGTATTCATATTAGAATTGTAAGCTTATCATATGTAGTATCGAAATGAATACAGTGATGATAGATTATACAGTAGGAACTGTGTTTTCGTATTCTACTGCAGCCCAAACCTGGGTTTCAATCATTTATCAGCTAAAATCAGCTAGGAGGTAGGACAAATAGGCTTTGAAATTGAAAAAAGGAATTCCTAATGCAGTGAGCAACGAAAGTTTATTAAATAATCGAGATTTTGTGGTTAATTACCAAGAGGCTTTAAAGGAACTGCTATAACATCTACTAATTAAACTTTCACTAATCGATTCGAATAAGCGTTTGTATCTAGATAACAAAGTGAGGTTTATTGAAAGATATCTGAATAGTAAATTAAATAAAAAGAAAAGTTAAAAATACAGGAATGTACGCTTTGTTGAAATATATTTTTAAGGACAATAAGGTTATTGGATTGTTTTTTTTTTAAAGTACTCGTAATTAATCAGATTGCCTTCGATTTTTTTTTATTTATAAATAAATAAAGCAGAAAGAAATTTAGCATTTTGTATTCATTATTTTATTTTCATTTTTCTTATTTTGCCAGATACCTGATAACATTACTGTTTACTGTTTCGAAATACTTCTTGAGAAGCCATTGGTAAGTGGTTGCGCCATTGGTTAGATGGCTACGATTGGTTGTTGGTTTTGTGACTATTTATGAATGCTGTGAGAACCGGAATTCTTTTGTAGTGATGGCGTTTCTAAGGACACTCAGAAGGTTGTTGCCATCGACCAAGTCACTTTTGAAGAAGATGATAAAGTAGCGTAGATGAAGCTTCGCGGTTGACGGGTCGCTATGACATCGGCCTCTCATCTTCTGAGTACCGGAGTTCGGTCCTCACGTGGGTGTCATGGGGGTGGATGATCCGCCTCCCCTTTCCCCTGCGCTACTTCCACCATTCTTTCTTCATCATTCTCTCCTTCTTTCTGTGACTATAGTACAGTAGCCCTAAGGTAGCTGCCGGCCACATTCACCACAATTTAATCTAATCTAGTGATAAATATTGGATTCAGTTATCTATTGCTGTCATGCATGGAGTTAAACTTAAGGAAAATAACCTTTAAGTTTACTTGCGAAAAAAATATTTCGCAAGTGACATTAGCTTGTCTCGAATTTCGAAGTTGTTCTGTTTTTGAATATAAGAAATCCTAAATAGGAACCCATCGTAAATAGGAAAATATCGTATGTCGACTATAATTTGATAAATGCTACAAAAAGTAAAAGACTAACTACTGTCACTGAAGAAGTAAATAAAAAATAATTACTGGAATTAACTACCAATATCTGAAAAGTATAATAAATGAATACAAATACATGTGCAGAACTTCACTAAAAAAAAGTTTTACATTTACTTCATCATACAAGGATGATACAGCTATAGTATATGTACTGTACAGTAACTCGCCATTACAGATATGTTGTACATGTATTCACCACTAAAGTAAAATCTCGTATCGCTAGCTCGGGAACAGATCAAAATTCAAAATTTGATGACTACTGAATGTGAATCGTTATCGTACCATCGTAAAGATGAAATATTGTAAAGCGAACTATCGTAATGTGAAAAGCATCAGCACAGATATCGTCCTCGTTATGTTCCGTCACTCAGGATACAAAATAGCCTATGGGCGTCTCTCAATAATTAATGGTAGAAGGTCATATATACTATACAGCTTAAGATACAGCGTAGCACGCGTATTTACGTAAACCACTTCTCTGCCCTATCATAGAAAATATTATAATTACGTAATAATATAATACTGCACATGTAATAATTGTTTTAAAACTGTATGTGTACTTACCAAAACCAGTGCTGATGTATTGTAAATTAGAAGGCTGGTGCACAGTACTATAGATATTGTACTCTTCAACAAAAACAATTAAAATTTTAAATTAAACAAAATAATTTTAAAACTTTCTAAACTTTTTAAAATTTAATTCTTTTTTTTTTACTTTTCACGCTTAATTTTGAAACTTTTTTTTTCTGTTTATCGTAGCTGTTGAGACATACAGTATGTACTGTAAAGCTGTATTTCATACGGCTAACAGCGCAATGGATTTTGTTTTCAACGCATATGGTGCGGGAATTTCGATTAAAAGCTATGATTTTCTAGTCTTTCTTTGATGTTCGATTTGATTTGGGCAGATGTAATGTAGCTATCCGCTTTCTCCTTGGACTTTCTCGATAGGAAGTAAGTCGAAGTAGGTTCTATCTATGTATTGATATATTTTAATTCCGATTTTATATTTTTGAGAAAGAAGAAAAAAACAAGACTGTAACCTACAACTTAATAAGGAAAACTTTTCCGAATTTTGACTTTATCGAGGAATAACTTAATAATCTTTTCTCAAGCAGTGCTTGGTTAGTGATTGTTATTTAACTCAATGAATATCTAAATATGAAAACAAAAAAAGAGAATACTACGTGAGATCAGGGATCAGAATTAGCTGAATATCTGTTTTTTTAGAACAGCCGTTTGCCAAAACTTAAATCATATACCATAAATAAGATTATAACTTCTTTACTAAAAAACTTTAATTAATCAAAATACACTAGACACAAAGTGTAATTGGAGTTTTACTTTAAGGCGAAGATGTGACAATACGAGCACTTAACTTACCCAAACATAATACTAGAAATTGAAAAGTTGTTTTTGATCATTTACACGAATTTTTAACCAGATATGAATCTTTTAGATTATTTATTATTTATTAGGTAGACATAGGTTATAAAAAGTAAGATCTTCAGTGATTTTTATAAGTACTGAAGCCGTAAATACTATAGGCCACAAAAATCGTGTATGCTAATGTCTGTTAAAAACCAACTAAACAAACTAACAATGATCAGTAGATAAGCAGATAGATATGAAAACCGTTAACATTAGCAAACATTTTTTTTCTTGTTTTAGGCGTTGTAACCTTGAGGGTATCCGAAATTTGGCACGACACTTATACTGCTTAGCCAGACGAAAGAGACTGGTCACGTGATTTACTGGTTGCTGCGACCTCTTTCTCGGCATGAAAATAGGGGAGATGAGTATGTGGCGACAAGAACAGAAACAAACGACGTATAAAGGAGAGATGCATAAAATGAAAAATTACTGCACAAAATTCAGTTTAAAATTAACGTGAGAATAAAATACACACACACAGAATAAGAAATACATGTGTAATAAACTTTTAGAATATAATTCTCCCCTTCGGCTTGTTCCATTATTTTGGCAGTGTGCCAAACCCAGTCTTTATCGCTTTGGCAAGCAGTATCTTGTCCTAATACGGAGGCCACGTCATGAAGAAAAGTTACAATTCATCTTTGATACATATATGATAAGCGATTAACAAGCAGTAGTGCTGAAATTTTTTATTTTTTTATTAAAATTAATGCCTGAAATCTGAAAAAAAAAGGCAAAACAAAAATGACTATAAGCTTCAATGAACCGTTTTTAAAGGAATTTAAAAGTAGCCGGATTATTACTAATCAACTATAATTTTCTAGTCTTTCATGAGAGATGTGGCGAATTAATTGACTAAAACATTCAATTATATCTCAGGAGTACATCACTGTAATTCCATGAATGATATACACGGTAGTCTTGAAATGGTTGGCCAAAGTTGAAGGCCCGACGCAATGTAGCAAAATAACTAAAAATTTCCATGTGAACATGGGTGTGGAAATGCTTTATCCACATGTTACAGAATGATTACTACGTACATAGGCTATGGTGTAGCCACTGGTAGATGAGAGGTTCGAAGTGGCCTCAACCACCAGTAACATATGCCTCACACCGTCGTCACGAGGATTACCGGACACGTTCAAACAGGTACACCCATCCACAATGTGGTCACACATTGTTTGTACACAGGGAGCCGATGTAGAGTACACTAACGTTTTCAGATAGCCTCAGAGAAAAAAAAGTCCAGAGGATTTAGATCGGAGAAGCGTGCAGGCCAAGCTTTTGGTCCTCCTCTGCCAATCCACCGGCCATGATACAGTGGCTACACCATAACCTATGTACGTGTTAATCATTCTATAACATTTGAATAAAGCATTTCCACACACAGTGGCGGATTTCCGATTAGGCGCAGGAGGTGCGCGCCACGGGCCTCACATATCGAGGGGGCCTCAAAATTTAAAAATTATTTAGCTTATTTCCTTTTTTTTTGGTTGTAAAAGCAAGATTTCCTTTTTTTTTTTTTTTGGTTGTAAAAGCAAGCCTAGGGGGCCTCACCAGTCAGC
>JAFIDM010009631.1:111488339-111498800 GCA_023159025.1 Thereuonema tuberculata
CCAGTCAGCCTAGGGGCCCCATCCACCCAAGTATTTCCTTTTTTTTTTTTTTTTGGTTGTAAAAAATATTTAGAGGGGGCCTCAAAATTGAATTGCGCCTAGGGCCTCTCAAGTGCTAAATCCGCCACTGTCCACACATATGTTCATATGGACTTTTTTTCATTATTTTGCTACATTGCATGGGGCCTTCAAGTTTGACCAATCATTTCAGGACTACCCTATATAAGCTGCCTACAAAAGTTCTGAGAAAAAACCCCAACATATTTCAGTTAATTAATTTTTGAAGACATTTTTTTCAAATAGATTAAAACAAGAATCTAGCTGTAATGTTAAAGACTTTTCTAGAAATTTTGTAAAGGACTATTATTGAAATTGTTGTAAAGCAGGATGATGTGTCCACAAATACAATTATTAAACTGTCCACTTACGCATTAGTTACTGGGATTGCTGCTCCTACCTTGCTTTTTTTTTATAAGTTTCTCTATTTATTTATTTTTAATTTTTTTTCTTGTACTATTTTTATGAACGAAAATGCTCAACTTCTCAATGAATTCTGGAGAATAAGAATAGTTGAAGGAGAAATTGGACAACCAATTTCAACACATATAACATGACTAGGTGGCTTAAAAGAGACAAATTGCAGCTCGTCAGCCGATTCCCCAAACCTTCTACTGTTACATATGAATGGAATTCGTTGAATACAGAGCTCATCAACAGACTTGTAAGCAATATAACTTGTAGTTGAGAATGTTGTATGACTATGAGAGGAAATCTATTCTAGAAAAATCTGAATTTCAATAATTCTTTGGGACAATTAAATAGAATTTAACATTTTCACAGTTTTTGCTTTAAATAGAGTGTATTAATAGATTCAAATTCTATTATCAATATTTAATGTTTTGATTCTAAATTGAACATCCAGTTTCGTATGCAAAGCAATTAAATGATTAATTCTGTAATTGACTTTAATTAAAATTAATATGAAATATGAAATTAAAATTAATCACTCCTCAAATTTAATGAGAATGTTTATACTTTGTAATGAAATGGTAATAAAATTATTTTTCAACATTCATTTTTGCAAGAGCTCTGCTATTCATAAAGTTCTAAAATATGTTCGTTAGTAAAAGAATGAATTGTACCCAAACCAAAAATTTTACTGGCATATTTCATAAGCTAAATATAGTGATTTTTATCGAAAGAGGACGGATCAGCCAATACAACAAATAATTTTACTTCCCACGATTCCACAAGAAAAATATCAATGACTTTAAAAGTAATGATTGTTCAAGATTTCTTTCCAAAACAGCCAGTGATGAAGAAAATCTAGTCTGTAATCTACAATTTTTGAAATGAAAAAAAGTGTTAAATTTTTAAAAGTTTAAAAGCTTCTTTGGCTTGTTTATTAGTTTTTTTTTATTCCAATATGAATTTTACAATGCACGGTTCTAAAACGTCTTCATTGATATTACCCTCGAGGCAGAATCATCTAAATGGATTCTTGGTACAGAGAAAACTTTTAACAGTCAGTGCTTTTCTTTTCTTTGAAGTATTTCCGTTCAGTATTGAAATTTCTTCTAAAAGGAAGACTCTTGTATTGGAAGATACTTTCCATTAATGATCAATGTAGGCTCACTCGCCTTTTCTTTATATACGTATTTCGTCAAATAGCTTTAGACTTTGGAACTACCAATGAACTACAATATGTAAGAAGAAAGTGAATCAATCAACAGAACACGTTGATTCAAAGTAAAATTTCATTTAGAATACATGATGGAAACAGTGACCCCTCAAAGACTAAAATCAAGAAAATAAAAAAACAAGAACAAAATGTGGAAACCAAATCCTTGGGCAGCACTCAGGCTACCACAAAAGATATTTGACCACAAAAGGAAAAAAAAAAGTAAACAAACAAATAAATAACAAACCCTCTAATGGGCAAAAGAAAAGCAATAATTCAAATAAGAATGCCTTTTGAGTCGAGCTGATACTCTGGGATGGCCGTTTCGAGCTTGTTAGGCTCTCCTCAGCCAGAGCTAATCAGCCAGTGCAGACTCAAAAGGCGTACGAGGGGAGGTATTAAGAATACATGATGGAAACAGTGACCCCTCAAAGACTAAAAGACAATCATGTATTCTTAATACCTCCCCTCGTACGGCTTTTGAGTCCTGCACTGGCTGATTAGCTCTGGCTGAGGAGAGCCTAACAAGCTCGAAACGGCCGTCCCAAAGTATCAGCTCGACTCAAAAGGCATTCTTATCTGAAAGACATTCTTATTAAAATTTCATTTCTTTTAAGAAAAAAAAAAGACACTAGATCAATATCGGGTTGAAATCTTAAAAATAGCAAAACAAACATTGAAGAATGAAGGACTAGATTGAAATAAATCTATTCTATGCTTGGAAGAATATAACTGAATGATGATACAGTCATATCATTATCCCAAAGATTCCAGGCATCATCAATAAAATTAAGGAATCTGGAAACGCACTTCATTGAATACACACACTATCAATCAAAACTATCTTGAGATCTGCTCACACAAAAAACTGTGACAGGTTGTAATGTGTAATTGGCTTTGGTTTAACCTTTCTAGGATGGCTTTTCATTAGACTTTAGTGTTTTGCTGCGGGAATCACTTATTAGCAAAGTTGCTCGGTCGATTTTGCTAGGCTATCAATCGGTGTTCAGTTTTGATGCTGGTTTTGATAGCAGAGGTATTTCGTAATTCCGTAGCTATTGTTTCAATTGAAATTCATTAGAATTTTTTTGCGTCAGGCGCTTCACTATTTGGCAGTTACCCCCTGTTTACGATTTTACGTAGCCTAACAGTTCGCGACTGTGCTCTGGTTATTCCTGGGTGATTTCACTTCACAGTAACATCACTTACAGTTGATCGTGTAGCTAGCAGGGCAGAAATTTCCTGAACTGATTTGTTCAATCTTCAGAGTTGAAAGTCACTGAACTTTCAATACTATTAATAATGTTTGTAATATTTATATGCAGATTATAAGACCCTGTGCTTCAATTTATACTGAATTCCATTGTTGTGAACATGGTCACATCCTCTATTAAAAAAGAGTGTCCGAATACTTTTGATCAGATAGGGTATCGGAGTCACTCGGGCGTTACTTCGCCTTTAGCTTGGAAAAAAGCCAAATCCTTTTTTGCAGGGAGTTGGGTGAAATCTAGGGCCAGTCTGAAAGAGAAACAAGCGAAGAAAAATCTCAAAACTCTGCAGGAATCGAACCTGGCTCCTCCAGCTCATAGCCAAGTGCTTTCACAAGTTGAGCTAGAGCAGGAGGGAACGGGGAATAAATACGTTCAGAATATTTTCCTTACCGTTTGCAGGTCTTATTAACTTCAACTCTAAAATACCGTTTATTTATTTTTTTAATCACATATACTTTAAATTGTTACTCATTTTATTTTTTCTGTTTCTTCGGAAAATGTACGATCATTTAATATCTATAGTTACAAATGCATTTGGCAATTACTAAGTTCTGTCGCCTTTTTGTTCAGCAATATTTTATTTCTTTTAAATCAGGCAATTTTTAAGTACCAATGAATTTTATTTGATAAGAACTCTTTCATATTTTTAATTTAAACTGAAACGTTGATTACTTTAATAGAACTTTCGAACTTGATTCTTTATTCACTGTTCTCCAATTCTTTTGGATTTAACATTTCAAAGGAGAAAAAAAGTTATACGAAAACAGCGGCAGATGATTTGATGAAACTGAATTAGATTTTGAATAGTTCGACTTTTGGAATAACATTTATGAATTGCAACAATCAACAATTAAAGAATTTATTTTAAAAAATGATAAATAATGACTCGCTCAGCGACACCTATCTGCAAATCACAAAGAGGCAACACTGAAAATAAATCCGTTTTAAGTCTTTTTAGTTTCACCAATAATTAAAATTAACTGGCCGAACAATAGCCCGCCCTTTCTAGTTTCGGCGTGTCTCAGCTATGACCAGCTACGATGTCAAATAATGCCATGTAACAGAAGTTGTTCCATTTCTTTCCTCGCTCTTTTACGACTCTGATGTGATTCGTCATTTTCTTTGAACACCAGTAGAGGACACCAGATTTTTATAATGGTTGAATCTTTATTCCAAATTACGTATCAAATTTAACGATCTACAAACAATAACTCCTACTAATGTAATAAATATTTATCTTTTTTACGAAAAAAAGATTTAGAAGACTTACGTTTAGAAGATTTACAATATCTTTCGAATTTTTCCAATTTTTTTTATCATTCTTATGAAAATGTTTCAAGTGACATGCAATATTAAAGAGAGGAAACGATGAAAATAGTTCTTGACGATTGTGCTTAAGAGAGCAAAGGTTAGAATTAGGAAATGATTTCAATTATTAAGTTAATTTAGTTAAATTAAATGTCATCCCTTTGTATAAATTTCTTATATATTCTTCTTATGTATTCTTTCCTCAGTATTTTCTATGTATAAATGCCTAGGCATTACGATGGAAGTCCTGAAAGACCGTAAAGATTTTCTCTTCGGTTTCAATTGGTTTCTAAAGGATAAGAAAAGGAAACGAATAATAAGGAAAGGTTTTGTTCAAATCTCTTTGATTCCTCCATTAAAGCACGTTTGTAAAGGAACTAAAATGAATTCTGTAAGTGATTCAATTTGGTGAGAATAGGAGGGATTTCAATATAGTCTTCAATGACGTCAGGGAGAAAGCTTCAAATCTTTTGATCTATCCCAGCTACCAGGGACGATACCTCGAAATAGATGACATTTCAAATATTATTCTGAGATTCTTGAAGGATTTGAAATTCAAGATAGACGCACAGAGAAAAATTCCTAATTTTCAAGAGATAAGTAATTGAAATGATAATATAAATGACGATGGAAGCTTTGATAGAAATTTACAACCCTCATTTCATCTTTTTTTATTGAAAGACAATTTAACTGCTTATTTTAAGCCTTTAAATATGCTTCTGTTTTTCTATAGAAAAGAGATCAGAAATGCTGTAAGTTGATATAGTAGATAGTAGACTTATCCAGTATTAGTCCCAACGGTTTAGTTGAGAGATGCTGCAGTATTTCCTGTTTATGTCCTCAGGCTTAGATCCCTTTGGGCCCATCAACATTTCGGTTGATACAATTTGTGAGTGATAACAATACATTTAAGCTAGTGGAGACATGGCTATAGGTGTTTGACTAAAATGTTTTTGCCAACGACTTCAATGTTGTACTAAATAAACGATCCAAAGTTTAAACAAACAAGTAATTTATTTTAACTTATGATATTCTATTTATATAACATTAAAAATCTTCTTACTTCAATATTCTTGTAATAATCTGGCGATATTTCGCGAAATGATAAAATTTCGCGAAATATCGCCAGAATATTACAAGAATATTGAATAAACAAGTAATTTGTTGTCTGACTACAAATCTTCTTTAATAAGAAACAGAGCGAAATTTAAACAAATTATACCCAAGTCTTTAAACGGAAACTATATACGCAACATAAAAATGGTACGTAGTGTGCATGAAGGGGTGGATAGATATTTCATTTTCTACAAGTAATGATTAAAAAAATTTATAAAGTATTTATAAATTAATAAAAAAATAGAAGAATAAAAACATAAAAATAAGATAAAAAGAAAACAACACATATGCGTACAAGCAAAGAAAAAGAAAAGAAAAAAAAGAAAAAAAAAAAAAAGAAAGAAGTAATGCCCTGACCAGGAATCAAATCTAGGTGTGAACACCCCTTTTATTGATTTTGGAAGAATTTGGACTCTAGCGAAGCAGAATATGTTAAAATGTGTTTCAAAAAGTCAGAATTGTACCTAAGGTGTGCGTTTGAACTTTCTACCGAAAGCATTTCTTTTTTCCTTTCTTATGATAACTAAAAACTATTTATCACGAAGTAAAAGTTTTGATGGACTTAAAACGATGAAGGATAAAAGTTAACTTACAAGCAATAAAATAAAATTTCTAAATAAATTCAAATGAAACGAATTTAAATGAAACTTCATACCCTTGACCATTAATACGACCTTCTACGTTAAGTAAACATATCCACAGAAAAGAAAAGATTTCAATTTATTGCTTACAAAATTCAGGAATTAAATTGAAGAATGATCGAAAGAGTCATGATAATAACCAAAGAGTCGTGATAATAAAGTGAATGATATCCTCGGACAATAATGCAGGTTTCACAGCGCATTTTCATACAGGCTACATTGTTTCTCAAACAATGCTAGCGGTATTATTGGCATTCACAAAGCAGGGCGATCTTAAACTCAATAAGGATTGTAGGAGGAAGAATCCATCTTACAAGAGCATCCGTCATCACATATCACTATATTTCGCAGAAAAATACTTATTCTGCTTCATCAGGCTTAATACAAAGAAAACATAGAATAAATAAACAAACGGTAAGTAGGCAAAGTTATAAACAAGTTAGAAAACAAGTTAACTGATGTACAAGTGATAGAATTACTAAAGTTAATTTGCTTAAACTGTTTTTTTTTTTTTTTTTTTCAGTTTAATAACATATGGTACAAACAAATAGAAGGTTTCCCAATGGGAAATCCGGTTTCGGGTACACTTTGTAACATATTTTTTAACGAATTTGAAGTAACAAATATTCTTTCTTGGAAGAAAGTGGATTTTAATTATATGAGATAAGCAGACGACATTCTGATAATTTGGAAAGGGTCAATTAGGCAGTTCCATATATTTTTTTGAAATCTTGAATAAAATTGTTGCTAATATTAAAATTAAATGGAAGAAGAAGTGGATTGCAGTATTAATGTTTTGGATTTAAAATTGATTAATAAAGGTGAATATATTGATTTTGAATGCTGTAAGAAACCTTATCAAAGTAACATAATGTTGAATTATAAGTCAATGCGTAATTATTCTAATAAGAATGCAATAATCTGGAATAACCTGTCAAGGATCACCAATAACACATTAAAGGAAAATAAAGATTTCATAAAATTGAAGATTTCAAAAAATTTTTACAATATAATGAATATCCAAAGAGAATGATTAACAGATTATGTAAAGCATTTTTTCAAAATAAGAAAGAAGTTAAAACCAAAATAGATAAAGAATTTAAAAATATAATTCGCACACCTTACAATGTAAATATATCCAGAGAAATAGTCAAATCTGTAGATCAAATAATATTTCTATTGTAAGGGTAGCCACTAGCAATTTGAAATCATTAATACAAAATTCAAACAAAGTAAGTAATATAGTGACATTGATGGCGGTGATTTACAAATTAAAATGTCGTACTTGTGGCGGAGTATATTTCGGAAATACCGGAAGGACTTTAGGTGAACGAGGTAAAGAGCACATTAGTGCCTTTAAATATATATATTTCGCCCTTTAGATTGGGCGAACCATTGCATAAAGTTTGGACATAATCCGGACCCATTAGTAACTGTACTAAATAAAAATATATATGATAAAACTACAAGGTTTATGATTGAAGCTTGCGTTATTAATAGATTTGATTGCTTCAATAAGCAAAAAGGAGTAGAATTAAGCCCTTTTTTGTTAAAAAAGTTCAAAAACAATTGTAAAAATCGAGAAATTTTTAAATAATTGGAATATTTTTTTAGATCTTCGTTTTAAACACTACATACGGAACAAGTATTTGTTTTGAATTGTAAAATGGTAACATTACCAACATTTATTGTTTTATAACTTGCCTTTTTGTTTATAACTTTGCCTACTTATCGTTTATTTATTTATTCTATGTTTTCTTTGTATTAAGCCTGATGAAGCAGAATAAGTATTTTTCTGCGAAATATAGTGATATGTGATGATGAATTGAGTTTTCAAGTTTTTTATACTTTATAGTTATATGGTTTATATATTTATTTATTAAGAGCATCCGTACTTGCTAAATCAGATTAAGTTCAGAAGAATTGACTGTTCATCCATTCGCTCAGTTCCATGTCCACATTTGCGCCATAAAACACCAACCAACCAACCATGTCCACAGCAGCACCACCCACCCATATCAAATTCAGGACCCCCCCCCCATCCCATGTTATGGTCAAAATCATTCTTAGCCAAAAATATCGAGAAAACACCGCACGATTTATATTTCTCCTTTTTAAACAAGGCACAAATAGGTTTATCATTACTTTTAGGTTAGATTAATTTAACACTGACAAGCAGGTCCTTAGTTGTTTTTTTTTTCAGGCAGACTTTGCTTCGCCTCCCGATAAATATAACAGAAGAAAGAGTATTTACTGAAGTTTTGATGCACCAAGATTACTGTTCAGGGCCCCATATGCGGTTCTCTGGAATCGGAACGACTCGTTAACCACGGAAACGAAGCACTGATTCTTTTCTGTGATTTTTTCGCTTCATATGACTATAGGCACGGCGAATACTGCGCTGAAATCAGGAACTTCCGACACCGTTCATCTTCGGTCGCCTCCCTTTGCTTATGTCCACCCTAAGGCCATCGCTGATTCTGCCTTGACAAACTTCTTAAGCTTCGCGCACACCTAACGGCACGATCGGATATAAAACATTCTGATCAGAAGGAACAAAATCCCGATGGAATCATTTGTACAGATTTCAGTGGAAGAACACACAATGATCCTTCGAAAGTCTTCAGAACTTCCGACGTTGGAACGGGATTTTTTTTCCTGAAGGTCTGCGCCCACACAACCGGCACGATTGGATCAGAAAATTCTGATGGAATCATTTTATAGATTTCAAATTCGTATAGATTTGTATAGAAGTGAGAATATTGAGTTTTCGGAAAGCTTCAGAAACTCTGAAGTCCGATCAGAATTCTGGCCAGAGGATAATCCCATAGGGATCCCATGGCGTGGGGAAAATTCCATGCAAAAAAAAAATTACAAAAATAAAAAAGAAGTTAATAATACTTTATTTTCGACAGTTTGTGGCTTATATTTACTAAACTGATTAGGCTTTATTTTAATAAGATATAATCTATATATATTAAAATGAATGTATCTTTCTTTCTTTCTTTGTTTCTTTGTCTCTATGTCCCTTTGTCCTTTATATGCTCCTAGGCCCTTTGACCTATCTGGACCAAACTTTGCAGAATTACTCTTTAGGACACTGCGGAAAAGATAGGCTACCTTAGAACCCGGACCCCCCCCCCCCAAAGGGGTTGAAAAGGGGTAAAAGCCCTGAAAACCCAATATCTATCTGGTGGTCAAAATAAGAACTACACAAATATTGTGTAAAGTGAAAAATTCGCTCTCCTATGGGACACCACACTTGGGTGGGAGGAAGCCAACACAAAGGCTCAAGTGTCCCACCCCGACCGACACCGGGACCTTATATTTAGGGCCCCTTCTCGGGCCCCCAAGTCAATTGCAAAAAAGGGAAAAATTCGCTCTCCTATTTGGGGCAGGGACACCACACTTGGGTGGGAGGAAGCCAGCACAAAGGCTGAAGTGTCCCACCCCCAACCGGCACCGGGACCTTATATTTAGGGCCCCTTCTCGGGCCCCCAAGTCAATTGCAAATAAGGAAAAATTCGCTTTCCTATGGGAGGCAGGGACACCACACTTGGATGGGGGGATGCGACACAAGGGCCTAAGTGTCCCACCCCCGATCGACATCGGGACCTTATATTTAGGGCCCTTTTTCGGCCCCCCCCCCAAGTCAATTGCAAAAAGGGAAAACTTCACTATCCTATGGGGGCAGGGACACCACACTTGGGTGGGGGGGATGCGACACAAGGGCCTAAGTGTCCCACCCCCGACCAACACCGGGACCTTATATTTAGGGCCATTTCTCGGCCCCCCCCCCCAAGTCTATTGCAAAAAGGGAAAATTTCACTCTCCTACGGGGGCAGGGACACCACACTTGGGTGGGGGGATGGCGACACAAGGGCCTAAGTGTCCGACCCCCGATCGACACCGGGACCTTATATTTAGGGCCCCTTCTCGGGGCCCCTAAGTCAATTGGAAAAAGAGAAAAATTCGCTCTCCTATGGGGGACAGGTCCACCACACTTGGGTGGGGATAACGACACAGGGGCCTAAGTGTCCCACCCCCGATCGACACTGGGACCTTATATTTACGGCCCCTTCTCACGAGCCCTTTCTTTCTTTGAGTGGCATTGCAACGCATGCCGGGTACAGCTAGTAATGAATAAATCTGACAGTTTTAAAAGAGTTTATATCTTTTTAATTAACAACCAAGTTAATGAATGAAAAGTATTTTAGCCCATTTTTCTAGAACAGTGAAGCTAATCAAGTAATGACATATACCGTTGTTTTTACCTACAAATATAAAAATATATTAAAAACATCAAACAAGCTATTCTGAAAAATTTCCTAATCAAAACCAAATCCTAAAATTTAAAAAATATATATGTAGTTATTTAATACCCGAACAAAAACAGCTTATTTATTTATTTATTTATTTATTTATTTATTTATTTATTTATTTA
>JAFIDM010009631.1:111498810-111522415 GCA_023159025.1 Thereuonema tuberculata
TTATTTATTTATTTATTTATTTATTTATTTATTTATTTATTTATTTATTTATTTACATTAATTATTAATATACAGTAGTAGTTATATGACAAGGAGTTACCTGACATAATTGTAATAATTATCATAACCATTTATGAAGAATTATCATATGGAAGAAAATAAAACAACAGATGCAAATGAGATGCTAAAAATCTTTATTTTTTGCCGAGATTTGTTTTTAATCAAAAATGAGTTGTCAAAAAAATGAACGACAATTACTTAAAACAGTATAAATTTATAGGAGCAGCTTTAAGTGAGTTTTATTTTTTTTTTTTTCCTTGAGACAAATGAATTAAGTAGAGACTTAATAATAATTTTTTTTTTGTTATTTAACAAAAATACTGACTACTACTTAACAGCTATTATCGACTCCATTGTGTGAAAAGAAATCGGCATTTGTTTCGTTTGCCTTTCTGTTTGATGCGTGCAACCCTCAGTACGATTTCCTTACGGTCAGTGTTTTGATCGATTCTGATCGGATCTGTTCCGAACCATACAAGTGTGCGTTAAGCACACTACTATTCCGAAGCACACTACTTCCGAATACTACTACAGTACTTGAGATTGCGGAGATATCTGCCTTTATCGCGTTGTTTGCCGGCGATTCCATTAACCACAACAGTGTGGTGACATGAAAGAGACATAGTAGGGCCCTTTCTAGTTTTTTTTTTTTTTTTTTTTGGCATTTCAGTGTATTTATAACACATTATTTCTCAAAAGTTCAAACAGTTTTGCTGGAACTAGGTTCTGCTTCTCTCCATATTCTTAAGTATTCTCCATGTATCATATTATTCTTACATTAAGCTTAAAATGCGGAAAAGCATTAATTCTAGAAGCAATTTGCAGAGTGTTAAATCTTACTTCATTTCTTAGTTTTTTATATACATTTCTTTTCCAAAACTAACCATGCACAGTGTTTAACAATGCACAGAATCTGTCACTGCCTCGTACTTCCTGTGACTTAGCAATTTTACAAGTGGCTTTGGCTGTTTCCACCATTCTAACGAACATTTATATACGCAAGGTGAATCCAAGAAAGTATCTCTACATTTTATGTCTCACGTTTTCCAAAATGAGCTAATCGATCAGAAAATCTTGTCGTATTTTTCAGATGCTTGAGGTGAGCAGAATCGGATTCAAATAATAGTCTGTTTCTTGTATACATTTCTGTTAAGCTGAGAATCATGATCAAACGTGTGTTCCTTGTTCGAGGACATAGTTACTAATAATGTGACCGAATTTTAGCATTTACACGCAAAAGGTCAGAAAACTTGGAGATAATCGATACACTTGAAGCTTACCTTAACATTATTGAAAATGTCATAAGCCTTCCCTTCAATACTGCAAAACGTATAGTGTTAGATTACGATACAACACTAAAGCATATCAAAAAGCTAAACTGTGTAAAGCACTGATTATTTCCTAAAAACCTAATGGCAACTTAACAAACCAACAAAACTATGCTGCTTCTGGCTTATCCAAAACCTATAAGATATATCCGATTGACCGAAGGTCACATGAGCGATAACTGTGTTTTAATTGGGTGATGAAAGTGAAACTTTTAAAAACGGCGGGAAAAACCGAAGAGTTGGAGAAGAGAAGGTGATTAGACACTGTCGGAGCTTTGTCACCTTGGCAGAAAGATGTGAGGAAAGTGTGTTGCAGCCGAAGTGTTGGAGAAGAAGGTGCGACGGGTGAAAAAAGATAGAAGTTGGGATGGTATGTGAATGGAGACAGCTCCAGTCTTCCCCGTCCGAGACAGGGACAGAGAAAATGGCGCTATTCTAGGGATGCCGGGCGCATAAGATCGAGAGTGTTTGCCGAAGGCTTGAAACTGTAAGTAGAAAATCCTTTGTTTATCACACATCCGTTAAACAAGGAAGATAGACAAAATACATTCATTCATCGTGATGCCACAGAGACCTTCACCATTCTAGACTATTATTGAGCAGTGTTTCGAACATTTGGGCCCCACCGAACAAAAAGCTGATGGATGAACACTTGAGTAATGTATTCTACTTTCGCCCGTTTTAATTTTAGGATGGTGTCTATCCGTAAGAACCGGCAGTACTTACGTAAGAAAGTGAAGTGAACCCTGAAGGAAAAATGGGCAAAACCAAACTTTTCGCACGACTCAAACAGGCTACGGCAGAGAGAAATGCTATTGCTTGTGTTTGTGTGTATTTAAATGAATGATAAGTTTGCACATTTTAGTTAAAAGCCATATTAACGTAGAAGTTAGTGATAGCATTTCTTCTCATCAAATAGAGAAGACTAAAAAAGAAAGTAAGGCTAAAAGAAGTGAAAGGTGGAGGCGAAAGTGATAGCCTTATTTTGCGTAGGTAAATACGAACAAAGACAAACCAACTGTAAATAAATAAAAAAAAAGAAATAGCCAAATAAGTTGGAAAGATATTTTTACCAAATCAAACAGTTATTCCAGTTGTTTAGATTAACGCAACGGATGCGTTTGTTCTTTGTGTTTTCAGCCGTTCGATTTTCACTGTTATTCTCTTTATTGAAACTAGTCGGCTACCCGTCGCTTCGCTCCGGAAGCCTCGCTTAAAAAAAAACAAAAAAAACACATGCACACAAATTACATCAAGTAAACTAAAACTAAAATTTTTTTAAAGTTTTTTTTTTTTTTTAATTTAATTTTTGATGTCTATATTCTCTCAATCCACGACTGCTTTTAGAACCAGCGTGTGAATCATACATCTATGATATATTTTTATTTTTTATAGAGATCAGAATATAGTCCTCGTGGTCTAATGGCTAAGACGTCTAACTTCGGAGCAGAAGGTTGCATGTTCGATTACCGTAGTGAATTTGTAGAAATTATTTCTATTTTCACAAATTACAACAATTGCACCAGACAGACAGAGAAATAAAAGCTTTTAGTAATATAGATATACTTTTTAGTGGTTTTTGAGTTACAAATACTATTGGTTTTGAAGTTACAAATAGTGATTTTTCAGTATTCTACCTAATAGAAATAGTGCTTCTTTCTTTCTTGAATCAATTACAATTGAACCTTTCAGTGGTTTTGAGTTACAAATAGTGATTTTTCAGTATTCTATCTAATAGAAATAGGGCTTCTTTCTTTCTTGACTCTTTTTTTTATTCAAACATTTCCCGTGTACACGTGCTTGTTTTTCAATATCACATAGAATTTGATTAAGTAAGAATATTATATTTAAAATATTCCAACATTTCGGCAATTATAGTTCTAATTGTCATTTTCGAATTACAAATAAATAAACGGATCGGAAATAAATAAAAAATCTTGAGATTAAAAAAAAAAAGGTTGAATTCATTCATTATTGATTAGGGGAAGGGGAAGGACAAAGTCAAAAAACAATATAAAGTGAATAGTAGTCTCCAGGACCTAATGGATAAGACGTCTGACTTCGGCTCAGAAGTTTTTAGGTTCGATTCCTGTCGCGGACGTTTCATTGTAAAAATTATTTCTATTTTCCATTCGCTCAGGAAATTGCGCCGGACAGTCAGACAGACAGAGAAATAAAAGATTTTAGTAATATAGATTTTAAACGAAAGATTGAAACTATTGTGCTACCTTATTAATATATATATTTTCCTGAGACCACTCAATATGAAAAATTATTCTATTGTTCATGTGATCTTGTTTGCATTCTCAGGTCAATAAACGTTTGTGTCATTTACAAATTTTAATTAATTACCATATCATTGTTTTTTTCTTATCTAGGAACAGCATTAGTATTTTATATCTATGTATATCATTACTCGAAACATTAATATCTAAGAAATTCCTGGTTCATGTGTTTTTCGTTTTGTAATATATAAAAGTATTATTTTTTTAGACATAAGATTTATTTCTAAGAGGCACGGATTGGGAGGTTTTTACATGTATAAAGAAGAAACTGGTCCTTACTATTGGAAGGGGAAGGTTTTAATTATCACATTAACTAAATTTATTTCTTTTCTTATTCTGGGAATTATTCACTATTGCATTTGAACAATTGGTTTGCATTTTAGACTAAGTTTGTTTCCCAAGGTTTGACGGCTAAAATACATGGGCCCAGCAACCGTCAGGCTATTCCACTAGGGATCAAATTCTTAATTGTACTACTGTGCATGCGTATAGTTACTTCTGTCACGAACGTCAACGGAGTTTCAGGATAAAGCACTCTGTAAAAAAAAGTCAATCCTATTGATCTCGAAAGACAACGTGTCAAGAGTCAGGTTGGGCATATTATTCTACCACCCGTCACTTGGGTCGCGGTGATGCCATAATTAGACATTGCTACCAACAACGTCTAATTGTCGGCAACGTACACATAACCGTCAGGAGGGAAGTGGCCGGCCGAGAGTAGCCACTACCAGGAAGGATCGTAGGAGCATGAGACACCAACAATTTCACTAAATGTTATCCGAGGAGAGTTAATGGCATTTTCGTAGCCTATTGTATCACGACGAACCACCGCCAGAAGTCTGGCAGAGGCTGATTACGATGCTGGCGTCCGTTACGAAGACTATCACTAACTCCGCAGATCGCCATCACCGTCTACAGTGGAGTCGCGCCAGAGCAGCGTGGAATATAATTAATTGTGGTCGTATAGAGTTTAGTAATGAATCTAGATTCTCACTTGGAGTCCCGCCGCACCCATGTGTGGAGACGACCAGCGCTCCTCACCCTACCTAACTGTGAAACATCTCACGGCCGTCACACGTAGCGTCCTCCTTTGGGGAGCCATATGACACCCTAGTTGTCCTTGGGAATACTGTCACAACGTTACGTCCAGGACATCATACAACCTGTCGTTCTGTCTTTGCTATGAGGTCTTCCAAGAACAGTTTTTCAGTAAGATCATGCCCGACCGCATACTGCAATATCTCTAGAGAGTATTTACATGATGTTCCGACACTTCCTTGGCCTGCCAGATCACCACACCAATAACCTAAAAACGTGTTTAGGACAGGTTGGGATGGTGATTGTAGTCATGTCGCAATGTGGGCGACTAACCCAGCAACCAATCCAAGATATTTGGATGATACCATTTATAGGCGTCAATGCCAAACCGTAGTCTATATCCCGCATGTATCCCCACAAGAGGCGGCCCCACAATATACTAACATGTACCGATTCTGGACTTGTTGTTCCGAAATAGATACAGTTGTATTGTTCTCACAGTGTTCTGGCGTCATTTATTTCCATCCTCTTTGCACATGTCTTGTTTCATCATGTTCACACTATTTTTCCAAGTGTCTTTTTTTCGTACTTAAAAAACAGTTGAAAAATACCGGGTGATCAAGAAATAACAGGAGGTGTTCGGAGCCCTGTAGCGTGTTATGCACTGGACGAAATAAACAAAATTTGGCCACCATACACATTAAAGTATGCGGTTTCGATTTGTCAAGAAAAAAAAAAAATTAGTGCCAAACAACGCCGATAGGGGAAATTCTGGTGCTGCAAGCGCATAATGTATGAACAAAGAATACATAACTGCCAATGGAAACAGTAAATAACAACACACCAAATACCAATGAAAAACGTTTATTATAGCAACCTACAAATTTGACTCAAGGTGACCACCAGCCTGATGTATCACTAATTGCATGCGGTATACGAGGTTTTCGACAGTGGCTCGCAGCATATCGGCATTTATTCGTCTGACATGTAACGTTATTTGATCTTTTAAGGTAGGAATGTCAGGAACATGCCCTGATACACAATGCTTTTCAGGTAGCCCCACAACCAGAAATCGCAAGGATTCAGATCAGGGGACCTCGGAGGCCAATTCATGGGAAATGCGCGACTAATTATTCTAGCGTCTGTGAAATGTTGACGCAGGACATCCTTCACCCGACGCGACGTCCGATGTGCGGTGGCGCACCATCTTGCATGAAAATGGTAGAATCGATACGATTTCTTTGCTGTAGTTCTCGAGCATAGCGGCATACCTGTCGGAATTGACAGAACAAGTTACTAGTCCATTTCTACCAACTTCTTCATAAAAATACGGGCCGATGATAAAAGAAGCAGTGAACCCACACCAAACTGTGACTTTCGGCGAATGTAAGGGGATCTCTTGACCAACGTGTGGATTTGTATCAGCCCAAATACGGCAATTGAGTATGTTGATATCACCGTGCACATGGAAGTGAGCTTCATCGCTCCATAATATCCGCCACGGCCACTCGTCATCCACTTCCAATCGAGCCAAAAATCTCAAAGCAAACTCTAATCGGGTATTATCCCCAGGGAGCAATTCTTGAATGGGTGTTATCTTATACGGATAAAATTTCAGGATCTTAAGCAATATCTTCTGCACCGTCGACAACGGGATCTGTTTGTCGTGATATTAAACGTGCACTGCTGGTACCCTGCTTATTAGCTATCGCCTGATCCTTAACGGCAGTTGCAACTTCTTCAACTTGTTCCTGCTTGATACGTTTACGTCCGCGGCCTGGTTGCACACCAAGAGTTCCTGTTCTGTCAAATCTTTCAATCATTCTTCGTAAGTTAGTTATGGTCATCGGTCCTCTACGTAACTGTTTTAACCGCCGGTATTCACGAAGAGCAGCATCGGCATTTTCATCCCGCTGATAAAACAGCTTGACTAATAAGGCATGATCACATAGTGACAACGCCATCGATGGGCGACTTCTTGAAGAATGATTCAAGAACGATTCATTCCTTTTATCCTGGATATCGTGTCACAAAGTACCCGTATATGCAAATTTCACGATGCATTTTTCGACCGCAGCGCCAGAATTTCCCCTATCGGCGTTGTTTGGTACTAATTTTTTTTTTCTTGACAAATCGAAACCGCATACTTTAATGTGTATGGTGGCCAAATATTGCTCTATTTCGTCCAGTACATAACACGCTACAGGGCTCCGAACACCTCCTGTTATTTCTTGATCACCCGGTACTTGAAAAACAGTGTAAGTTTAAGGAGCGCCACAACAGGCCTATGGAGGCCCAAGGGCTCGCGGGAGGTAACGCTCCCGGCCGTTTCTTCACCAACGGGACTAGATTCAGATCGGGAGGTCAGCCCGACGCCCACTCGCCTTTAATTCCCGGAAAAGAAACCCAGTACCCATTCTACAGAGGGCTGGGTAGGCCCTAGGACCGTTTGGAGGAGAATGGAGCATGGAAAAATTTCCGGCTTCCGCCGAGGCCGGGAATCGAATCCGCCACCTCCAACCCGCAGCCAAGCGCCCTTACCCACTCCGCTACTGAGCCCACTGAAAAACAGTTCTATTTTTAATTCTCAGTTAAAGTACCCATTAACTGAGGTCCTGGGAGGTAAAGCTCCCAGCGTTTTCTGGCAACCGATACTAAAGTTGAGGTAGGTTGATCAGTCCGATTCTCACCCACTTTTAACTATAGGGAAAGAAGCACGGTACTCATTCTACAGAGGGCTGGACAAACCCAGGATTCGTTCGGAGGAAAATTCAATGTGGAAAAATTCACGACCTCCGCAAGGGATCAAACCCGGATCCTCCAGCCCGCCTTATTCAAACGGCTTATTACTTGGCTAACAGGCAGTTTTATTTCTCAGTATTGCCGCATAAAAAAAAGAAAGATACAAATGAACAATTTCTTAAGTCTGAAACGAAATTAGTCTTTTAATTAGGGATGGACGGGACCCGATATTTCGGGAAATTTTCGGAAAAATTATAATCCCGTTTATCGGGCGGGATTTGCTTTACTTCGGGATTTCTTCGGGACGGGATTTCGCGATTTATTTAAATTTAACAAAAGGCTTAATAATGCTGGGATTATTAATCCTGGCAACTGAAGACTACAATAAATCATTGAGAAATACTCAGGACTATTTATTTTCCTTCTACCTCCCAATATTATATCAACAACAAAGTGTTTTCGTCATGGCGTTAGCGATCGACCGGCGAAACCAATAAACAACAGACGACGGCTTCGTGATTTCGACTAGCGACAGACATAAAAATGTTTTTGTTTGTTATTATTATTGTCATCCATATCAAGTTTCAAAACCCGAACATCTATTTCCCATTTACTGAAGGAAGGACAATCCCGTCCCGATCCCGTCCCGAATTTTGGGAGGGAAAAAAAAATCCCGTCCCGTCCCGTCCTAAAAATCCAATCCCGTCTATCCCTACTTTTATTAATTGTAATATTTGATTTTAAAACTTTGCCACGCCTGTTAAGAGTTTGTGTCAAAATTAAATTAAATATCAGGTGATAATCAAATAGTAAATTTAACTTGTGGAATAAGTATCGTAGAAAAAAACAATTGTTACACACATGTTCTTTAAAAACATTGTATTAAAACATAAATTAAAAATAATACACTCACTGGTTTCGACCTCATCCTTTTGGTTTTTCTCAAAGTGAACAGTACAGTGATGGCTCTTACAATTTATAACAAATCTATTAATTGAAGCATGAAAATGCAAATAAGAACTGGCACGTTTCTTCAATCTACTTCGGGACCACCAATAGGTAATTCTTCAATTAACTGAAGAAGATAAAAAACAAGACCGAGTTTTACTTCAATTTTTCAATGAAAAATTCTTTAACACACGTAAAACCTTTTACAAAACTACTTTATAGCTTTTTTAATTTTTAATTTTGTTTTCTTCTTCTTTTCTTTGTTACTGAGTAATGCAATATCAGTTTGAAGTCGATAACTTCATCTGATTTAAACTTCATGGAAATATTCTCGTAAGTATTAGGGGTCGTCCATTAATTACGTGAGGTCAAAAGGGGGAGGGGGGGTCCGGCAAAATCTCACCAAATCTCACCAAGGGGGAGGGGGGGTCCAAATTTTTGAAAAAACACCTCACGTAATTAATGGACGGCCCCTTATGTAGAATGAGAATATTTTCAGATGGACTAAAAATGGCGTCATTTGCTACTTGAAATGGATCATTTTTCTGCAAACATACAAAAAAAATAGTTTTCGAACCTTTCGTTTCGGAGCTCTTACGTTTCGCACAATAATCATTCCTCTAAAGTAAAAGGCAGTGAAAATTTTCTTAATTTTCTTCAAATGTACTGAATTGAAATAAACCTTGCAGTTATTTTCCAGTGAATTGAGTAAGGTCAAAAGATCGTACCAAAAAGATCTGCAAATCCGAATTCGCAGAAGTCAATCAGCTGCAGCTATTCGGATGGCCTCTGCGATGAGTCTAATGCTGTGTTATAATATGCTTCATAATAAAAACTAATTCAAGTTTTCTACAAGAATCCATAAGTCAGCACAACTGAATTTTAATGGTGATTTCTGTGGATTTGGTAAACATTAAAATCCTTGCCTTCATCAACTCTAGAAATCAAGAGCGATGTCAAAAAAAAAGAAAAGCTTACGATAAAAAGAAAATAAACAAATGGACTTTTTTTTCCTTGCAAGCAACTGTTTGCTCAGTTTCTGCTTCTAAATATTCACTTTAACAGTTGTCCATTTGTCGTCACTGTAACATAGAAAAAATAGTTTGTAAATCAAGTTTCCACTATACTGCATCGTGCACTTATGTCACTGAATAAATCATAAAAATATACTAAATCGATTTTCCATTTGCAATAAACAATCATAAAAAAAAAAATTGGTTCAAGATTTTTAGTCATAGCTCTTTTACATTTTTTCATCAAACATTCTTTACATGATGTTTTATAATTCACCATGCGATATTTATGATTGGTTCAGGATTTTGTATCTCTACTTAGAATAACTTCCTTCAATACTCAATGTTAATAATTCCATATTACCTACGACTGTATCAATTTTCAACAATTTTGCTCACAATTTTCGACTCCCCACAGAAACATTGAAAATGCTCATCACTCTTTAATAAAACAACAGAAAAATCACAAACCTCCCGCTCACATTTTAAAATACGAAAATTAATTTATTATCTTACATATTAATGTAATTATTTCTAAGTAATATTGCGTAAATGTATTGATTTATTTCTTTATAGAAAAATCCTATAAATAAGTTTTGCTTTTTTTTTCTTTCAAAATTGCTTGTAAGGGGTTAAGGAGGGCGAAGATCGATCTGGCATCCTGCTCACTGGTAGATCACAGTAGTATCACCTTCTGTGCTACTTACACTGGCTGCCCTGAACTTTGCAAGTTGATTCAATAAAAGTTGTTTTTAAAGAAAAGAAAATACTTTTTATGAAGATTTTCTCTTAATAAGCCTTTTTCTTTGGCAATTTAACTAATATTAATTTCACTTGGTTATTATATCTTCTAGGTTAAGATTAATCTTTAAGTGTATTGACCTATATTAAGTTGGCCAAAAAGTTCATTCGGTTTTTAAGTAAAAAGAAAAGACACATTTTTCATTTTCACCAATACTTTCATTAAACGACGTCTTCAGTGGTTTGTTCCGCAAAAAAATAAAATCCGCAACATCGGATGCCTGCTAAGCGTGCAAATATTTTTTAAGCTTTTGTCGCCCTGTTGACGATCGCCCAGATGGCCATTGCCCACTCGCCGTCGCCCAGTTGACAGTGTCCGGTTCAATCTCTGGTGGATGTCAGGGATTTTTCTGAAGTTATTTCTGTGGATTGGTATAGGATTCACTCAGCCTTCTGTAAAAATAGGAATCCAGTTTCTTTTCCGGGGTTAAAGGAGCATTGGACTGACCATCTAATCTCAACTAACAATGATCCGTGAAACGTCGGAGCTTACACCTTCGGCGTCCCGTGAGTTAACGAAGTTCTTATAGAATTACCCAATTTCAAAACCCTAAGCGTTCTGGATGTATAAGAAAATCACAGTTTTTGTTATAAAATAGATTATCTTAAACAAATTATAAATCTTGCATTTAAAAATTTATTTTTTCTCATTTTATGAATTATTCCCCTAGGTTTATTTGAGAAAACAGTCAATGTAATCTCACCGGTCGTTGACATTCAGAATTGAAGGAAAACATTAACGATTTCAGTAATTGAAAAATGAAGTGTTGGGTTCTTTAAAGCTCTATACTATTCATTATTAAGCTATCTCGTTTAGTGGTGTTGAAATCAAATTTTAACTGAAACTCTTGTAATAAAACACATGCACATATCGAATGCAGTTTATCAAACACAAGTGGCTCGGGGCAAAATAAACAACTACACACTTTAAAACAGCCATCTACAGTGTTTACTTTACGCATGAATAAAATGATTGTAGATTGATCACGATAGTAAATATTTAATAGTGTACACTGCTGAATATGAACTATTAATACATAAACTCTTATTTGATATTGATTGCTAGTCAACTGAATAAAAGCATCCAAGAACTGACAAAACATTATTACTTTCAAGTTGTGTTAATTTGTTGAAGTATTTGCTTAATGTCCTTAGAAGTAATTAACTGCTAACAGGTTTACCAACCCTATGAAGAGGCTTAAAAATATAGTACACTATTACCCACGTTTTATGTTTATGAATGTTATGTAGTGAATGGGAGTGACAGAGAAGCCAAGCACTGCGGCCGGAGGTCTATTGTACTAACCCACGGAAAGAAGGACAGATGGAGAGAAAGATACAATATTATCCATTGACAAAGATTTTTGCGTAGGATAAACAATATCTGCAATTTTTGATGTTTGTAACGTACTATACAAAGAATAAAAAATGAAGTGTTATTACTGCAAACGAGACTCTGGGGTATTTCCCACAAAATAAAAGAGAGATAGACGAGGCCTTTTGCGTCCTATTGTCCAGGAATCGTCTTCAGGTCTGAGAACAGATCTGAAGACGATTCCTGAACAATAGGACGCGAAAGACCTCGTCTATATCTCTTTTATGATGTGGAAAATACTCCAGTCTCGTTTGCAATAACTTCGCCCACAGTCACATTAGGACTACATTGAAGTGTTATTCTTAATCAAAACATTACTGGAAATTTTTTTACTTTCATTTAACTGTACCTTGTTTTACAACTAAATACTAACTTAATATCTATACGAAATGAGTTGAAAAACTTTAATTGAAACATAACAATAACCAAACAGAATTAGTTTTTTTTGTTCTAGTTCACTGTGATCTTAAACTAGTGAATCTCCTATCCACAGGGTAAGAATTATGTTTCTGAGAAGGACCAGGTTAGAAAATCTATACGTATTTCGTACGAATAGATGAAAACCAGATCTGCTCATCCATTTTCTTTTGTGAAGACAATTTCGGCAAAATTTAATCCATATCAACATGAAAAATAAAAAAATCTGGAATATAAAAAATATGTAAATATGTAGCTAGCCTATGCATTACAGTACGTCTAATCTGAAACAGTACAGTAATCTGAAACAAGGCAAGTTTACCTGTTTCAATTAAATCCTCTCTTATTTCAATAAAAAAATATAAATATCTTTAAGTTCCAGCATGTGATAAACACCCATCAGTCCTAAAACGGTTTTTTGGCCTTCGTGGGAAAATAATTAAGTGGTCTTGTTTAGTTTTGAAATTTAGATGCCTCTACATAATTTCCTAGATAACATAAATATTTAAATTAATTGAACATTTCAAGACTTCGCTATATGGATCTGTTGTAGAAAGATCTAGAAAATACTTGGCCCAAGTCATACATCTAAAGATTTTACTACTACGTTAATAACACTATGGGGCTGTTCAAATATTTCATAAGATTCTTGGGGGGGGGGGGGTCAAGCTTTGCTTATTTTCGCTGACAAGGGGAAGGGAAGATCAGAGCAATAATCAGAGCGTAAGACAGACAAACATGCACTTTGATATAATTTTGACTGTTTTAATTTTAGTTATTGTTCAGTGGTATTTACTGTTAATGATTTAGCAAATCTTAAGTAAGCCCTAGGGGGAGGGTCGGCCATTGCTTATTTTTGCTTAGAAAGGAGGGAATGGGGTCTAAAATGACTTAAAATGTGCTTATATAATACTTGAACCGTCCCTACAGCATAATAAGTTAATGATAGTATTCCATATAAAATGATCTCTACACATTACTAAAAACATCACTTTCTTTGTAGTTCTATTTCAATAGACGAATTGCATAATATCTCGAAGGGTAAATCCTGATTAACGTTATATGTATGTTAATTAAAAGGTTAATTCAATCCAACAAAAACGAAAAATACATAGTAGGAAAGAGGATATTAAATTACGGGTTCAGAATAGCAACCCCAATAAACAATAGAAGCTGGATCTCAGAGGACACAAGACAACAGATGGAAACTCATTTCAAAAGGAAGTACTATATTAAAACAAATAAACTACTAAATAGACAACACTGTATAATGTAATTATAAAGAATAATACTGAAAACAGCTTACTAGTCTCTAAAGAACTTCGCCGTGTTAATTTTAGTTTCTTCTCTGGCTTTTAACAGTTGATTAATGACATCTTCCATGTACAGCATGATGTGATGTTTTCCTTCAATAAAATAAAGACAGACAACAATTAGGAATTGATTTTCTTCAGTTATTAAATTAAGTTTATGCTATGATTGCTTATTAAAATAGAGTGCTTTATAAAACTTAATAACTAAACAACATTAAAAAACTGTAATCAACTGATCTTAATACAAATTACATTAAATTTTCAAATTAAAATAATTCCATGCATTATTTTATCTTTAAATGCATTCCTCAGTATTTTTAATCACTTGTAATTTCCACAAAGAAATTAAGAGATTTATTATTTTTTAATTTATTTTTTAATGAAAGAATAACTAAATATGTCATGAAGTATATTACTTTTTTCTTTATTATTCTTATCTTTCTTTTGAGTTGGATTTATTTTTTTCTTTCATTCTTTTATCTCTCATCCCTTTCTTCCCTCTCTATTTCGTTTTTCATTCATTCATTCGTTTCGAAGAAGAATTTTCAGCAAGGCTGTGTCTCTTTCCTTTTCATATTTTTTTTAAAACGATCAAATTGTGTTAAGACGTTTACTATCTTTCTATGTGACGATTTAATGTATTTTAAGGTAATCGTAGCTTGGTAATTTGTGATCCTTACCAACGCACCCTCAAACGGGGAAACTTATGATTATGGACGCTTTTTTTCCGTTATTCTTATCATTTTTCTTTCCTTTTTCATTTCCGATCCGTCCTCCCACTAGTCATATCTCATCTCCCCAGGAAACCAATATTCGGTCGACAGCAGTAGAAAGACTCCTGTAAATACTTGAGAAACAGTCTCCCCACACATAACCTCGACTGTGACCTCCACCACATAGATCGCAAAATATCCGCAAAAGGCTCAAGACCAGTTCGATCAATCGATGTATACTCTCTCCTCCCCTTTCATGCCATATTGGACGAAATTTACTTCTTGTCTTGAAAAACATCAACTTCCAGTGAAGACACTCCGATTAAAATATCTTACTATTATTAGTCGGTAACAATGTGGCAGATGTAAAGTTTTTTTTTAATCTATTATAGAACCATAAAAAGAATATAAAAAAAAATCAATATTGCTGTGATTTAATCAACTCATTGCATTGTTGGCAATCTACAATAGTATCAAGATATTTTACATGGAATTATATAAATTAAAGAACTGTTATTTGTTGGAAGAAACTAAAATTGAAAAAATTAAAATAAGAAAAAACGAAGTTTTTTTGCACATTAAGCTGATGTTTTGAAAAAAAAAAGACAGATTGAGAAATCGGTATCAATCCTTGAAGTACAGTGTTCGTTATATCACTTCAATTCAATTTACTTCGTGTTTCAGTTTCCATTCATTTTGTTTTTGTTATCCTTATTGGTCTTATTTGCTGTTTTTATTAATGAAGATTAATAATCAACAACAATCAGGTTTTAGTTATTTCGCTTATGAAGTGTCTAAAAATGTAATTTTTGTTGGATCAATGTGGAGCCTCCAAAGCTTCAACAAACAATAAAATAATCAACTAAAAACAATGTAATTATTTAACGATGTAATTTTAACGGCCTTAATGAAATTTTTAGCGCATTAAAAGAATAAGAAAAAGCTCATGTAAATATTAATAACTTACATTGATGGATGAGACCAAGTACATCCTAGAACAGTTGTTTCACGCTCTTTGGCGATCGTCAGCTAGCAGCAATCACCAGTAAGCAATGAGATCTCAGTACAAAGGATAATAGGAACAATCGAAGGACTCATGATCACCCCCAGCATAGATAAATGAGCGCGCCTGCAGAACGAACAGTCACATGTGTTGATGGGCACGGAACAGTATACATACAACCGCAGAACCTGCTTTCTGTTAGTAGTGTGTTCGGTGTCAGAATGGGAAAAGCTGCCGATTTATCAGAGTTTGATAAAGGACAAATTGTGATGGCAGGGCCGTTAGGAACCAGTATCTCTGAAACGGCACGACTTGTGGGCTGCTCAAGTGCCACTGTGATGAGTACGTATCAAAAGTAGTGCAAGGATGGGCAAACGACGAACCATCGTCTAGCTGTTTCGACCGCAGGTCATTGATGCCAGAGGTCGGTTGAGACTGTCGCGCATTATTAACAGTGGTGAAAAGCGGAATGTTTCACAGCACACAGTTCATCGAACTCTTCTGCTTAGACCCTGTCGAGTCTCAATACTAACTGTACTCCATCAACGACAGCGCATGAAATGGTTAAGAGATAATTGACATTGGACCGTGGATGATTGGAAAAAAATCGCCAGGTCCGACGAATCCAGGTTCCTGGTGCATCACATAAACCGCCGATAGCGCACGAACGCCGATTACCATCGGAGGCCATGGCGATCGAGGGCTAGGTGTGGCTATGGCTAAGGCATATGGATTCACTGTTGGGCGGAAACAGGCCGGCGGAGGAAGTGTGATGCTGTGGGTGATGTTTTCATGTGAAACTTTAGTGCCAGTAGAACAATCCCTGACAGTTATCATCGTTGCGAACCAAGTTCATCCATTAATGTCAACCGTGTTCCCTGCTAGTGATGGTCATTACCAACAGGACAATGCGCCATGGCGCACTGCCAGGATCCTCAAGGAGTGGGTCTTGGAACATGATGGTGAATTTCATTGCATGTCATGGCCTCCAAATTCACCGAAAATGAATCCAATCGAACATTTGTGGTTCGAACTGAAGAAGGGGTTTTGCACAACATGTACGGGAACTGAAGGACCTATTGTTGAGATTATGCTGCCAGAATACCTCCCCCAGGATGCCTATCGCCACCTCATACTCGCAGAGTAGCCGCTGTTTTGCGGGCTAAAGGAGGTCCTACATCGTATAAGGTAAGAGGTCGTAATGTAATGGCTCATCGGTATATATTCTGGGCAATGAAAGTAGCTTCCCAGAACCTACGATTAATAGACGACACAGCTTTGTTAACCCTCTTCAATTGGGATATAGAATATTTTGTGGAAATGTATTAAGCAGAATTATTTCTAAGGAAGGAGTTTTGAAATGGTATACTAATAATAAACAAAACAAATCAATATCATACAAGATATTCTTGAAAGAATTTAAAGCCTCCTTTCTTTAAAATGCTATCCTTAAAATTTCATTTTATATTATATTTAGACTATGTACATACACTTTGTAAAAAATGCAGCACCATGAAGGAACATGCAAATGAAGTGAAACTTACAGGAAATGTACAGCAGGGTATGATACGCAAATGATTAAAATTTGGGAATGATTGCGCAGTTCATCCGCATGGCAGTGACGGACCGTTCAGCTTCTTCTCGAGTGAAACAAAAATTGAAACACTGCAACAGGTCTGACGTTGTCTGGTTCCACGATTCGATGGCGTCTGCTGCGTAAAGATCTGCGTGCATGCATTCTTTTGCGGAAGATTCCCTTGGACCATCGACGCCTCAGGTTACAATGGGCTCACGAACACACCCACTGGCGTGCAGATTGACATCGCGTCGTGTTTTCGGAAGAGTCCCGCTTCAACTTGGATTACAATGATGGCCGCCTACGCATTAGATGATATCAAGGTGAGCGCCATCTTTGTTATTTGGGTTCTAATGTTATTCTATGGGAAAATATTATACTCATGCGCTAATTCCATAAGTACTCACACAGAAAAAAATTCAAATATAAAAAATAGTTTTTTTTTGTCCTTAAATATACAGTACATGTCAAGTATCAGAAAGATCCTTCCAGCGCACAGTGGTCGATTTGTTGCTTTTAGAGGGACATTACTATTTTCGAGCTGAAATGAACTTAGGATTTCCTTATTTGATATATTTCTATACTTTAAGATATTTCAACTTCAATATCTACTTTTTCAAATTCAGGAACGTTTTATGTGTGCTGTATATACTTTGTCAAAAACGAAGCCTCTACATCTGATTAATGATTCAAAAAATTTAATTACAAAAATTACAGAACCTAGTGAATAGTTGAGCTCCTCTATTTGGAATTGAAACCATGGTCCTGTAATTTCTGTAATAAAATTTTTTGAATCATTAATCAGGTGTGCAGGCTTCGCTTTTGACACACACAATCTACTTTTTCCTTATTTACTAGTTATAAATCCTAACTATTGTATAAAAGTGAAAAATCTTAAGTTTGTATGTCATTTAATCACGCCTCAACGGTGCAAAGGATAGGAATGAAATTTTGCATGCAGGTAGTCTATGACATGGAGAAGGATATAGGCTACTTTTCATCCCGATCCATAAAGTAGTTCCCATAGGATGAATGAAAAAGTCTCAAAAAATCCAAAATGAAAAACTTCCCAAAGGCGCCACAGCAGTTTTAAATCGAGTGCGTTTAAGGACGTTCTTTGCAGGCGCCGAACACGATTAACTTACGAGTTACCTGATAATTCTATTAGGCAATGTCCATGGTGACAAATATACGATACGGGTAGTTAATACTTTGGATAGTGTTTAAAATTTAAATTTTAATTTAGAATGTAACATTATCTTCTAATGATAACGTGATTTTTTTTACCAACTGCGATAGGTTTCAAGTGATAAGGGTGTGGAGAAGGCCACAAAGCGCTGGCAAATCGTATATTCTCCGATCTTAATATTAATTTGCTAAATGTAGTAAATGTGGATAAATAATAGAGCCTATATACAATCATTGAGTAAATAAATGTATAACCAGCGGCGATCGGGTTCCGTTGCTACTGAAGAGCAGACGACCAAAGGAGCAAGAAGGGGGTCAAAATAACGGAGAAGACAATTCCCTCACCAGGACTGAAGGCAAACTAAAATGGTGACCAATCAAAGAGCTCACAGAATGGACCAATCAACAAATTCTTACTTATTTTGATTTACTTTCAAACTGTTTGTAAGCTGTTAATCAGTTGAAAGTGATTTCCGTTAAGGAAATCGAAAGACTCCTGAATTCGTATGTATGTTTATATTTTTAAATACGTTTATTTAATTAATGATTGTGCAGACTATTATTTATTCCACATTTACCAAATGAAGAATTGTGCACATTATTTTAATTTAAAAGTGTGCAAGTTTATTTATTTTAATATAAACTAATCTTAATAATTTAATATAAACTAATCTTAATAATTTTATATAAACTAATCTTTTATAAATTAATCTTATTTTAATTTACTAAATAAATAAAGCGTTTTTTCCATGTTACATATGCAAGGTTTCCGGGGCGAAACGAGGATAACTGGCTAGTGTGTTTATAATTTTACGACCACCAAGGTGAGTACACCATAATACCCTATTGAAACTCTTCTCTAATTAAGATACCTACTTAATTTTATGAAAAGAAACTTATTGTATAAATTAAATACAACAAGAAATAATTTTTCAGCACAAATCTAACCAAATTGCCTTTCTGGTTCGATTATCGGGAAGGAATTGGGAACGGCCGTTTCGTCCTACTAGGGACTCATCAGCCCGATCTCCGCTTTCCCCGATAAAAGACCCAGAAAGGCAAGATACTTAAGTGAAGGTCACCGTCACACCTGGCAGTGATCCCCGCAAAACAAAAAACATCAACAATAAATGTTGTACTGATTATCACAACCAAAAAACTTCTTCCTAATACTGATAGGAGTGTAGGTAATTTAACTATAAAGAAACATAAGTTAATAAAGTTTAACGTACTTTAAACTTATTGTATATATAAAGTAAAAATAGATTATACATTAATTGTACATGTTTAGATTATAGATCTAAATCACTCTCTGAAGAATCATCAGAATTATACTGATATCCACGAATTAAGGGATCTTGCAGAATGAACTGTTCTGGTCATCCGGTCGGGACTAAACTTGGTAGGCAGGTGCAGAAGGTCTTCCCAATACCATCTCCACACGAAAAACAAAAATGGTAGAGCCCGTTCTGTCTGAATAACTAAAGTTCAGAAATGACACCTGTGTAGTGGCAGTGCGGATCACAATATATTACGAATTGTGACAGTTTTGGTCACTGATTGTGCAGTCTGTATGTCAATTGTTAGGCATGGCCCATCGTGTCCATTTTGACCAGCAAACGAGAGGCAGAGTGATAGGACGTCTTGACACAGGTCAGTCACAAGTGGAAGTGTATCGTGCACTGAACATGTCAACTAGCGTCATCTCTCGCTTATGGAGACGTTTCCAGCAGGATGGAAATATTATATCATATTATACCCCGACGCTATAGCAGAGGACGTCCACATGTCACTACACCCCGGAAAGACCACTATCTGTTGCTAACGATCAGGCGAAACCCCCGACGATGATCCCGTGACAATTCCTGGATAATCTTGAGAACTTCAGTAGATTGATGACTTGTTTGGGTAATTGGCTTATTTTCCTTTTGGATAGAGTTCTTATGCTGGATATGAGTGAATCCGAAGATTTAAGGAGTCATGCAGAAAGTATTCAATGTTTTGTTTCCTGCGAATTTTGCGTGTATTGTGTTCTCGAAATTAACGACATTCTTTGTGCCCTGCTTCTAAGGCTTCTACACTCAACTCCTATTGGGAGCAGAAGACTATCCATAATGTCCCATTTTTTACTACATACACAGCATAACAAACAATTTTGCTGTTTCATGAGCATACTTTCGAAAGCTCGTTACTGAGAATCCTGATTTCAGAGTTTCATCAACACCAGTGATTTCTGCTGCCTTTTTAGGCGTCCTGAAAATCGTCGAGCTGTTGCTTCATTCGTATTCCCGCTGCTTTGTATGACGACATCCACAAGTAGACCAGTTTCTTGTCGAAATTTCAAATCAAAACATTGTTTTTTCTTTGTTTTCAGGTCCTCGTATCTGCCAGGTTTTCATAGTCAATCGCCGTGAAATATGTAATATGCATTAAAAAATATGTGCATGTTAAGTATACAATCCATATTGGCTGGTAAGAGCATTTAGGTAGTTCATCTGCTTTGGTGTCGCTTGGCAAATTTAGAACTTTGGATTGAGGGATTCCCAGCTAATCCCCATCCAGCATTGTCATACATTTTTTGATGCAATTATTCTCCTAATTATTCTCAACGAATGAGGGCTTGTAATTGTAGATTTGTTTATAACATGATCAACATTTCTTTTGCTTTTTTTGTGAAGCTCGTTTGAGTTGCAAATGCAAGTTCTTAAGGCTACTAAATTCTTCGTACGCCTTCTTTTTGTTCTAGTACTCGAAGTCTTTTAAACTCCGGCGTTCAATGGGTATCGCAGTAAAGTATTGTGACTGAGCAAACTGGGCATGTGATTTCTGTATTTCTTCTCCAAGTCAGTCCCATTTCGTTTCAAAAAGCTTTTCTTATTTCTTCCGCTTGCCTTCCAACGAATCAGAATTTTCTTGGAAAATAGCAAAATCTTGGCACTAATCTCAAGAATATCTGGTATTCTTGATGTGATGTAAAATCGTTCATCTGCTTCTTTACAACTTTACTGCTTCTATGGTATTTGCTCAAGAAATAAGAACTTCGTTTGAAAGAAATTCAAACAACTGCATTCGCGTCACTCCCATCCTGCCACCTGACGACAAACAAACAAAAAAAATAATAACTTCCGTAGACCGACGCACATTAGGAATAGTGTCATTACATAGGTATGTACGCCTAATTATGTGGTAATACTGAGCTGGTTTTAGCTCGAAAGAAAGAGAGTGGAAAAAAATACCTTTCAATGAGTGTTATATATTATAATTTCTTTTTCTTTAAATTTAGAAAGAAATTATAATACAGTCATCGCGACATTGAATACACATAAAAGTTAGTTAATAACTAAGTTGATAGACCAACGGACATGTTTAGGTAGAAATTTCCACTATAAAATACTGTAAGCACTTGTGAAAACAACTAGAACACGATCGACTAATAGCGACGACAAAGAGTGACTGAACGTGTTGTTTAATTGCGGGCACTTAACTGAATAGTTATCGCCCTGTGCTTTCCTTGAATTAGACCTATTGTTTACCAAATCGTATAGGGTAGCTATCTGGCTATAATCCTGTAACAGCTTTTTTTGAATTTCAACGAGTTGAGTTTTGGAGCAAATGTCCCCCTAAAAGTGTCAAATAGACCACTATGCAGTGACTCTAAACTTGTTAATGGAACATACAAATACGCATATACAAACTAAGTGATTTCAGCAGCCTCACTTTCCTAGAAGAGCATGTTAAAAGAAATGGCTAAAAATTACATAAGGAATATTAGAGGGCCAAACATGCTTTAGAAAGTTTAATGCTAGTTATATTTGGTTATAACTAAATGGAAATGAATAATCATGTTGTCTTCAAAAAAAAAGTAGCATAATAAGGCATTAACTGAAGATCTTTAAATCCTTTATTGCCGTTAATTTGAATTAATACTGTTTATTAAGTAAGAAAATAAAGTGAAATAGGGGTACTTTCCGTAACTACCAGTTACGGATATATACAGTAGACTCTCGATATGTCGAAGTTGAAGGGACGCTAAAAAAAATTCGAGATAGCGAGTTTTCGAGATAACAAGGTCATAACTAAAACATAAAATTTCACGTAAAAACACAAGATACGGAATAATATTCTAAAAATTAGAGTCTTGATAGATGAAAATAAGTTTAAATAAGTAATGTTAGTTGTCAATAACTCTAAATATGTAATGATAGTTGACAAAAAGTCTAAATATAGCAATGATAATTTTAATTTTTAAAAGTAGTCGAAAATATTCGGCCATTCTAATCTTCTTCGCGGCTCCTTTTTCATGTTCGAAAAGTTTCTCAATTTTGTTTCTGTTTTTCAATATTGTTGATAAAGTCGATGCTGGGATTTTGAAATCCTTTGCGATTTGTCGCTTTTTTCCAACTTTATCTACAGCCTCTAAAATCTCTACCTTTTTTTCCGATTGTCAACGCGTTCAACTTTCGCTTAACGCTCACTGTTTTCTTTTCTTTGGAACTTTCCATTTTTGAGACAACTGGCGATTCACTGACACGTTTTATAACTTCTGTAACGTTTTTCCGACTAACTTAGCACGCCTAAGCAACAATGTAACAAATGACTGGCGACACATAGCAGCGCACACTCGCACCCTCCTTTCCCCAAATGGAGTTATCGACCAGATGGATTTAACGGAATCGTCCTTGACCCCTCAGAGAGATAATGAAGGGTGTGAGAGATTCTTGAAAAAATACCTCTATTTGCTTCGACACAACTGAACGGCGTTTTTCCTGAAAAATTCATTTTTTACTTCGAAAAATATTCGACATAACAAGGTTTTGAGTGAAAACTCTTCGACATAAGAATTAAAAATTAACATTAGATGAATATATAATATCAAGGGAAAAAATAATTTTTCGACATATCAAGGTTTTCGAGATATCAAAGTTTGACACATCGAGAGTCTGTTGAGAGGTCCCCAAAACAGTGGGGAATAATACTGTAGGGTCTACGATAACAGCTCGAATGCAGTATGACGCTTCCCAGATGGTTTCCTTTGCAATGTTGTCTTCAGGTATTGGAAGACGAAAGACTTCAGGCAACGAAATCCTGTAGCTATCCAATCGATGAACGATCTGGAAAACGTGCAGAGCAGGATACAAGAGAAATTCTACCGCATTAGGAAACTGTTACACAATTTGCCCAATGATGTCGGACTTTGTCCTGTTGAAAAGTGCCATTGGAACTTTAGAGAAATGATGGCACTTGATTTCCATAATATCGCACCTATCACCAAAATATCTGAAATGCATGCCGCCAATCTTCACATCGTTGCCATACAGACAAACGAGTCCAGCTGAATCTCCACTCAACAGGAAATGTTACGCATTGTCAATCATCGATCTAGTGTCAATGTTTATGACTTCACTAAACTAAGGCTATTTGCTGTGGTATCCAGTGAATTAGTTAAAAAATAATAATTAGTAAATAATTAATTAATAAAAAATTACTTTCTCAGACAATTTTAATTTACGACCATGACTCTTAAATTTTCTTTCAGAAATGTGCCGAATAACATTTTAATTTATTTCTTTTCAATCTGTTAGGCTTCTGAAAAATGTCTTACATCCCCGCTTTGTCTGTCTGTGGACACATATCCCACAATGCTTCGCAACGGCTTCTGTTAGCTCAGTTGTAGGTGGCCTGAACTGTTGGATGTTGTAGGTGGCCTGTTAGCTCAGTTGATTACAGCGTCGTGCTAATAACGCGAAGGTCGTGGGTTCGATCCCCTCATCAACTTAATTTTTTTTTTTTTTTTTTTTTTTTTAA
>JAFIDM010009631.1:111522515-111539491 GCA_023159025.1 Thereuonema tuberculata
TTTTTTTTTTTTTTTTTTTTTTAAATCATTATTAGGAATTCAGTGTATTAACAAGGTTTGAGTTAAGAATGACGATTATTCCATATAAATAGGGATGGGTAAGATAGCATGTGGTCGCAAACAGACTCGCGCGAGCATTTTCTAGACCACTCCGGCGCAGTCTATTCTAAAGTAAAGGTGACTCAGAAGCCGTAGCGAAGCACTGGGGTTGGTTTACTAATCACTATCCCTACCTTGTTTTCTTTAAGGAGACAAAAAAAAATCATTTTTCCGTAAAATTTTTAATCACTTTTTTCCTTAAAAAATAAGAAACCGGAAATGCAGTTCGATTTACATTATTTCAAAATTAATATATTTCTTAATTTTAAAGTCTTATTACCTATTTCTTTCGGGTTCCTGAAAGTAACCTCTTCATTGTTGGGAAATTATCAACTGCTTATCTCATTGATGATTTACACTGACTTAACAGCAATTAAGAGAACTTCTCAAGCATGAACACTTACAATCGATCATAATGTTTCATAAAGTGCCTTTATTGGAGGTTAGGTTACTACGCAATGAAATAGGGCTGCCTCAATGTTATCTTTCTGATAATTTTCCACTTATTCAAAAATGTTTCCAGTAATTTAGTGCATGGATTTCTTTGGCGTATTTTCAAAAAAAAAAGAAAAAAGATGAAATAAACAGCAATTTACAAAATTCGATTTCACAGACTTTTGACTACTTTGATTTGTTGTTGTTTAGAAATATCTAGACAGATCAATTGAGGTGAATTCATGTACAGAAGCCTTATCTGTTACATCTGGATATCCATTCTAAAACTGGCTTTTCTGGTTCACTAAAGATTATCATCGCAGCACCATACATTGTTGATGGACACTATACGATCAAAAATATCCGGATACGCCTCTGCAATAGTGAACTGAAGCCTAGATGGTTCTACGACTTCACTTATCGGTGTATATAAGGAGGCAGGGAGTCGTGTGTTGTTAATTGAAACGAAGTAACAGCAGAATAAGACGATCAGCAGAGCTCAGTCACTTTGAACCTGGACTGGTCATTAGCTGTCACTTGAGCATAAAGTCTGTCAGGGATATTTCATCTCTTCTAAAGTTGCCGACATCGAGTGTTGGTGATGTGATTGTGAAATGGAAACGGGGAAGAGCCACCACAACAAAACCGCGACCGGGTAGGCTGCGTTTACTTACAGATCGGGATCGTCGAAATACTGAAGATGGTGGTTCGTGCAAATAGCCAAACATCAATTGAAACAATCACCCATGAGGTTGATCGGTTGATCTGCAACTCCGAAGAGTTGCAGCATAGAATCCTACATGTTTTTCCTGACCTACTGAAATAATCTTTCATTATCAAGAGTATTTAAATTACCTTAAGTTGATGAAATGCTATAGCACTTCTGAATCAAGGAATAATAAAAGATAAAGCACCTCCACCGTAACTTATTGGTGTTGATGGAAATTAATAAGCACTAAACAGCCGTTTGTTCAATTCATGAATGTTTCTCTTGTTTTTAATTAGAAGGTTACAAATTCCTGCACAACAATGAGTAATCAGGATAATGAAAAAAGTGAAATTTAAAGATTAAGTAATAAATCAACAATGGGTGAGAACAAATTGTTTACCAAGTGACATTCTGGAACAGGTGTTTCACTTTGGCGATCATCAGGAAGGAACAGTCACCAGTAAACAGCACCACTGCGATTCCAATGTTTAAAGATTAAGTATCATTATTTGTAGGATATACTCATTCCGTAATATCCAGGGGAATGCAGTGAGGACTCCATTACAGAACAGAACAATTGTTACCAATTGTTTCTAATATTTTCTTTTGGAATTAAATTCCAAGCATATAGGCAGATTTGAAATCTTTTACATTTATCCGCAGATGGACAAAATAGTACCACAGATGGGAAATACTTTGATACTTTATTTTATGTAAATTTTGGATATTTACTTATTTTCAATTAGATCATAAATAATAATCGTATGAAATTTAAAAGAAATCAGTTCAACCATTTCAGCCAGGGGTTTGGGAGTCTTTAGGAGGGATGCGAAGAACGGAGACCAAAATAAATTTGCCTGCGTTTTAAGTTTAAATAAGCAAAGTACCAAATTTTATGTAAATCCGTCCATGTACAAACAGACAGACAAGAAACAGAAAAATATTCTAGTGGAACAGTAAAAAAACTTCTCATGCTTAACCGAGGAGGAATTTCAGAAAGGTGATTGGGGAAATTGTGCTTCTCTGATATCAAAGTGCATTCCTAAACAAATGGACAATTTTTCTACAAAAAAAAATTGCGGAGTATAGGTTTATTTATATTGGCAAGAACATTTACCAATTCTGTGATTCGATACGATTAGCTGGTCTGATGACAGAATATGAATTAATCGTCTTAGCCAGATCCATTTGTATCAATCAATATTTATCCATTTCCTGATGTTTAGGGGAATCAGTCTGCTCGACCGCAAATTACCCTCTCAACAAATCCAACATTTGTTCACAGTAAGACAATGAAATTCTCACCAAATAATTATCAGAAGTGCTTCGAAAAGTATATTGAAGCTCAGTGAATGCTATCGCTGAGTGGAACTGAATTGCAAAACGATTTGGAGTGAACATCTCGTTAAGTACCTTTGTAATTATTGAAGTTAATAGCAAACAACTGAATGGTTATTCTGAAGCAAACAAAACAAATTTATTAGCTTTGAGTTGAACGAAATTCAATCCAATTCATTAATAGTTATTAAAAATGCAGTTATTCGATAATTAAAATATAATCAAAGCCAATGAAGATTTTCAAATCCAATCACCTGAAGTTACAAAAGCCTATTTACTAAGATTTATTGACATGGAAAATTTACATTAAAGTCTCCAATTAAAGATGAAAATAAATTATCTGTTTTAATTACTTCCCTCGTTTATTATTCTAAGTGAAAGCACGAAAGTTGTCTTAGATCAAAAGTTTAAGTATTGAATGAAAATAACATCAACTTAACGTTTCTATACATTTGAATTAGTTTTCTGTATGTGTAATGAGAGTAGAAATAATTTTTGTTTTTCCATCCAACTTTTTAAAGTCTGTTCTTTTTATACTTAAATAGTTTTCAATTTTTCTAAGAGTCTATTCTATAAGCATTGTAAATTTATTACAAAAGAATACAATATTAATTTACTTAAAAACTTAGTTTGAAAAGTATCTTTACTCAAGGCTTTGATTTTTAGTCACCCTGTAAATTAATTAAGAGTTATTAATTGAAAATTTCATGTTAATAAAATTTCACCCAGACCAAATAAGCCAAAAATCACTAGAGACAAAGAATAATTGATGGATAATACTACAATTTCCAGAACACTACAAGCAATGATTAATATCAGGCAATCATTATTTTGGTATGAATCTGTTTCACTGCAGTCATTCTCACTCAACAGTCGACATTAGTTAGCTTTTAGGGTATTGAATAAATTGTTCTAAGTCGATTTGCAAATAAATGGATATAGTTATAGTTATAACATAAGCTTCAGTAAATAGCATTTTTATCCCATTAACTCTCTAACTGGATAACTGGATTTGACCCTTGATGGAAGGGGAGATTCCAAAAGGATAGTTAGTTAATTTTATTCAGAAGTGTGCAATTGACTTTTCACTATCAAATTTATTATTACGTAGGTAGACTAAAATTATCACACACTTAAAATACTTTAAAAAACATTTATAACATCTTAAAATTCCAGTACCGGTTTCATCGTCATTAAGACGACGTTATCAACTAAATATCAAAGGTAATCATGTGCTTTTATGCAAGGAATGGAAAATACAAAATTAATTTGATTTTACACCAATGAAAATTTCACAGATTTTTAACCAATTACAAGAAAGCCTGGTTGGCCTGACCGCTGTCTTGGAGTAGAAAAGACAGGTTCTGATGTCATCATGTCATCATTGACGGTTCGGTTTCGGAACGGCAAGAATTGTCCTTAGCGTGGTTAAAGATTGTGTCTGTTGTCATTTTAATGGCTTAGTATCGAAACGGAAATCCGGGTAGGCTCCCATAGTCCTTGGTTGATGATTGGAAAGGATCGGTTCTTGAACGACTCAATAATATCCAAGAATTATGTAAATAAATGAATAAGAAAAAAAAATATGGATGGGTAAAACTGGATGGGAGGGTATATCGGCATTGAGGAGTACTATATTTTACTGAAACCATATTCAGTTATGGACTGCACAGATAGGCATTCGTTATAGCAGCATGAATTCGTAAGAATCAGGACAGATTCCTTGCATTTCCTTAAAAAACTATTAGGTTCATGACAAAGGATGACGGGTTTGTCCAGTTCTATACCTTACTTATTACTGAACATGGTATGCAGTGGATAGTTGAAATCTTTAATTCTGATAGCTGTGGTATGCTGCGAAATACGTTGCTTAAGCTTCTGTTGGGTTTCTCCAATGTAGAGACAACCATGATTACTGCATCGAATGGCATACACGACACTTCTACAGCCGGAGAAAATCGTTAGCAATGAATGCATGGTTTAAATTATGAGAGATAGTGTTATTACTAGGTGAAGTGACGGAAATGTTTAGAGGTTTCAACAAATTATTAAGGGCATTAAACAGCGCACTACGAAAACCCCTAAATATTTCCTTCACTTCACTTAGTAATAACACAGTGTATAAAAGCACCTTTGATGTTTAGTTGATAACGTCGTCTTAGGGCTCCGGCGCACTGTCAACTCTCAGGTGCAACTAACCGCAGAGTCAATAAAAAAGAAGAACCCTTTAAAGACCCGCAGGGTCTTGCAAAAGACGGGTAAACTAAGAGTAATAATGGGACGGTTAGTGCTCTATTGTTGTGCGGTATCGCCACAGGTAAGAACTCGGTCTCAGAGAATGGGTCCCGTCTTCCCTTTTCTTCCCTTTTATGACCCTGCGGTTAGTTTTTGCAGTTTGGCAACTAAAGTTGCCGGTGCGCCTAAGCCTTTAATGACGATGAAATTACTGGAATTTTAATATATTATCAATGTTTTTTAAAGTATTTTAAGTGTGTGTGTCAATTTTATTCTACCTGCTTTTCTATGTGCACACGTTAAGCATTTTATTCACAAATTTATTATTACATGCATTAAAATAATTCAGTGGATTGTTGGCGCACTAGGAAAATAAACTGCTCAACAATGAAAATCACCACAAAGAAGCAATAGTCAAAAAAATATCCGATACTTAGAATAAATGATGGAAACACACGATCTAATTTCCAAACCTGCACAAGATCGTATTAGTCAATGCTTACAATATTATGCAGTGTAAATCAGACAAATGGCGAGACATGGAGTGATACAACTCTTTAATAGTGATTCCTGGGATATCGGGGACCATTCAATGTTTACGTGATTCCATAATTCACCAACATTCTGGGCAAGAACAGATTGTCTAATGTCGTTCAATGAAGTCGTATACATTTTCGACCGTCTAATAAATGCTACGATGTACCGTGTTTATCTTGTTGACATTGACAGTTGCTTTTACAATTCAGATCTTACTAGTTGTAACCCGTGAAAACCACATTTTTGAAATACCATGAAATTTTTCAAAACACTGGAATTCTTTCTACATTTATTTGCTGAACTTGTGCTATGGCAATTATAGCGCCACAGCGCTGACCGAAAGACCATCGTTATACGATTCTTGATTTTTTAATATCAACATGCTTTCCTGGCACTTTCGGCGAAATAACCTCCTGTCCTAAAATAATAGGCTCCTCCAAATTGAGCCTATGAGAGAAAGCCCCACAATGCCTTACAGAGGCGTAGGAATTATTTCTAGTTCATTTTGTTTTATTATTCACTAAATGAATAGATGCAAAAGTTTATACTAATTTGTTTATACATTTGTTAGTGTATTTTTAAAATTAAATTAAAAATACACTAACAAAATTAAAAATACACTTTAAAATATTCTCTCTCCGACTCTCTCCACTTTGATGACACACAAAGAAACATCCGTACATCCGTTTTTTGCCTATTAAAAGTATGATATCTAACTTTACTCTCTCGATTTAATGCATTCAAAATTATTAAAATCATTCGGAACAATGTCATTTGCCTGCCGTCTCTTAATATTCCAAATTATATAATTATTTATATGTACCTTAGAAAGTTTTTATTTTTTTATTTTTTATTTTTTACAATTGTAGCTTGATTAGCTTTCTTTAGGCCACAACTAGGGGCGAGATATGATGCCTTTAACCGACGAATCGTTGCCCAGGGTACGCCAAGGGAGGCAGCATCAAGTGATACCCGCTGGAACGGACAGAAGAAGAAAGAAACATCTATGCCACGACCGGGATTCGAACCCGGGTACAGGCACACTGGCCGCAACGGCAGACCGCACGGCCACGCCGGCACGGCATACCTTAGAAAGTGACGTTCATTTAAAAACAAGTTTCACATTTTTTTTTTGTCTTCGTACTCATCGTTACAAACAGATTTAGGAAGAAAACGAGTCAGAATCAGCTCAAGCTTCTTGTTTCACTAAAAGACATAAATTTTAGTAGCCAATCTGCACAATATAAAAGCTCATCTGGAAACAGTAATTCGAATTTCAAATATCCTTCATGTATATAAATTTAGTTCGATATACTGATTAACTTTAGTAACTTTCAAGCAATCCTTGAATTTTGTATTTTCGACTATCCCCATTCATCATATTTACATCATTGATCGCTTTTCCCATACGAAATTAATGCTGCTAAGAAATCATTAAGAAAATTTCAGGTGACCGCGATGTTGCTGTTTCCCTTTCAGTCAATACTAACATCAGTTTCACCGAGACCAAATCACTAGAGCTGCCTGCTCCTAATGTCTTGGGTTGCGAATGCGAATTCAAGTCTTAATCCACATTTAACTTCTCATGTAGTTCTCCTCTAGTAATTAGGATTCTTATTGTTTCATAATTATTGGTGAAAAATGATAACTTAGCAGGATTGACAGGAAGACGCACATAATTGGACATTAACACAAATTAGGCCGATCGATTTTACGCTCATTGTAGTAGAAGAAGAATATCCACATTAAAATGAAATTAAAATTCTGCATGAATGATATTATAATTATCTACGTATCGTTGTGAAGTACATATTTGAGGAAATAAATAAATATTTATTTATTTATTTATTTATTTATTTATTTATTTATTTTTTCAAAGAAAGTACGTTAGCCCTATTTCATTTTTATTCAGAATGATGTTTTACCCAAGATGTTTTGGTCAGAATTTACAAGTCGGCTGTAGAATATAGAGGAGAATATTTTTCACTGCTTCTAATGCTATCTGTAAAACCCTGGAAAATAAAAAAAAATAAAAAAAGTCCTTAGTCACGACTGACTTATAACAGAATCAACCCAATTGCGTCAATGGAAATATAAATTGGTGGACAAGCGAAAATCAAAGAAATAGAGAAACAAGAAAGAAAAATTCTCAGGAAAATCATGGGACCGGTACAGGAACAGGGAATCTGGATGAAGAGACCAGCATCAGAAATTTATAAACACACTAATTGGATTACGGATACATTCAGGAAAAGAAGAATGCAGTTCTACGGACATATTCAAAGGATGAACGAAGACAGAATTTCAAGACGGATTCTTGAGGTCATCAACTCAGGTAGGGGAAAAACGAAATGGATAAAAGAAGTCGAGGAGGATCTCAGACAGACACAAATGACAATAGATGATGCAGAAGATAGAAAGAAATTCAGGAACACTATCAAAATACATACATTTGACACCACAACACAGAAGAGGCGGGGATGTAAATGGACAGCGGAGCGTAAGAAACAACACAGTGAACATATGAAGAAAATTTGGGCACAGAGAAAACACAAACAATCATTAAGAGGAATTCAAGTTCAAACGCTCTCTTTAAATGGGAATTATCGTAAATAATAATAATAAGCATAACAAATTGAAATCGGAAAGATAATATTGTGATCATATTTCCGCTGATATAATTATTGCAATCATATTATTATTTTAATTTTACAATTTCTTTAATTCTTTCTTCTTCTTCTTCATTTCTGGATTAAGCCTTTGGCCTGTTCCTGTTTAATTCATTTATTTTTCAATAATGATCTTCTAACGACCCCTAATGATACTCCACTAACTTTTAGGTCATTTATCCCTGTTAAAACAATAGCAACAATTTATCAAACATGATTCTAATATGAATCTTTTATTTTCATCCTGAACTTCATATATTATATTTTCATTTGTATTTAGAATTTTCATTTGTATTTGATATACGAACCGTGAGGAAGTCTTGATGTTAAATAAAGACGAAATATCGGCAAGATTGGAGTATATTATTATTATTATTTGTACTTAATAAGATAGACATATTGTTAAAACTACTGTAGTATCCGAAGGGTGACAGTAACTTTCACGTAAATGACACCTTGGTTGATATAAAGACAGCTTATATATAGCTTACATTTTCATATAAGAATACAAATGATCATGCAAAAGTGGATAGTATTTTGTTCATCTCAATCTAAATCTTCATTTGCATCTTAATGATACACCGCTTCTGTATGGAATTCTTATTGTAAACTCTTTTTTCCAGTTTCTTTATAAATAACTTGTACCAATCACTATAGATCAATAAATGCGGATAACATAAGTAACCATACAACGAAATTTTGGAGGTATTGTTACCGACACAATTACACGAAGCCAAAAATCAAGATTCTAATTAAAAATAATTATAGAAAAATACAGTTTACACAATAATATAAAGAAAACCATTAATATTAAATATTGAACTTTATAAGATAACAGGGTTAATGAAAATTATTTAATATTAGATACAACATGTTTCTCAGCAACTTTTACTACATTTTCAAGTGAAATAGAAGTGAATAATATTAAAACAATATAAGAACATACAACATCAAATTTCAAAGATAATTAACAACAATTCTTAAGAAACACTATATAGCAAGATAAAACTGTAAACTGAATGTTAACAAAAAGCTTTCATGAACTTAAATTAAAACATAACAAAAGCTTTAAAAAACATAGAAAACCGATACAGATATCATAACATAATTAAAAAGTTAACAATGAAATAAATCGGTAACAGTAGGAATTTCAAATTTTTGGTTCTTTAATTCGATGGAAAAATTTTTTAATGTAAAAGGCCTCTTTTACTTGTAATTTCTTATAATTTTATTATCAATATCTAAAATTTTGATGTCATCCCAATTAATAATATGATTTGGAAATTTGTTTCAATGTTTAGTAATAGCCGATTTAAAAATTTGTGGAATTTTGAGTTGTGGAGAAGTTTTTGCTATGTGATTGGTGTTGTTTGATTCTTTTATATAAATTTCGCTTAGTAAAACCAATATATATAAGATTACATGATTTACAATTGATTTGGTAAATTACTCCTATTTTTTGGTTTTTCAAAATAGGGTCTTTAACTGGAGACAATATATTAAGAATTTTATTTACAGGTTTAAAGATTATATGAAAATTTTGTTTCTTTAATATACATGCTAAATTTCAGAATTTTGGTTGTAGTATAGCAGAGAAATCATAGGTTTTTGAATGTTCGTTTTGTCGTTGCTTTTATACTGGAACATAAGAAATTAATCAAATTAGAAATCATCGGATGAATAGGATAGTTACTGATAAGTAGGGCTCGAATTATATGCAAAATGCATATTTGTTATTAAGAGGTATATAAACAAAATTGTAAGTTTTCTATGCACAGCTAATGTTTTTTGATAGAGTGGTCTATTTTAATCAAAAAAACATTAGATATGCATAGAAAACTTACAATTTTGTTGATATACCTCTTAATAACAAATATGCATTTTGCATATAATCCGAGCCTTATTGATAAGTAATAGTTGAATACACTCTAGAATTTGTTTCATTTGAATTTCTTCCAATGATGCTAAGGTAGTCTATGAAAATGATGGACTATGAAACAAATATTTGATAATAGATATTTTATAACCCAATTAGAAAAATAATCTAAAAGACGTCCTGAGAATGTAGGTTTTCGAAATAAAATAAAATCTAAACTTTTACTTTTATGTGAAGATCTAAGAAATTTAAAGAATTATTATTCTCTGGCTTAATGGGAAATTTTAATGAACATGTAAACATCGTGTGAATGGAATAAAAATTCCCATAGAAACCCATTGGAATCTAAACAATGGATTTCTATCCTATTTCTATTAATATCTCATTGTTTTAAACAATGAATATTAAATTCTTTTAAGCAACAATTGCACGAGATTGAATACGATTAAAATTAAATCGGATGTAGACAATAAATTAGATTCAATTATTGTTTTTTGAGACAGTAAAAATTTCGTTTATATTCGGCAAATATTAGAATTTGAATATAAATGTTGGATATAAATGTCACGATTTAAAATAAAAATAATAAATTATAAGAAATGTTAAAGCTGTCTTTCTTGTTCTCGTGTAGTTTACTAAAACGTCTTACGCAGATCAATTTATATTGTCATGGTGTTTGTGGGAAAGTTGTTGAGATGGAAAAACAAAGAGTCAAGTTCTGGAACTGAACTGAATTAAATTATTAAACGAAAAACATTTGTTTTCATAGTTCACAATCATGTTCTTCCATAAATTCTTCACTCTATGATAACGACAATATTTCGAATAATCTAATCAACATATTCTTCAGGTCGAAAAAGGAAGAAATAAAATTATTCCTTTCCTTAAACACAAAAACAAACAATCCTATTTTATTTCTTCCTTTTTCGACCTGAAGAAGAATAATTGGTCAGATTATTCGAAATATTGTCGTTATTATGTAGTAAAGAATTTATGGAAGAACATGATTGTGAAGTTATATTAATTATCGTAACAGATAAGTATTTTTTAATTTAATGGGTATTTACATAGTTTGATTTGATTGGCTAAGTAATTAAAATTATACATAATGATTGGATAAAAGCATAACGAACTTAAATTAATTAACTGATTCAATGGCTGCAACGGAAAAGAATTTAAAAATAAACAGAACAGCAGTAATTAGAAAATGCAAAGGAATAAATAACGGTTAACTATTAAAATGAATAAAACACAGATAAATAATTTCTACAAAAATACAAATAAATGATTTCCGAAAATATGTGCATATAAAATGGTAATATATGTTATTCTGCGTTGTTCTATTGCTTAGCTTTTTTCAAGTATATTCAAGTTTTGTTATGTAAATTTTTGAGTCAAATAATATTGGGTAACTTTTAACCTGAAATCCATGGATCCGTTGGGGGTCAGGTGTTTTGTCCGTCAGGTGAAAAAATAAACACACTAAACTTAATAGTTCTAATGTTTCTATTCTTGTTTCCTCGTGCAATCTATAAAAAGATTATCTAAAAATGATTATCCACTTTCTCTCTCTGCTTTTATTTATTCTTTAAACCCCTTGAAATCCCTTCTGCGGATGCCGAGTGCAATTAGACAGTTGAACGTTGCACCCAGGGGTATAGATCAGTGGACCCCTCGCCACTCCTACGTTCGTCTGACGCGGATTCGAACCTCTGACCCCAATCGGAGGGCATTGTGGCACTTTTTACGATCTCGGTGTCTCGAATCAAACAAAGAAACCGGAATAGTCAAACCCCAACCTCCCCCGAGCCCCCCTGATCCTTATAGACACCGGAGTAGTAACATTAAATAACTCTTTTACACCTTCTGTCTAATATAAGTTGTCTTTAACGTATTTTGTAAGACTGTTTTTTCTTCAAATAAATTTTCTCCAAAATACTAATTTATTAACAGTTAGAAATTATATAGAAATTACTGCAATTATGTAAAGAACTTGATAAAGCAAAATTAATTAATCAATAAATGTACAATTTTAAATTTTACTTATTAAATTAAAAATTAATTTAAGTAAAACTTATTAAATTAAAAATTAATTTAAGTAATTAATAACTTCATATTTTTTAATTAAATTTAAATTCTTAATTTATTTTACGTACCTAATAAATGCGAAACTTTCTGGTTCATTCGTGCCTTCCTTAGTTATTATTTTGTTCTTAATTTATTTATTTAAACATTAATAATTAGCAATAAAAATTAAAGATTAATCATTTAAAATTAATTGGTGTTAAATTTAATAAGTATCCTTCATTGTTTATCGAAGATAACAAGTACGTAATATTTACAAATTTAATTTTATTATATAATTCAGCTATAATTGCTGTTATTTTATTATATAATTCTATAAATTTTTTATAGTTTTTTTTTTTTTTTAAATAAAAATTTGTTGCATTTCACATGGAAAAAAATAAAAGATATTTTAATTCAATACGAAGTTCGAAAGAACTTCAAGCCTATTTTCTTGATATGATATTTCTTAAAATTTCTTCTTTTTTTTTATTTAAGTCGTAAAAACGAAAAGTTTTCACATTTCGTTTCAAATTTTAAAATCTGTTGAATAAAAACGGTAGAAATTTTCATTTTCTGGATAAAAAAAAAAAAAAAATTAATTCTCATTACGTACTTAGGTTGTTTGAAATTGGATTAACTTTAATCTTGTTCATCCTACAGTAATTCCTGGATTAGCTACAAGATTAATATATTTTTTTTAAGACAATGATATATTGATAGAAATAGGATCAAAATCCAGTGTTTGAATTCGAATGTTTTCAATGGGAACTTGTATCAACTTCTCGCGCTAATTTGTCTACAAAGATCCACTTGGGAAACATAAAAGTGAGCTCGTTCCTAGTGCTTAAATGTGCAAACTAAGTTTCAAGAGGATCCATCCAATGGTTCAGAAGTTACTGGAGGGAATAGGAAGACAATATATGCACAGACTGAGTGATCTCATGAGACTTACATTACGCTAAAAGGAAGGTAGATTGGAGATGTTCGGTAAAACTTATAAAATTCATCTGAAAGAACATTAAGAAGAAAAAACGACATTATAATTGGCTTGCCGATTTTCGAATGCCCATATTTAGTGCTACATAAGATTTCATCTGTATATAAATCGAGACAGAATAACGTTGCTTCTTCCTTACGTAAGGCTGAAGTATCCCAGACTAGACAATTCAGATTGCAACTTCATTAGAATAAATGAAAATTTCCTAAATACAACCTACTTTAGGTCTACGTATGAATTTGGAAAGATATATTTATATTTTTAAGATATACCAAATACCTTTACATAACGAGACAATACTAAGTCATGAATTATACATTCTTGCCAATTACTTTAATTTTTATTCATTTTTTTAAAAATAATTATGTTGGATTGAAAAGTTGGGATTGTAGATCCCAGATCCCTTTGTTTATGTCACTAGTTTGTGTTTACTTGTTTCAATTTCTTCGTTATCACAATAATGGCTAGTAACACTATTCTGTTAACTTAAATGAAATATGTTATTTTTCAGACACAAATTTAATGAATTTTTTTTATATATTTCTAAAGTGACATAAATTAAAAGCGTATTTTTATTTGCATGTTAAGTTAATTATTAACAAATTTTATATTTCGTGTTATTAAGTGGTAAAAATCAAGTTGTAGAGACTTAATTGATTAAATTCAAAGACTTACATTGTAAGAATTAGGAAGCAGGTATTCACTTTCCAATTACATGTGTATCTGATTTGGACAATTACTCAAGGTTTTACGTAAGACGCGAGCAAAGATATGACTTATTTACACCTGAGAAACTAAGAAAGATTAAATCCAAAAACATGAAAAAATTCTTTTTGAGATTTTTATTGGTTATCATTACGTTCATCAGTTTTTCTCAATTTTTTCCCAGTTTTTATAATCTAAAACTTTATTTTTCTAACTAATTCACACAAAACGTTTTATTTCTGCATTACCAACCAAATCATTTTAGAATTTCAATTATTTTTCTATTTTATTGTATTTTATTTTTTTATTTTGTCTTGCTACCTTTCCCAGCCAATTCCATTTCAAAATCCTTACGGCGATTAGACGCCATATTCACTCTTTAACTTTCACATTTCATTTACAATACAGAATTCCTCATAGTTCTTATGTTCTAGAATCTCAGAATTACATTTCTAGCTCCATGAGAAAGTTAAAAAAAAAAAAAACAACATATATTCTATACATCCAGTAACACTCGTTGTAATTAATGAAATTTCACCAGTTCTACAAAATGCCTTCTTTTTTATAATACATTTGTTTTAAACTTAAGTAAACTTATTTCTTATATTTTAAAGTAAAATCTTTATTAAATTAAGTTCCACTATATAAAAATATCAAATTATGTAATAAAATTGTAAAAAAAAATAGAAATCCTAAAATGCAAGAAAATTACTCATCTGTGTGTAATCTGTTGTATATAAAAATTCTATTAACTATCTTAAAAATGTAGATTACGATTTAAAGTAACATTATACGCTAACTAGTATTAATTATGTTGTGTTATAATATTAATAAATAAAAACTAATATGTATTGTCAACATTATAGTAGATTAACATGTATAAACTCAATGTACGATTATCTTAATTTTGTACCACAATTTGACATATACTCAATGTAACATAAACATTGCCTCATAAACAGACAATTTCAGAACCTGTCAACGAGAATTTACTATTCCTAATAGGGCTTTGCATAAAATTATACAAATAAAAGGATAAAAGATAAATGAAATAAGGACCTAGAAAATGAACGTACACTTTAAGATATTGTTGGAATCCCTTAAAATACTGATGAGATACTGAAGTATTTCTACTTCACCATACAAAAGAAGGGTACAAACCTTATATAGACCTCATATCAAAGTGTTTTTTCCTATGGTGTTTTTATCTACACTTTATATTCTAAGTAAACTTATCCCAGAAGATAAAGTTATATTCTAGATTATTTCTGAAAGGCTTCCTCTGTTGAAGACATCAATTCATGTCATTTCAAATCCTCTATTATTATTAATTAAATCAGTCTGGTTAATAATTACTAATGTTAATTGCATAGGATTTTAAACTTGATAATAATTATTAAGTATAAACAAGGCAGGGATAGCGATTAGTAAACCAATCACAATGCTTCGAAACGTCTTCTGATACGTTTAAGAAAATAAAATTGATATTGCTTTAATTCCCTTATTATTATAAATGTGCTTGTTGTGCATGCAAAAGCCGCAATTGTTGCGATTATTGTGATTGTTTAGAGCTGTATTATAGATGTGATTGTTGCGAATGCAAAAGACGCAATTGTTGCGATTGTTGTGCTTAATAATAATTTAATGAGATTTTAATGATACTTGTCCTCAAAAACGGGATTATAAGTCTTCTGATACTTATATCAGAAGACTAAAAAGTAATTATTACTTTTTCATGGATTAATTAAAAAAGAAAGACGGTACTAAAAGATATCAATGGATTATTAGTTGTGGATTTGACACGGGCTACCTGTAGAAATTCTTGTTTTAAGAGCACACATCTTGAATAACAAAAACATCGTCGCCAACCAAAAATACAGAGTTTGGTCAGTCAGATTACAGAGAATTGAATCAATGAAATTAAGTTTAGGTATTAAGCTAAGAAAAAGTTCAAGCTTCACCAAAGACTGTAGATTGCGAAGATACAGCTATCACTAAGAATGAATCCAGTGTTTCTCAATCATTTTTGGCTTCATTTTGGTAAAACCCCGCTACATAAACAAAGCATTGTTCTTAAGAACCCATTGTTCATCAAAGTTTTTCATTGCTGTACTGAATTTGATAGAATCCATTGAAAAGCCTATGAATCACACTCTATTTGACCATTTAAAAATACCCTGAAATGACAGAAAAAAATTCTCTTTTTAAGAGGCCTCTTTTGAAAGTGAATTAATAGTTTTTTTTAGCATTCTTTGTTACAACGATAGAGTTTAGTTTACATTTTCTGTTTGAATTAAATTTTTTGATGTCAATTTCGATTAGAGCATTTCGATTTCGATTAGAGCATTTTGCAAGGTGTGAATTTAAATGTTTAGGACTGATTGCTAGAATCTTCTCGCGGCATCCAAGGGCATTCAAACACCGATTGAGAAGCTCTGTTATTCATTACGATGAATTTTATTAGGGTTAATATACGAAATTACATTGTCTTCACGATATGCCTAAATAAGATTACTTTTTTTTTAGTTCTAAAAAAACAGCAAACATTACATCTTGTGGTGAATTAATGGTTTATTTATTGGAAATGAAGTGCATGTGATTAATGGTCAACAGTCAACATTTGCTTCAACAGCCGTAAAATTCAAAGGATAATCCACTGAACGAAATATAAGGAAGATAATGAAGAATTGGAAATAGCAATAACACTTACAGATATTCACTGAATCTCTAGGTTCAGAATTTCACCGAATCTTGTAGAACAGCTTAATATGTTTCACATCTTTTTACTACTTTTATTATAGTAATACAATATCTACTTTTTTGATATTAATTAATAGATAAATAATAGTTAATTAATGATTGAATAAGAAATAGTAAATAGAATCTAATCAATGTGAGACGATCTCAGAAAAAATATTAAAATAAATAAATAAATAATAATCAATGCAATTTATATATCTATAAAATTTATTTAATCAGGATGTTTTCTAGAATAACTTACGATATCCAAATTGTAATATAAATATATTTTGTATATTTAATTTGTTTAACTCTATTTTTTAATTTTTTATGTAACCGCACTTGTAGACTTGTAAGTTTGTGTATTATTTAATTTTATAATCTATTTAAAAAAATCATAACTTTAATTTTCAGATGGAGACAATTCCCTAACGGGACTGTATTGAGCTGTATTTATTTTAATAAATAAATATAAATAAAATTAACATTATTATTATTATTATTATTTAAATTGCAATGTGCTTATAATTATAATATTATGATATTATACATAATAATAGTGAATATGTA
>JAFIDM010009631.1:111549491-111582451 GCA_023159025.1 Thereuonema tuberculata
ATATATATATATATATATATATATATATATATATATATATATATATGAGGACAAGTCGAACAGATGGCTGACGAATGGTGAGATGTTTGGGGAGACCGAAAGGTTCCTGATCGCGACACAGGACCAAGTCATCCCCACATGTAACTACAAGAAACACATTCTACACGACGCAAATACACATGACGACAGATGCAGGAAATGCCATACTACGCATGAGACGATCGACCACATAATATCAGGCTGCCCCCTGCTCTCTCAAACAGACTACCTCTACCGACACAATCAGGTAGCGTCGATCGTTCATCAACAGCTATCACACAAACACTCACACTTGTTGATAATGTCAACAAACAGCCTATCTCATTGATACTGCAGTGCCTATCAGCAAGAACATGCACAAAACTCACGCAGACAAGATCAGTAAATACACCGACCTAGCACATGAGCTCCAGAAGCTGTGGAGGCAGGACCGAGTACATGTTGTACCCATCGTCCTGTCCGCCACTGGCCTGGTGCTTCACACATTTCACCACAGCCTCAGCACACTAGGACTTCACAAAAACACTTCTGCACAACTCCAGAAAGCTGTGATACTCAACACAACACGCATAGTTAGGAAATTTATATACACAACCACATATCCCTAACCATCCTTCCAGTTTTTTTTTTGTTTTGTTTTTTTAACACTTGGCAATATGTGTTTTGGTCCTTGACCCGCCATATTGTCTTTGCTGGGAAACCCATGGTTTGAAACTTTTACGTTATAACAATAATAATAATAATAATAATAATAATAACCTAGTTTGTAATAAAATTACCGTAGATGCATTGTTCATCAAGAATCCGAGTTACTTATAAATCTGACTTACGAATGTTCTCAGGAACGTATCTCGTTCGTAACAGGGGATTGCCTGTAGAAGTCAACTGACAGACTGTGAACGTTTAACAACCTTCGATTGCCTTTATTTTCCTAGAGGCTTTGAAAATGGGAAAGTTGTTTATACGGTCGCTTAAGCACATTATCAATTTCGTCTTAACTTTTTTATTCGATTCTGTGAGTCTCTGTTTACTCTTACGACCATGAAATAGTTTCTGTAACTTATTATGCGGTGTTTTGCATTTGGGTCTTTTTGAAGTTAATTTTGCACTTTGTCCAACATCATTAAGTTTCGAAGTTGAAGTACATGCAGTTCAGCGAGCAACATATGAGCTTCTTAAACTACGATTGGTTAAAAAAGAGCTGTTTTCTTTATTGGCTCAGAAGCTGTTATACTTGCCATAAGCGCCAGTAATATGAATAATTCTGACATTGTTAATCACAGAAAACCAGAAGAAGTTCTTAGCTATTTCATTTCTAAGGGTTGGCTGATTGTTTTGCTGTGGATACCTAACCATTGTAATACCAATCGTATTATTATTAATTTGTTCCTTTGTGAATTGAGATGAAAAAGCATCATTTGTTACTGTGCAATGATATAACAAATTTTGTGGCATAAAAAGTCTTTTAAATATTGGGCTGCACGATAGGAGATGACTAATTTATCTCCTATTGGTGTAGGACAACAACAAAAAATTCAGAAATGGGAGCGAAATCCCTCTTCTACTAAAGAAATTTAAGATTCAACTTTCGTACGCTTCAAATAACGAATTACATACGAAAGTTAAAGACTACCTTGTCTGAGATTTTATCTAACTGGCATACGTTTTTTTTTATAGTCACATGAATTTATATTAGTTTGACTCAAGTAATTATCCGTCATGAATAACTTGATTAAAGTATCAATTTCATTAACTATTTAACGCTACAATGATGAATTAACGAATAATATTGTGATAATACTGTATTAGAAAAGGAAAATCGTAACAGAACTAGGGAAGCTCCACTTTGCATTAAAAAAAATACCCTGGCATTTTGGCATCTTAGTACTTTAGCTAAGATGGAATACATCATTTTTAAGAAATATGAATCATTCATTTTTGTTACTTCTGAGGAAAGATTGAAGTCCGTGCTTCAGGTCTGTGATCTTCACTTGATGTTTCAAATAGCATTTTTTTTTCTATTTGCGTTTCATTTATATTTAAAAGCGGAAAGATTAAAATATGATATGAAGTAACATCAATTGAAATATCCATTAAAGTATATTCTAAAGCGTATTTTTCATAAAACGTTTCATGATAAAAAACGTGTCATATCGTCATCTTGAAACTTGTGAAGGAAAAAAGAATATTATAGATTTATAAAAATCTTTAATTTACGATTCCTAATGGTGATAAATTCAATTGCATTTTATGGATTCATTGTGGAGGAAAATGAAGCAGAGTCATGAGTTAAATTTAAGCTTGATTAATGTAGGTTTTCATGCTTCATGGCGTTGGAATAATCTGATTGTTCAGCCGGAATCTAAAAAGCGCTTTGGAAAATGTGACGCTATGATTAGCTTAATTCAAAGAAATTGCTTGAATGCAATTTTTTGTCTCTTAGTAAATTATTTTGTTTAAATTATTACAATTTCATAGTACAAAGAGAACACTAAATTCTTATTAATCATAAATATTCTTGGTTAAAACAATTGAAACTTGGAAAGTTTGCCGTTTTGCTTAAAGTTTTCACATCTGGAAATTAATCTTCCTATTTATAATGTAATTGCTTGAAGCGGTCCATTTTACTGTCATGAATTAGTGTATTAAATTGTTGTAAGCTTATACTTTAATGTTTTAATTAGTGATAATGCTGCAGCTATTTTCAGCATATTTACATGACAGATGCGATAGCGATTTCATTAAATTGTCAACAAATGTCTCACTAATGATGAGGTTTTGAGTTATGTCTAAATGGCGCGTTCGCAATAGATCTATGATATCCAGCCAAAGGTAACCTGATGGTTTTTTTTTCACAATATTTTCGAAATAATCTGACAATATTGCTTATGATTCAAAGTTCCATCAAGATTCAAAACTGTATTAAGTTCGTCCTCTTTGTTTAAAGCAAAATATAGGGATTCATTAGTGTAATCCATTCTTTCTGAAATAAATTCAAAAAAAAATTAGAAATTCACATTTGAGTAATCAATTAGGGTAATTACATAGAAACGTAGTAGAAGTTATCAATATATATTCACGATGAACCCAATAAAATATAAGTCTTAAAGTAAAGGAAACTCCCATCTTCGCATTAGATGGTAGGCAGCGCCAATAATAAGGTCCCATGCTGAATTTGAAGTCGAAGATCCAGTCCGACACTCCCCCGCCTTCATTCTCCCCCTCTTTCGTAATTAAGAAAGTCAGTGCTCAATTGATAGGAACAAATGAATCCTGAGACCCGTCTACAGCAGAAGTATATTTCCCGGAGAAAATTTGCTGGCCTGCAGTGAAGCCATCACCTCCAGCCCGTCTTCGCCATTTGAATTAAAGTAAGCGACTCTTGGATAATGAAGACTTTGCTAATACACTCCGTTACATTATTATCAAATGTTAAATTAATTGATATCTTTCTGACGCTACTGCATTATTATCCTAAAAAATTGTTAATTCAAATAAGGATTTATAATTTATTTTCAATTATATTTTAAAATACATATTTTAATTTATTTTCAATTTTATTTGTTTATACTAACAAATTATCAAAATCTCTGCTGACAAGTAGGACAAGTATTTCAATTTTTTAATATCATTATTAAGTGAGTTACGATTGTTTCTACCAGTTCTCTTCCAGTTCAATAAGAATATGAAAGATCTCTTCCAGTTGTTCAATAAGAGTTGTTTCATGCGGATAGACAGACGGACAGACAAGGAGAAAATTACAATTTTTTTTTATTGCCTTTTTCACAAAAAGTATTTCCCATCAAGTAGAAACATTTAGATTATGAATATTAAAAAAAAAAAACTGTGTTCTAGTTTTCTAAAAACTCTTATCCAAAAAAATTGTCTTTTCCAAACAATAAAACTCAATTTGCGAAATAAAACGAATTACTGTTCCCTAAATTAAACGTCATGCAATCATCCTATTAATAGGCAAAAGTTGTACGTATCAAATTTGTAAATTTGTAATTTTGTAAATTTGTAAATTTTTAATTTAAAATTACTAATCACAGTGCAGCGTTGGAACACGTCAGGCCCATGTTTAAAGATGGCGTCTCTACTATTTTCTCTACTTCACCACGACGGATCGCGATTATACAATTATTATCAGCATATTGAGATTTTCTTTCCCACGTAAATGAAGTTTACACGGAAATGCATGAAGTTCATGCGTCAAAATTTCCTCAGAGAGTTTATAAAATCTCGGTTTTTTATATAATTTCGGCTGTGTCGCCGCTCTCTCACTACAAAACAAATTCGGGGACAATGACGATGCACGTGCCCTCATTGTTGCCCAGACAGGATTGACTGTTGGACATTCGTTATTGTTCTTGTTGAAACTGGTAAATCAATTTTTCATTTTCTTTTATTTTAACAAAATTTAGCTTAGTCATTCAAATTATATGTGGGCTGTTGCAGAAGTCATGGCTTTTAAAAAATGAGCTTAGAACATCTTTTTCAATCTTGTGTTTTTCAAAAATTTCAGGATATTTCAAAAATGTGGCATTTGTTTTACTTCCATTAATATTGCCTCAATTTCGACGAAACTATTCTTTTAGGGCAGCAGGTTGCCATTATGTTTCATAATGAGAAACCGCAGCGCTGGCCACTACGAAAGTGGTAAATCAATTTCTTATTTTTTTTATTTTAACAATATTATAATATTATTTTAACAAATAAGCCGATGTTCAAATTACATATGGGCTGTTGTGGAAGTCATGGCTTCTAAAAAAATTAGCTTAGAACATCTTTTTCAATCTTGTGTTTTTCAAAAATGTGGAATTTGTTTTACTTCCGTGAATATTTCACGGGTCGCAACTAGTGCTTTGAATTCTTAAACAATTCAAAAAACATTTTTAAGGACATTTGTCATGTAGTCAGTATAAAAACAACTTACAGTTGGCGTAAGTTACATCTTGATAAAAGAGCAAAAAAAAAAAAAAAAGTCAAAAAAAAAAGAAAAAAAAAAGGCTCTAAAAAAAATGTAAAACATAGAAAATTTAAGAAGAACTCGTTTGGAGGCTAATTACAATTGAAGTTTCTTCATAGGCCTTCTTATCTAAAATTCAAAATACCAATAACAAAAAATAAAAAAAAAATAAACAATTTATTTTAATCTTACGGGTTTATTTTTTTCTTTTTTAATCTTATTTAAAAAAAAAAAGTAAAATTAATACCTTTCTAAGCGAACACCTACTTAAATTTTAAGTCCAAATACGACAAGAAAATTTTAATCTCTGAAAAGTATAAAAAGAAATAATTTATAAATAATCATTAAGATAAGTACTAAATGATCTCTTAGAATGGAATTAAAATGTCACAAAAAGGTTTTGTTTTGTTTTTGTTTTTTTGTTTAGTTACACAGAAACCGGATACTTGACTTATGCTGAAGTGAAGCGAATTCCTGTAAGTTTCCAAAAGTATACAACCAACACTTTGAAAAATCTCGTTTAGAAATGTCTGATACAAAAGACTTAATTTCCGTTTCTGAATTGTTCAGATATCTGATATATCCGCTCTGCTATTCACTGGAAAATTCTCTTATCAAAGCCTTGTCCTTTCATGTCGTGAGGTCAATCTTTGCTGATAGTGTTACCAATGGTCTGGTCGGTTTCGGAATTTTGAATGATCTACATAAACAAAACGGAAGTCTAAAAAGATTCAAAATTTTGCTATGAATTGATAGAAAAAGGGGGAACCTTATACAGGGTGTTCATTTTATCTGAAGACATTGAAATATCCCGAAAACTACAAATCGGATCAAAAAACTTTATAATTAAAATTTGTTCGTCTCCGAGGGGGACATCCAATGATACCAAACTCGACCCCCACCCCCACCCTTATGAGATGAGGGGTTGGGAAGAAAAACGTAAACGGGAACCCCCATTTTTTATTGCAAATTCGGATTCTCCAGAAAATTTCACATTGATTTGATGTACTGTACGTCGGGATTGCTCGCAGATGGCGCTGTAATCGACAAAAATCAAAATGGGTAAAACATCGTTGAAAATTGGGAATATCTCAAGAAATAAAAAATCGTATGAAATCAGAGAAATAAAAATGTAGACGTATGTGATATTTATCAAAATGCTATCCAATGACACGTGAATTAACCCCCCATCCCTACGCTGCGAGAGTGGGAGAGGCAATTATTTCTTAACTTGTAATGGGAAATCCCATTCTCAACGTTGTATTCCTCCGACAAAACGAAAAGGGGACTGCTCTATCATAAAAGGCAGTGCAGTGCGATCAGAGCTCACTTATTTTTGAGAATTAGAACTGAAAGCATCTCTAAAACTTTCATTGTACGTGAGTAGGTTTTTTTGCCTGCACATCTACCTTTCATTTCTACAGTAGAACAGAATTGCAAGTGGACAATGAATCGTGCAACCGTAGAAGAAAAAATTGAAATGATTCTGATTTATGGTGAATGTAGGAGAAATGTTGACGATACTGTTGCCTTATATGCTGAGCGGTTTCCAGATAATGTTCGCTCTCGTTCTTTTTTTTACAAAATTGGAATGCCTTTATCTCTGATGGCAGCATACAAACCAAGAAAAGGAAACAAAGAATAACTGTGACAGGAGAAGCTAATGAAATAGCTGTACTAGCAGCTGTTCACCAAAACCCACAGATTAGCTCTCGGCAATTACAAAGCAATTCCGGAATGTCCCTAGGTAGTATTGTCAAGATATTGCATCGTTGTAGGTATCATCCATATCACATTTCACTGCATCAAGAACTTCATGGCGAAGACTTTCATAATCAAGTAGTATTTTGTGAATGGGCTCTTCAACAACTGCAAAGTAATACCAATTTCTTTGCTAATGTACTATTTTCAGATGAGGCTACATTCACAAACCATGATAGCATTAATCGGAATAACATGCATTACTGGAGTGTAGAAAATCCCCACTGGTTACGACAAGTTGAACATCAACGTCCTTGGCCAGTTAACGTTTGGTGTGGAATCATAGGGCACAAACTCATTGGTCCTTATTTTATTGAAGGTACTTTGAATGGAATCAGATATCGATTCCAGGAACTACCAATACTACTTGAGGATTTTGCCTTGGACGTTCGACAAAGTATGTGGTATCAGCATGACGTTTGCCCAGCGCATTACTCATGTCATTCACGGGAAGTATTAGACCGTGATTACAATGGTCGGTGGATTGGCAGAGGTGCCTGCTAGATCGCCTGATTTGACATCGCCGGATTTCTTTCTGTGGGGTTTTCTGTGGGGTTTATCAACAAGTGCCAATAGACCGTGAAAACATGGTAGAACGCATAAGAAACGCCTGTGCTAAAATTCCCGCAGATATACTTCTGTCCTGTATACAGTCATTTGAAGACAGGATCAATAAGTGTATTGAAGTTGAAGATCGTATTTTTGAACACTTACTGTAATTGGACAAAACACTCCGATATGTGAGACAAGAAAAAGAAGAGACACAACGGAATACATTACAAGTTATGAAATAATTGCCTCTCCCACTCTCGCAGCATGGAGGTGGGGGGTTAATTCACGTGTCATTGGATAGCATTTTGATAAATATCACATACGTCTACATTTTTATTTCTCTGATTTCATATGATTTTTTTATTTCTTGAGATGTCCCCAATTTTCAACGATATTTTACCCATTTTGATTTTTGTCGATTACAGCGCCATCTGCGAGCAACCCCGACGTACAGTACATCAAATCAATGTGAAATTTTCTGGAGAATCCGAATTTGCAATAAAAAATGGGGGTTCTTATTTACGTTTTTCTTCCCAACCCCTCACCTCTTAGGGGGTGGGGGGTCGAGTTTGATATCCCCCTCCGAGACGAACAAATTTTAATTATAAAGTTTTTTGATCCGATTTGTAGTTTTCGGGAACTTTCAATGTCTTCAGATAAAATGAACACCCTGTATATCTAAATATTTTTTTTAGGAAACTAAAATCTAAATATCTTAGTCATGTCTGACTATTACAACTACTGCCACTGTGACAATTAGTGATAAACAGATTCCAGATTTCGATAAAAATGTAAGGATTAAAACAGAAAAGAAAGAAAGTCTGGCTAGACTGAAATAAGATAACGAAAATGGTCATTTCAGATTCCGATCTGATTTTAAAAATCAATGATAACTTATTACCAAAAGTTTATCAGTAAGATTCTAAACATGCAAAGATCTGACTGTTTTTACATAAGAGTGAGAAGCCTTACATTTTGGCTGCTTGTGTTTGCCTGGAATTACTTTTTGAAACTAAAGACATTCATTTTCAGAGAGACATCGCCTAGTGAATCTTAGAACCGTTAAGATCACTTTTTTCAGACTGTGGAAGGACAAACATAGAGAAACGTCCTATCCAACAATCACATTGATAATGCTTTATTTTTGTTATTATCACTGATTGTTAAGATAACTTACAAAAAAAAATTAAGAAGTTCCTGAAAGAAACTGAAAGTCTAATTTTCTTAAAATATGATTCCTTAAATTTCTTACCGGTTTTTTTTTTTTGTTGTTTTTATTTTTTTTTAAGAAGTCATAAAAAAAACAACACAAACGAAAAGCATTCATTTATTTTTAAATTATAATATCTGTAGAATAAAAAGTAGTTTTCTGTTCCTAGGGAAAAAATTAATTAAACATAGAATTACAGTATCGGCCATTTTTAGGAAAAAACTGTATACGAATATGTGTCTTATTGCGAGCTGTTTCCGAGATAAAGCTATTTGAATGTATAGTTGCAAAATTATTGATAGAAAGAGATATTACATACCGTTTCTAATTTATATTTTTCTTCAAGTGACAAATTCGTTACAGTTTATAATAAATTTTCAAAAATTTCACCATCAACATCAATGCTTTTCACAGATTAACAGGCTTCAGACAGTGGCAGGACAACACTGCGCGCTAAATTTAAAATACTGATTACTCAAATCAGTAAAAACCGATTACTCAATGACTTAATTTATTGCTATCTCATCATAGCAGCGGATTTATATTTTTATTTTTACTGCAGAAAAATGAGATATCCTGTAAACAACTGACAAATGAAGTCAAATAAATTAATCAAATATTCATTATTTTATGTAAATATTTACCTCCGACTTCACCTACACAACTGGGATGGGTCAGTGGAAGAGAGAAAACCTTCATAGGATTGATCGGACCACCACATTAACATTAAATCAATATAAAGGTTCACAATCAGATCCGAAAATAGCAAGCCAATTCTTTTGTAGTTCAATGACAATTTTTTTTTTTAAATTAACCGTAAACGACTATTTATCTTTGGAATGGAAAATGAAGGAAGCATCAAAACTTGATTAACTTATTCTCTTCAATGAATGTGGATAAACAATTATTAAAAAAAATATGTAAGAGTAGTCTTAGTATTTATTTATCCAGTATTTATTTATTCTCCCATGAATGTTAGTTATATTTCTTTCCAGCAGCTGGAATCTCTACTCATTTCCCAGCTGGATCCTCCAAATCCGGATATGCTAGATGACAATAAGTCTGGAACGTACAGACCAAGAGAAACAATAAAACATTATGGTCGTTAATGGAAGTGCAATCAATGATCGAACACTGCCAAAACAGCTGCGCAGTTGTTCAGAAAAAGAAAGAATTCCAGGTCACTTGATCTCCTTGATCGTTCACTGGTAAAAATAGTTGATTTGTGGGCACTCCATAATTAATGATTTCACATTATCTGAATGTCGTCTAAGAATTTACGACCAATTTAGATTATACATGATCCGTTCATCAAAGAAGACAAAAGCAGAATTCACCTGGAAATATGAATCTGCGCCGATCTTATATAAAACTAACGTTCTGCTGCTCAATATATTAGAATGTAACACGAAGTCGAAACAGAACTTGATGGACTGTAAGGCCAAAACTTCGCCAATGGACGGTTTACAGATAGTTACAAACTTATTCATTCACTGTTGAACACGTTTCCAGCAAAAAAAAAGAACTGTTTGCTGGACAACTGCAGAACTGTTTCGTTTTCTTCTACATAATTTATTCGATCGAGAACAGTATATCGTTCGCAGTTTTTTTAACCACTCTATTTCAGGATCAACGTCAACCCCTGTGGTTATTTTTCTTCCAATGTAGTCAATCATTAACTCATTGATCATTAACATCTCTATTCTATATTTTCCACATTATTTCCTTCTTTAAGCTGTTTCAATTTCCTTAATTAGCAGTACTTATTGCAGCTTCTTCTAATAAAAAAATTGCTAAGGCTACAGCTGTTGCCTTAATTGTTATTTACAACAGAGCTTCTCAACTGGTGTGCAGTGAGGATGCCTCTAATATTCCAATAGAAAATCCTGAAACTTCATAGTTAACTTAAGTCAAATGCACGAATCTACCCTAAATTCTAGATTTCAAATAAGCTTGGCAAAGAAATTTAAACTACATTATATTTTATTATATTTTATTAAGGTCCACTTTTCTTAAAGCCCCAGAAGTATGAACTAATAATCTTATGATATACATTAATTTTTGACCTTATAGAATATTATATTACAAGGATGGGTGTTTAGATTTTAGATTATCTACGTTAATGTTAAAAGCTATATTTTATTGATGGCCTAAACAGAATGATTTTATGTTTCTGAAGCTACATAAGTTACATTTACAGTCCATTGCTGTTTTTATTGGATATTGTACTTCGAAGGATATTGTATTTTCCATTGGTTTTTTTGTAGTTCCTAGCAATTTGTTTGTTGAAATTTTTCATTAGATGAAATTATATTTCGAACGTAAATCATTGTATTTTAGTTGATTTTTGTTTTAAGTAACTTTCACGTTCACTTCCTTTTGCAAAAAACGCTCAACAAATGAAATCACTTAGAACTACAGAAGAGCAATGAAATAGTTTGCGCCTGCAGAACTGTTCCACTTACGAAATAACTGAAATACAGCTACAATTTTAGTCTTAGTTATTATTTTTATTTTTCTTCCATTAGGTACATCTACATGTGTTACAAAGTCGCTGCCTTCGATGCAATATAAACATCGGCGAATTTATGTCATGCCTTGTTTCACTTACAATTTTCTACTTTTTGTAAAATCCCAAGAGGTGACGGATTCTGTCCATTTCTCCGATTGCGAGTTCCTGCAGTGAGGTCTTTCAGAATACATTTTTAAAACCTGACACTATTGATTTAATTTCTCTAGAAGGATTTCAAATGCAAAATCAATATATTTTGCCTGGCCTTTAGTCAAATGAGAATCAAAGGTTTGCAGTTTCAAAACAGAGCATGCTTTCAAACGAAATGTAAATTGACAGAAAGTAGACTGTGTAGTCTGTTTCAAGATATTATCTTTGACTTGAATAGATGTATAAACAAAAGGGCATCAAAACTCGTAACTTTCGATGATAAATATCGTCAATAAAACAATATTTCTTGTAAAGGTTTGAAATGTCTGTTCATGAAGTCTAAAAATGTTTATTTTGAAATCATTTGATGTCTTAGATCATAACTAACAAGAAATTCTATAAATTGATGATTCTGTCCATTAATCCATATTTTCACTTATCTTTTAAACATCTGGATTTCTGTATTTTGTTACAATTCTGTAAAATTTCGTCCTCTATGACTGATTTTAAGATTTTCTGTTTTAATGACAATCTAAAACTTTGTGCAGAAACTTTCTGTATCACGATACTGACACTATTATCTGAATCACTACATAATCAATCTCATGCACTTAATATTTAGAAATCTAAAGAATTTCATTGACTTATTAATAAAGGCAAGTTACTAAGCTATCGTTAATGATTTTTTCCTTGTGACGCATTACAAAATCGATGGAAACAAAACATTAGCGGCGAATCAAAATATTACGTAGTTGTGCCTGATCAACCCTTAATTATTTCCACTAAATATTATTAAACTTTACAGGTATTGTCCTTCTTTTTCATGTTGCGAATACTGATGAACCAATGTTTTCTTTGCTTTTCTTGATAACAGTTGTCTCCTATTTTTTAGCCCTTTTATAATGTTAGCCAGTGGAGCTTCCGGATCAGACAATTTTTAAAAAAACAAAAATGTTACTTATTTTAACCTAGCTGAACGCCGAAAGCAAAAAGTGTGGAGATTACAAAATCGATTTGGAAATACAATGATTGATTAATTTGCACAAAGTAATCAGGAAATATTTGTCATAACAAGGTGATAATGACTGCACAGATTAACTAATTAAACCTTTTTTAAAGCTGCAATTGTCCCTTAAATCAATATTAGATAATTAACTATAGTACTCAAAAAATTGAAAAGAAAGATCGTAACAGTTGTTTGATCTAAAAAGAGGTAGAATGTAAGTTTATGTGAAGATGGCAAGCAATATACAGAAAAGATCTGCAACATCTTCAAAAACTAGCCTTGTTCTTAAGATTTTTAATGACTGTCTCATATCAAAGTGATAAAATATTAGTTAAGATCAGTTGTATTTCACTATTAATTCGCTAATGAAGTCTTTATCTTTTATATCGATACATTGTAATTTTTAGCAATTTTTAACCCTCAATAGGATTGTTAGGCATTTTATACAGGAGGGGAATCAGTCTATCATAGTGCTGAGGCCTGATACTGACACCTGCAATGTGCGTTGCTGTTATGGAATAGCATCTTTAAGAAACTTGGCATTGCACCTATCGCTATAAGAACTCTATTAAAGTATCCTGTTCCTTAAATCAGTGTAGGAGTAGTAATAATATAATTCGCCAGTGTCTTCGATTTCGTAATTATACAGATATATTTCCTTATTCAAAAAAAGTAAAAGGACTTATATTTTGTTAGTTTTGTAGTTTTGTTAATTTTTGTTTCTTTTCTTTAATCATGATTAGATGGAATTTGAATAAGGATCATTTTATTAGACTCTAAAGAAATTTCATGCTTAAATCAACTGTTCCAATAACTGAAAAAGCAAAAAATTACTTAAAGGATCATTTTTTTAATGAATAAATGCAGACACTATCATAATACTAGCGTATGCGCCCAGTCAACAATGGCGGAAGAACAATATGACGACTTTTAGTTGAGATAGAGTATTTTAAGTAGAAGTTTTTTTCTGTATTTAAAAATTATTTGTAATTTTTTCATTAGTGCCGAGAAATGTCTCAACGACTCTTTAGTTCGTCGATGAGGGCGAGCTTCTGAATTTAATGCTCGTCTGGCCTGCGCTTGTAATAGACTAAAAAAATGAACATTGAAATTTAAATTTTCATCTGGCTCTTCTCTCATTGCGTCACACACATTGAGGGAGTGATAAGAGATATTTAACAACAATAATTTGAATGTATTTCCTGTGGTCTAATGGATAAAACATTTGACTTCGAATCAGAAAATTGCATGTTCGTTTCTTGCCACGGACGTTTCACAGGAAATTAAAATTATTTTCCAGAGGATTTTTATGCCAAAAGATGAACAGAAGTGAAAATAGGTATGATATGGGTATTCTTACTAAAATAGAATGTCTAAATTGCGGGGGATTCTATATTGGAGAGAGTAAAAGAGAGTTTATGAACACGCCAATTATATTAAAAAGAAGCAGAAAGATAAATCGGAGTTAGCAGAACATTGCTGTAATTTAAATCATAATATGAGTACGGAAGTGAAAATACTGTAAGTTGAAAAAGATAAGAAAACAACAAAAATTATTGACAATTTGTTTATAAGAAATACAAAGAATGAAAATATCAATAGAAATAAATAAAGAGTCAGTAAAATTGACGAGAGATATAATATTATCTAATATAAATAAGAAACACAAAATTGCAAAATTTGAAGAATTTTATTTTTTTTAAAGAATGAATAAAATTGTTGAAATTATGTTATCATGGAAAGTTAAGGTTCGTTTTCATATGAAAGGAGTATTATTTTGATTGTTATTTTGTAACAATGTCCAGGATGTGTAACATGGCGTGGTAATTAACATCTGTAAATTGTTTATATTATTTTGAAGCTTGACAAAGGAAAGAAGAACAACTTTCCGAAAATTTGTTAATAACTAGATATTTTTTATATAGGATAAGGGAACCAGTTGTGGATCAGGAACCAATTGCAGATCAAGTCGTTTACCGTCTTAATTATCACACTTATCAACAGATGGCTCAGATATTTAGAATCCCGATCCCTTCATGAGCTTCGTTTTGGTATTATAGTTTGTTTGGAGTTTCAAGTGGAGCCATCCTGTGAATTTGTTAAATAATTTGACAGAATTTCAAAAGAAAATTAAGGTGAGTTAGCCTGAAAGTTATTTGTAGTTATTCTAGAATGGATATACGTTAGAATTAATGGATGTATGATAGTAGAAGGTTTAATATAACCGGTTCTGCCTCTGGCCATGTTTGCGGGAAATTCTGCAGCCTTTTGTTCTGGCGGAAATTCAGCGGTTCGTGGGGTCCAATTGTGGATCAAACGTCACAATACAAATGAAGACTGTGAAAATGCAGTACATATTTTTTTATCGAACTGAGGTAATACAATGTCAATTATAAGAGCTTAATAAAGGAATAAATGCAAAAATGAAAATTATTTAGCTATTTCTCGTGGTGAAAACCAAGTTTATGCTTAGGCCGATCCACAACTGGTGCCTTTACCCTATATATATTGGGTGTTGAAGATGTTTTGGATCTTATAATATGATAAGAAGAAGCAATATAAGGTAGAGGTATGGACTTAAGTTACAGAGGAAGTGCATTAGACACAGACAGATCTTATAACTGTATAAGAGATTTTGCTTGGTCAATTATTGATCCAAAGAGATAAATCTTCCAAAACAGTTATATTGAATTCCAGGTATTTCTGTAAGATTTAAAGACTTTCTGATAAAAATAATATTTTTTAAAACAAAAGTGTAGTTGTTTCTACTGCTGTAATTAATCAATGGTGATTATTATTTATTCTTAACAATTTCCAAGTCATTATTAGTTTAGTCATCCAACTATTTCTTTAGAAATTTCCTAATGTAAACGATGAAGCGTAAAATGTTCTTAAATGTTTCATCTCTATTGATGCACATAGCAATAATCAATTTATAGTTAAGAAGACAGTTAAAGATAACTGATGGTAAAATGAAAACTACCAAGAAAAAGTATCCAAATTGAATTGACTACTTTTAGATAATAAAATTACTGAAAACAATACATTTTTTACTAGCATCTATAAAGAGACTATTATAAATTTTTATTCTTACGCAAGGTAAGATTATTTAGATTTTAGTAAAGTAAGGCATGAAATAGAGTCTTTAATGTTCTGACAACAACTGAATTGTTTTCATTTCATTCACTTGTTTTTTTTTAAACGATGTCATTTGTTTTCTTTTAAAGTCAACTTCGAAGATTATGAACTGCTTCATATAGTGAAGTGCAGTTTATTTATTATATATCTTAAACTGTAAACCAATAAGTAAACTCTAATTCTTCAATTACTTTTAATTATCATTATTTTTTTCCAGAGATATAATATTGTTATTAGAAATAAAAATGCTGATGGGGCAATAATTCATCATAAACTGTATTATATCTGGGCAGCGGCATAAATTCAAATGATGCTTTATTAGAACATGACTCACAGCATTTATGTTCTAATATAGTAGGCCAAGATTGTAAGATCTTAATCTATAAAAATCGAGTCTCTCAGTATATTAAAAAAATAAAAAATGAAAATATCACAGAATTAAGAAACAAGCAATCGCAAAGCTTCTTTCTAAATAGGTCAATAAATTTTGTATCATGTACGACATAATCAATAACAAGTAACAGACATTAATTCAAAGCTGCAAAACTTCATAAATTTCATGATTTAAATATTTAAATTTTATAGATTTTCTAATAATATTTAAAATTTAATGAAACTTTTTTTAAATACAAAATTACTACAGTATGTTTCGGCCGATAGCCCCAAAACTTAGAAGTCATCTTAGTCATTAGTACTTTCATTAATTTATATTAATATACAGAAACTAATAATGATGAGTGACTGTGCCAAGAATTACTGTTGCTATAGTGACAGGAATGCTTGTAGCAGTTGTTTGTTGTTGTCGTGATAGGGGTAACAGTGTTGAATTGTTATTTATCTTGGTAGTCTTGGAGATCCGTTGGCACATGTGATCCAAACGACGCAGGGAGCATCACTTAATTCTTGCAGCTGGTTTCTCTCATTCACAAAATCCTTAAAAAAAGAATCGAGTCTTTTTGGATAACTTTAAGAAACAGTCACAGAACCTCAGATTTAAATTCTCATTTCTCCTTAAATTCGTTTCCTTCAGTTGGAACTTTGAATTCATTGAAACAAGTCATGATTGAACAAGTCATGACAGGAACAAGTTGAAGATAAGGGACTGAATATGACTGATATACATTGAATTCTTGTATATCATATTATGGGTTTATTATATAAATATAATACAGTGCAACTTGGATAATTCGAACGTCTTTAATTCGAAATCGTGGTTAATTCGAAGATTTCTCTTAGTCCCTTGAACTTCTTATTAAATCAATGTTAAAAAATCGTGGATAATTTGAAGTTCAACTTCCTTAATTCAAAGTTTTTTATAAGAAATTTCGAACCATAACGACTTTCGGCGTTTCATCGTTAAGAAACTCGACACGTGACAACTGAAATCCCCTTCCCGCCACCGTTCGACACGTGACGCTTCAATCGCCATTCGAGCTTCCTGCTGTCAGTGTCACCATGTCTTTCAGTAAACCACGCGTGTACAAGAATTTAACGTTAGCCGAAAAGGTCACCGTCATTCGCGAGGTGGAAAAGGGTGTGAAGAAGAAATGCCAATCCCGTCATCGTCGGAGGCGCTTTTTCATTTGGGCGAATTTCGTCGGTATTTTGAAGGGCAAACCAACGTAAGTGAAGCTATTTTCCGTTCACTAAACATGCTTGATGATTTTGCTAACCTTAAGCGACTGAATTCTACAAAACAATCAGACACTGCACAATTTTTTGAAAATCTATAATTTTCTGCATTGAATGTAGGCCTACTGTAGCTTACGTAATATAAATCTTATTTTGTTTACATAAATATAGTGTTTAAGTCTTTTATAGCATGATCTTTCTGAATAAATATTTACTTATTGACAGAATAATCTTTTCAAGCATTCAGTGGACCTGAAATTAAAGTTAAAAGATGTAACTTCTTTAATTCGAAGTTTTGTAGTGGTCTCTTCAGCTTCGAATTATCCAAGTTGCACTGTATAAAATATATTTTATTACGAGGGACAGTCAAAAACTTAGTTGCACTCGCATGAAAAAAAAAACAGTTTATGGAAATTGTGGGGCTATTCTTTTAATTATTTGAAAGTACAATGCAAGAGCTACTTTTCTACGTAATCACAAAGTTTATTTAAGCATTTATCGTAATGTCGCGCAAGTTTTTCTATGCCTACTCTCGGAAAATTTCCATCCAACGTGCGTTAACCATTCTCGCGTTGCACTTTGACTTCCTCTATCGGAGTGATATCGCCGCTTTGCAAGGCTCCTATCATTGGAACAAACATGGAAATCACAAGGTGAAAGGTCGGAACTGTAAGGAAGGTGTTTCCATACTTCCCATTTGAAATTTTCCAGGAGGGCCCCAGTAACGTGTGCTGAATGTCGTCGCAGTTTAAGGCCTTGCCTATCATTAATCGTCTTTCTTGAATCCGTGCGGCCTTTCTTGAATCCGCCGAACCATTTTGCGATCGCCTGATGCGAAATTGCATTGCCACTGTACACTTAACGCAATTTGCGATGAATTTCAGTGGAGTTACACTTTTCTGCCCACAAAAAAAACGGGTCACTGCGCAGACTTCCAATTTGGATGCTGTTTGCAATGGACACGACATCGTTCACGACCGATAACAGATAACTGTTGCTGCCACGTGGCAACCGTTACTATGAAGTTATTAACAACTGACGTAACAATATCTCTTTTAAACACAAAGTTCTGGGCGAATGTAACTAACTTTTTGACTGACCCTCATATATTGTTTACAGGGTAAATCTAAAATAGGGGGACAAACTGCCGGGGCGGGTTCCCCATACCAAATGAAGTGAAATAAATCGGATCAACAATTGACCGGAAGTGCATGGTTGCTGAATTATTCCAATCCAAAGAAACAATGCATGACTACAATGAAAACAATGAACATGAATAGTATCTTTATTGGTAGCATGTAGTTCGTACAATATCACAATGTGGTCACCGCACACCTCATAGTAAATGTAATGTAATGCTACCAATAAAGATACTGTTCATGTCCATTGTTTCCATTGTAGTCTGGCTTCGTTTCTGTGGATTGGAATAACTCAGCATTCTGGTCGTATGTTTATCTGACCTTTTTTTAGCTTCATTTGGAATGCGGAACCCGCCTCCGCAGTTTTTCCTCCTATTTTAGATTCACCCTGTATACATATAAAGTACAGTATATATAATACTGTATATAATAATATAATATATAGTCTTATGCATTATTTTATAAAGGTAGAACATTGGTTCGACGTTGGTTTCAGACGCAGATAATGCAAAAATTCATTTAGCATTATTCAAAGATAAATAGTTATAGAAATTCATGTAAAAACTAGCTTTTCTTTATTAATTTAACACAATTTGTGGTAACTTTGAGTTTGAATATAAAATAAATAAAATTATTTACTAAAGTTTAAGTGTTTATTAAACTTCTAACTTTAAAAATTAAATTGGTAATTAGGTTCTTCAAGAAAGCTTTTGAAATGTTAATTAAGATTCTCCGTCTGCTGATGATTACTTCTCAAAATAGGTTAAATAATTAATAAGCTATTTTAATTAAATTTATAAGATGGAATTTTCATTTGTCAAAGTTTAAGGCAGGGAATCCCCTGCTTTCTCTGTAAATAGTCGATGGGTCGAATCCATTGTGACACATTGCATTTGAGGGGGTCAGAACGGAGTCATTAAAGGTCGTACGAAAATTAGCTTACCGAAGTCTTCGAAAGACAGTGGGATTGAAAGGTTAATTAGGTTAGAAAGTCATGCGATACAATAATTACAACTAATAATGATGATGTATAATGATCTAATGATTATTTATTAGTTCTACCTAATATCGGAAAGAAAAGCAGAAACATTATCACTTTAGCTACATTTCTTGCTAACATTTCTACATTGTTGCTGAATATCATAACCCAACATATTAAAACACTAATTCCCTAAAAACAAAGACATAATTTCCATTTTTTTCTCCGATCTTGATTTTCTCTAATTATCTTCATAGTTTGATTCTTTTTCTTCATGTCTATTAAATCGCCCAAACGTCTATTGAGGGGAAAAAATGGCAGCTTAAAATTTCTATTTTTTTTTTTTTTTTTTTTTTTTTTGATGACTCTCAAATCAGAACGTCAGAAAATCGGTAAAAATTAAAAAACTGAGGCTGTCACTTGATTTTCTACACCAGAGAAAAAAAAAATGCAACCAATGAAAATTAATCCTTAGTTATCATTCTCGTAGACTCATTAAGAAATACGTCTTTCTTTGTTTTAGTCTTCTGATAAGATCAGCAGACCCGTTTTGTCTGTCACGTAAGCAAGTATCCTTAAAATCTCTTTAAAATATCATTAAATTATCATTAAGCACAACAATCGCAACAATTGCGCCTTTTGCATTCGCAACAATCACATTTATAGTGATTGTTGTGATTGTTGTAGATTTGCATTATAGAGGCGCAATTGTTGCGTTTATTGGAAATAAACACAAGGAAATTAAAGTAATATCAATTATCAGAAGACGTTGCGCAGCATTGTGATTGGTTTACTAATCGCTTTCCCTATCTTTTTTTATTTTTTAAATAAAAGCAAGAGTTTTAAGAAAGAAACCTGATAAAATATTATAAACAACATCAAGCCTCCAAAATGAATCTCACGGTAAAAACAAGAAGTTCCTCAAAGAAATTAAAATTACTTTCCTTAAAATGATTTTATTAAAATTTATTTTTTTTTTTATTTCAAATTTAATTTTTTTTAATTTTTTTTATTCTTTTATTTTTTTTTTTCTTTTATTTTTTTTTGCTAATTTTTAATGTAGGGAAACAACGAAAATCCTGTATTTATTTTTAAAGTATAATATCTACTGAATACAAACAGTACAATATTTTTTTTTCATTAAATTCGCATTAATTACTTAAGTTGTGCAAATCGTTTTAATTTTTAATTATAACAAATCGTAAGGAAATTAATGGATTAGGTAAAATTATTACCATCCATTGTTTACGACATCCTTAGAAATCCATTATTTTGGTTCCAATGTTTTCTTTCTTTTTTTTTCTTTTTTTTTTTTTGTCCTATCAGTAATTTTTTGTTGCTGTCTTAAGATAATGATTTCTCGGCAAGAACTCGTTTCGAAAACTTTTATAAAACTTAAATCGTCTTTAAACTTGCATATCAAGTTTCAAGAAGACCCATTCAGCTGTTCGAAAATCAGTAGGGAGAGAAGGATTTGTTAAGTCTAACTTTCCTAGAGAAGTAGGATAAAAATAAGAAACAAAAAAAAAAAGCAAGTGGTAACAAATTCAAGAAAGGAAGGATAAATAAATTGTGATGTGAACACAAATTACAAAAAGAAAATCGACTTTCGTAAATCAATTCTGGTTGGTAAGCTTGAATTTTCAAATATTTTTCCTCGGTCATTTAACTTGCTATGTCACGTAATGTTAAAGAAATAGAAATAAAAATAGTTGTTTATACATGTATGTTCTATTGGCCAGGCGTACTCATATTAGGCTTCTGATATCGTGAAGCCTTATATCCCCGGTTTGTCTGTCTGTCTGTGGACAAGTATTAACTCAGCAACCACGAGGGCTAGAGACTTGATTAGGGTGTCGTTGAAAAGGTCTTGCCAAGAGTAGTTCAGAGCCGTAGAGTCTGTGTCTTTAGATGGTCGGGCTCGAAAATACCAAATCCTTTTAAAATATTTTAATTTGTATATTAAAATATTCCGTGCAATTAAAATTTATATTTTAATTTGCACGAAACCGACTTTTTACTCTGCTTATTTATAAGTAGGCGTTTTGTATTAACTTTTGAATAATTTTCTTCATTCACGTATCAGAAGCCGTTGCGAAGCATTGTGATTGGTTTACTAAGCGCTATCGCTACCTTGTTATTGATTATAAATGCAGTTAGCATACTTAAGACTATTCGCAAGTACAGTAGAACCTCATTATAACGGACTAATTGGGGCTGAAGGTTGTCCGTTTTAATGAAAGTCCGGTTTATAACAAATAATTCTATATCGGTGTAATGCATCAGGGTGAACATCAATGAAAGGACAATAGTTAGCTATAAAAAGTACTTAACGACATGACTCAAAGGTTACTGAATTAAGGGCTATACGCACTATTCCGTCTTCCGTTATGTTTCCGTAACTTAATTGCTTAAATGACGTAGTTATATCTTCAGGGTCACAAGAATGGGGAACAATTACGTGAAATAAAAATCACATTTGACCATATATTTCTATTAATCTATATTCAAAACTTTACCATCCTAAAATTTCAGGTAATTGCTCCTCATCCTTGTGACCCTGAAGACATAACTACGTCACTTAAGCAATTACGTTACGGAAACATAACGGAAGACGGAGTAGTGCGTATAGCCCTTAAAAACTGATGAGTGTGTGCGGCAATTTGTGGAATTTCAGACAACAACGAAATTAAATGATCGATAGAATTGAGAAAGCAAACGAAGGAACAACGCTACAAAGTTGCGAATCCTTCCTTGTAGCGTTGTGCCTTCGTTTGCTTACTCAATTCTTTGAATCATCGGGCACGTTAAATTTTTTTTTTCATTAACTGATCGATGTTTAATCGCTTACTTGGAAATGTAAAACTCAGATAAACATATGCATCCTTTATTATTATTATATTTTTTTAAAAAACTGTCCGTTATAAGCGATGTCCGTTATAATGAGGTCCGTTATAATGAGGTTCTACTGTATTAAGGGAACAGTAATCATCTCAATAATAATCTATCTAAACTTAAAGATTACAATCAAATTTAGAGAATGACTTCCTCGTAAACAAACAAAATCAGTGGGAAACAAAGAAAGCAAAAATAGTATAAAAGGTTTATAATCAAATTAATAATATTAAGTATTATATGTAGTAGTATTTATAACAGACTAATGATGCTTTAATTAAATTAATGTAAGCAGAGGATTGTTGATAGGTGGGCTAAATTGAACTAAAAGTTATCAAATAAAAAAAAAAGAAGAAGAAAATTTCAGTACTACTTATTTTCTTTGAAATTAATTGAATTTGACTGACACTATGTGACTTTCAGACAAGAATCTTTTTTTTTTATCCGCTTAGTTGCTTATAACTACTCAATTCTAACAATATAGAAGCACAACTTATTTTTAAGGAATTTTAAATTTAAACGATTGTTATATACTAGTAGATCAATCGAGATTATTGTATCAGGGAAAAAATTACATTTTATTGTATTGTGAAAGTTTATATAGAATTTTAAAAATTAAATTTTTAGTAGAAAAGTTATAAAAAAGTAAATCTTATTTATTTAGTATAAAAGAAGTTTAACGTGCCCGAATAATTCAAGAAAGATATCAATTGCAAGGCACAAAGCTAAAGTTAGGATTCGCACTTAAGGACGAAACGGTCCGTCCCAGTCTCTTCCCGATGACAACTCGAAGTGCGAATCCTAACTTTAGCTTTGTGCCTTGCAATTGATATCTTTCTTATTTATTTCGTGTTGAGTAAAATTTTTACATTAAAGCAGCCGTTCAGGCATAGCCGATGCTCTGTAGACTTGGCTATTTTACCTGAATCTGGGATTCGAATCCCGGGGCCAGTATTGCTTTTTTTCCCCTGTGTTTTTCTCTTTCCTCTTCTCTTTCCCTCCTTCCGGCTGCCTATGGTCGTCTGCTAATTGTCGGATCGGTCAAAAGGCCCTTGCCGCCGCAGTACGAAAGGGGTACAGTGCCAAATGTAGAATAGAATACATCAAAGCATATTTTGATTTTAAGTAACAGAACCTTTCTCAAATCAATAGATAACAGAGGATCAGAATAAAATGTTTTCTACAGCATATGGATTTGAGGAATTTTGAGAAAGAAGAAAATTGAAACATGTTTCTCCTATAGTAGGATGTGGATTGAGTTGGTCTTTTTTTCTTTTTTTTTTCCATTTTTTTCATTTTTATATTATTTCTTTTTGTACTGTTTTTAATAAATGGGACGTAGAAACTTAGGTTTCTCTGTTTTTGTGAAATTTACAATATACAGTCGGACCTCGATATAAGGTGTACCTCACCTCGCGAAAGTGACCTTATAAGCGGGATGACCTTATAACCGATTCATATGCATTTATCAATAAAAAAGCATTATATAAATACAGTATAATTTTTTGTAAAATTTAATAAGTACAAAAATATCAGTTTATTAAGTTATAATTTTTTAATTTAGTTGAACCAATTAAAATTAATGGAATCAGAAAGAAATTATTTTTTAAAAATTTTAATTCGGAATAAAGTTGTATACAAATAGTACTAGTATGCTCAAGCAAAGTACTGATGTACAACTGACCTTACTTAAAATAATCCATAATACAGGACTGTCGCGATTTGGTTTCATCTTTTGTACAATGTTTTCTAAGTTTTGTAGTTTCTGAAAATGTTCTTCAACTCCCTCATGGCGCGTATAAAAATTTCTTACGACATTTAATGCTCTGAGTGCTCTGCTTATGTTACCGCTTCACTTTCAGTATCACTGTCGTTATCCTCACTTTCTGCTGCATTGGAATCTAAAACTTGCGAAACAATTTCGGAAATCGAAGTTTGAGAAGTGGTAGCAATTTCATCATCAATTCTCACGTATTCACTTTCCCTACAGCACAGCCGCGATTTCTGAGATCTTGTATTAACACAGCTCAAAGGAATATCATCTTCATCATCTTCATCTGTTATTTCATCCACACTATTTGTAGAAAATTGAAAAGCAGCATGTCGAAAGCAATTTGAAATGCATGTGTTTGACAGCAAGCTCCAACTTTTATGAATATAAAAAATTGCATCTAACACGCACACGTGAATTTTTTTTTTTTCATCAAGTGCTGAAATGAAGTCTTTCAGAAGGAGCTTTCTGTAGTTCATTTTCAAATTCTTGGACAAAATTCTTGGAATTGAATTAGTGTGGCACTGAAATCACAGACGAAAATGACCTTATATGCGATTACGGTATTTAAGACCTGACCATATGTCAGATAATCCATATCATAGAATTCCTATTCAATGAGCCGTGATTTTAGAAAAGTGACCTTATATGCGGGGTGACCTTCTATGCGAATGACCTTATATCGAGGTCCGACTGTACATGGGTGAATCTACGGAAAACCTGTAATTCATGTCACAGAGCAATAAATTGAAAATGATTGAAAATATTTATCATTTTTCAAAATCACACATTGAAGTACAAAATATACTATAATTTAGTATAATTTTTTTTTTAATTTTATGGAATTTCCAAAAAAAAAAGTTGTCCACAGAAGGTGATTAGTCACTTCCGTGGACTGTCACAAGCTACAGTTGGATAGCTTCTAAAGATCCAAACTGCGTTATTTTTTAATATTTTTAAAATAATATATATATATTGCAAAATCAGAAAATACATAAATTTAACATAAATTTAAATTTAAATATAGAGTGAATTTTTTTTTCGAATTATCAGGTAAAATTTTTCTGCAACCTCAAGTCTTGTCACAAGGTTTTTTTTATATTTAATGAGAAGAATCCGCTGACATAGGTCACCTCTGTGACCCCTTGAACAGCGTTGGACGAAACACAGAAGAAGAAAGAAACAGCCATGCCACTGCCGGGATTCGAACCCAGGTACTGGTCGCCACGGCTGGCCGCCGCCGAGACCGCACGACCACAAGGTTTAGCCATCGCTTTTCTGGACATTCCTAAACTTTCAAAAAAATCCACCCGATGCCCTAGTTGTCTTCCATTTCACTTAAAAACAAAAGTTTACACGGCGATTTTGGATTGGGAAGTGATTTTATTCGTCTGAGTTGCACATTTGTCAGGAAAATATTACCTTTTTATTCATTTTTCGTAATTTGCACAGCTCATCCCATCACTTCTGTTGTCTTGTTTAGAACCTAATTTTTCTATGGAAAAATGATTATTGTATGATAATTGAAATATGGTAAACTTAATTTTCTGAATGACACTTGTTGCTAACCTCAGAATGAAGAGCACATGGGTCAAGAAACATAAGTATTCGTCACTTCCGTGGACATCACTTCCGTGGACATTTGGGGTCCATGGAAGTGAGAATCATCAACAATAGAGGATACTATGTTTTTCACGAAGACTTGTCTTTCACTTCCAGTCTTTGTTAAATGCCAATAAAGATATTTATAATTATTTAAATATATATAATATAATATATGATATATGTAATTATATATCTACATTTTTATAGACGTTTAAGATTTACAGTCTGATTCATTTTTATTGTACATGATTTCCTCTTTTGATAAAAAGTTCTTTTAATTCATAAATTATAGTCTTGTATTTATTTATTTCATAGTTTTTCCGACGTAAATTCACTATTTCGAATATAATTTATATTAAAATTCGACATCGTTATCAAAACAAGTCACTTCTGCGGACATAGCCTACCATCATTTTTTTTTTAAATAACCAAAATGCGTTGACCTGAACCACATATATTATGGATGTAAAAACGTCAAAAGCAATCATCTCAATTTTTTTGAAAAGGAAATCTTGTAATTTAAAATCTCAAAAATTTTTGACTGAAATTGCATGTTTTCTGTAGATTCACCCATATATATCCATTGAATAGATAGGGTTTTATTGTTATTTTGTAGTGAAAATTCATGAAACATTGTTTCTCCTATGGGAAAAGAATCGTAGTTACTTTTTTTTTTCTTTCAGGAACCATTTCTTTTATCGAGAATAAAAAAAAATGAAAAGCAAATTTAACGTCCATAATAATTCATAAATCAAGAAAAAAACCACAACCGGAAAGGACAAGGGATTAATACTGTGAATTTCACAGGATTATTTTTTATTTTATTGTTTTTTTTATCTCGGCGGCCCATTCCCTGGATCGAGAATTCTTTTTACCTTAGCTTTCGCGCAGACTGAGCCAAACCTCAAGGGTAAATTCTGCTGATGATTCCTAATAAGGATGAAACAGCTGTTCAGAATTCCCGTTGATGTTGGCTCAGTGTGCGAAGGCATATTTACTGTCCAGTTGTGATTTTTTTTTCTTGATTTAAAAAAAGAAATCTTTCCATTCATTCTAAAAAGAAACAAAAAACAGTAATCGTAGGAGTAAATTGAACTATTCAATATATATTTATTCGCCTACATTGGAAAGTGGAAATAAATTCTTAAAAAAGTAACCTGTGTTTGCAATTGATTAGCTGAATAAGGAGAGAGATTTGAATAGATATTTCCATTTTCCAGAAATATATATCTATGTATGCAGTATTTTTATTCTTCTATTTTATAAAAGATACAATAAAACTAAAACATGTTACTTAGCTAAAATATAAACACATAACTACAATCAATAATCTAAATTTATAATTTTTATCGACTAAATTATTATAATTATTCCTAATTATTATTAATGAAACTATGGCGTAAGTTACTCCTGTTTTCTGTTATACATTGATAAGATGTTGCTTATTGCAAAGTTTTGAGTCTTGATAACATTGAAATAAATAGATTATGAAGCAGAATATACTAAGAAATCATTAACCTTTGTTGTTTTTGTCAGTTAGTGGGTCTCAGCTGGTCGACTGATCAGGAAAAGGTCGAAGGATTCGATTTTCTTGACCAGTAAACATCATATGAGGCTAATCAAATAATTATTTTCGCGATATATTAGAAGCTGTGCTATATCTAGCACATGTTAACAGTTATTAATTAAACATTGGCATATTAATTTCCATGTAAATGTTATAAGCTCCCAATAAATATGTTTCAAGTATGTGTTTCAATTAATAAATATATTCTTCCTTTAGATGATTATATATTTCACCCCTTGATAAACATCAGTTAAACAACTATCAAATTTGTTAACATTTTGCAAATGGGTTTCCTACATTTAATTTAGAAAATTCCGTAATATTTACAAAATTTTATTAAAGGGAAAATCATCTAAATAGGTTACCTTGTAAAATCCTTAGTATGAACCCTGGAGAAAAAAAGAAAAAAAACTTTAAAAAAAAAAATGAAGTTGGAGAACACAATTTCAAGCCGAAAAAATATATCTGTCTGTCATTCTTTGTCTACGACATAGATAAATCTATCTATCTATCTCTATATCTATCTATCAGCTTTAATAATTGTGTTTAAATCAGTAGTAGAATATGTGCAACATTTTAAAGTTAGATTCCTTTTATTGAAGAATAACCAAGACATGTTCGAATATTGTACCTATTTTAAATTCCTCTAATAGCTTTTGAACCGATGAATGGATCTTCTTCAAAGTTGACGTGTCTATTTACAAATAATAGAGATTTAATTTTTGTATTTGAACATTGTTTATTGTGAGTCCCTGTCGAGATATTTATGCGTGAATAATTGCCATAGAAAAACAATGGAGTTCTATCAGTGTCCAGCATTAACCCGCTTAGTAATCCTCGTGCGAGTGCTTGATGTGATAATACGATTTGTTCTTCAGAATTAATTTTATATTCGGCAGATATTAAATTTTAAAAAGGTTGGAGACTTTTGCTCTGTATTTTTTTTTCCGGATTAAAAACAAAGAAAAATAAAAAAAATGCAGCAGTTTAATTAATTTGTGCTCTTTTTCAAAGTATTGTGACAAATCTTACAATAAATATATTGATGTTATTGTTTCTAATACTGAGGGAAATCTTCTGATAAAATCATTCATATCTGTTGAAATCTACTCGAAATTCTGCTATTAGCTTAAGTAAGAGAATCGATACTTTATTAATTTTAAAATGCCCTTAACCTTCTGAGGTAAATTAAAATTAAAAGGTGGTTTATTTAATCCTTGTAACGCTCTCCTCCTAGAGCGGTTTCAGAGTGTACGACTTGATAAAGGGAAATATCAGGCTAGATTAACTAAACAATTTAGTTTACTTAAGAGTTATGCGAATATTCAATAAAAACACACATTCAATAGGAAAAAATCAAAAGATTTAATATATTTAATCAATCTTTAAATATCCAGAAAATAATATATCATAATATCATCAGAATGATAACTTGGCTAATATTAACTTTCGTTAATCTTAAGACTTTAATGTTCGATAAAGTTCTATTACTTTGACTGTTCCAATTAGCTTAACACTCGATGCTAATTTTACTTTTAACTTTACTCGATTCAGTTAAATTGCTGCAACTCGACATATGCAATTAAATAAGCTAACATTGATAAGTTAAAGTCCTAACATCTTGGATCTTGCTTCTTCTTCTGGTTTTCACCCAACTAAAGATAGGAATACGACTTGTATACTTACAATCCTTAGTTTTATAGACATCGCAGAATACGAAGAACCATCGGAGAAAAGCACTGGGATAAATCCTGGTTACCCAACCAAGAATAAGTTAGTTCCTGAATCTTCGAACTTCGGAGTCTTCCAATTTGTAGTCGCCCTGTTGTTTTCAGCCGTCGTCAAGGATACGGCAACAGCCTCTTGTTTGTGAATAATTCCTTTCTTCACTAACGGAAACGATGAGCCAAATTCATCATGGATAGGCACTGAACATAAGCTTTGACCTTAAACTTACATTCTTCATCAAATGAGAAAAGACCCTTTTCTCATTAGGTTCGGCACGGAACGTATCAACAGGTACTATATGGTAACGCTGGAAATTCACACTGTCTGTTTACATTGACGGTTACCAAGTCGACTGACTGGGAAGTTCCTCTGAAACAAAGCATTGCCTCTGCTTCGTTAACAATGGCTTGAGAACGTTCGTGTACTGCATTCACTTTTGTTGAACGTTCACAGCAGTAAACACCTTGTTTAACTTTCTCCGGCGAATAACCTTAATATCTTTTAGAAGTACAATTTCTAGTTAACTGGGCTGAATGGATTTATATCTTTGGAAATTTCGGTAAGAAACTAAAATCACATTTAACACAATGATTAATTTCCAATACACAATCCACAATATCATTCTTGAGGCAACTGTTATAGTACTCATAAATACAAACTATTGTGGCACGTAAACTCAAGCAACCCTTTAAATTGATGCAGACATCCTTAAAGGATAGAAAATAAAGCCTGCACATAGGCACACTTTCACACCTTGAGCTTATCATCGACGGGAATCTAGAACAGCTGTTTCGTCTTATTAAGACTTCAGTCAGATTTGCCCTCGATGATAAGCTCAAAAAGGCGTGAAAGGTTATGGATCCCACTCCCGCTTCCGGAAGTGGGACCCAACAAAAACAAACAACTATAAAAAATAAATATAGTGTGAAAGTTTGCAGTCTTTATTTGCTTTATTTTTCATCCTTTAATTACACTGCTGCATGTTAAACTTAATTATTTATATTCTTAGAGTTTTACAGATTTAAAATAAAATAGATTTCCATTTATTTTATAAATAACTTTCCTTTTTAGTTTTGATATGAAATTAAAATTATATATTTAAAGGCCTTCTAGCAAAGACTAATAAAATAATAATTAAGTTATCCTAACAGATGATCTCCAATAAGTGCAAAACAGCTGCAAAATATTACATTAATTTTTAAATTTAGCAGCTACGAGATTTAAAAAAAAAGGAGAGAGAGAAATAGTGTTATCGTTGTAGCTGTTTCACGCTTGTTTGCGATGAAGCTAATATTAGCCAGTTGACACAGCAAAGCTTCTCCCAGAAGAGGTCATTAAGATCAAAAATGATAAGAGCGTCATTTCCACACTCAAAACAAACCTAAGTAAATAAAATTCTCAAATTGGTACAGCCATTCCACGTCCAGTGAAATACATAAATACACTCTTATTCTTCATTATAATTCCTTTGTACGCTCCCATTTAGACTATGCAGCAATAGTTTGCGCCCCTTACAAGGAACTTATATTAAACTAACTGAAAAAACACAAAAAAGGTTTCATAAATTCGTTTGTTTTTTTTTTGAAGACATTCAAATTCTATTCTGATGAAATCTTCTACATATCTTCTCTTTTCATTCACTGACAGTCAGAAGGCGAAAAGCATCACTGATTTTTCTATATAATCTTCTAAATAATAATCCCAGTCTGTTTTGGAAATTAAATTCAATGTCTCTAATGTTCTAGGAAAAACAGATCACTTTTTTACACCCCCTCTTCACGTACTAACCATTAAATAAATTCTCCTTTAATCAGAATGTGTGATGAATACAACCAACAGTGTAGTAATCTTGATATTTTTAATTTGCCTCTTAAAGCCTTTAAATTACCAATTACATAATTATATTTATGCTTTCTCTCTCCCTCTCTTCTTTCCCCTTCTCTTTTATTTTTTTTTCTCTCCTTTTCTTTTCACTCACTTTCTCTCTCCCTAAGACTCAAATATCTGCCTCAATAGATGTAATATTGTATAGCTTATTTTCTCCGTATTTATTTTTTTCTTTGTAATATTTTTTTCTATGTTTGTATGTACATGTTTGTTTTTTGTTTTGTTTTTATACTAGATACTGTAACTGGATATATGTCCGTTGTAAGTTTTTATCCTTTTTTATGTATGTGCCGATTTATTAAAGTTAAGTTAAATCAAAGTCAATTAGATTTAAAATCACTGATTTCATCCTATTCATTACAGTGGGTTTTATTGATCAAGCATTTTCTTACTTGATGTCGAAGATGAAAGTAATGTATTTTACTATGACTGCATTGGCGTTTCAATAACCCAGACATATTGAAAAATAAATCATTTTATTTCAATTAGTTTCTTCTCTTTTACCAGGCTTATGGGATTCTTAGAATCAGACAGGATGCATAAAATATTTTAGGATTTTGGCTTACTGTTTATGTCTATTCTATTTATGAAACATCAAAGTAAGCTGGCTTCGAATTTAACTTCAAAGGAATATTTTAACCTTCAATCTAAGCTGTGAAACGACTACTTACGATTTCTTAAGAATGAAGCTGCCAATTTATTACTTTAAAGAAGATTTGAAATTACTTTCCCATTTTTAGAAAAAAGAAAACAGGCTATGCTTGTGATTTGAAAAGTATTTACTTAGACACTTGATTTAAAAACGTTTTAAAGTCATTGATTTAATAAAAAATAAATAATTGTCGTTTTATTAGACTATTTTCTGAAGCAAAAAAGTAAAGTTGAAAATATTGTCGTATGTTCATGTCGTATAAACACAGTTCATAACATTTGAATCAGTGAACAGATATTCTTAAAACTCGATAAATGGATAAATCTTCAATGGTTTATGTATAATTTCAAATAAACATAAATTCGACAGAACGAAAAGAACTTGGAGCATACTTTCGTCAAAGTATCAAAAATAACTTAAAATATTAATATTAAAAAAAAAACTCAGTTAAAAATGAAATTCCCTTTTTTATTTTTTTATTTTATTAAATTAATAAACAAATTTTTAAATTTTAATTATTTATTTTTTATTTAAACGAGTTATTAAAACAAAAATTCACCGAATTATTATTATTATTATTATTATTATGAAAGTAGATCATTTTTAAAAAATAAAAATTATTAAAAGACTAAATTACAAAGGAAGCTTACACAATTGTAATAAGCAAATTAACTTAGAAAAGTTTTATTTGTTAATACCTTAATCAGTGGCGTAGCGTGGGGGGGGGGGGGATGGGGGCGGTCCGCCCCGGGCGGCACTTTTTTTGGGGGCGGCAAAATTTCATAATAAATAATAATAATATCCTGGAATCGGAACAAAACATTTGAACCATTTAATAATTAATTCTAGCTGAATATTGTCGCGGTTTATTATGAATTTCTCCCTTGTTTTTATTTTGATTAGTTCGCTTTATTTCCAACTCTTATTAATTTCTTAGTTTTTTCTCTTTTTTATTTTTTTGTTTCTCACGACTTTCTCCCTTTCGCTACTTTGTATCGTTTCCTTTTGTAAGGAAAGAAATCATGAGTTGTAGCAGTGTAATTGAGTCAGTGTGAATTGGACGACTGATGTTGCAGACGTTTGAACTCTATTCTTTATATGGAGTGCTCAGAAGTCAATCAGTGTAAGTCATTTTTTTTTTAAATTGAAATTTTTTTGACGTCATACTCTAATGTTTATATTTTCGGTTGACAAAGTGCCCAAATCACTCCTACAAGTATATAGTTACGTTATATTTCAATAAAAAATTTATTCTTCAAATTTACAAGCGTTGTTATTTTGTGGTACATAATTTTAAAAAACCTGTTTCATTTTTTGGTTAATTGACTCACACTGATTGGCTTCTGAGCACTCCATATGAAAGAATTAATTCTCGCTGAATATTCGTGGTGAACAAAACCAAGTAAGTATTACAATTTTTATTTTTGATTTCCTGCTAGTTAGAAGTATTTACTTTTTACTATACGGTCAATTTTGTAAGTAATTACTTATACTTAGTAATATTATTAAACATCTTCATCAACACACAAAAATAAATGTAATAATACATATATTTATTCTAAAAAATGCAATTTTCCCAAAGAGAAAATCTTTTTCAAGCCTAACTACAGAATAAGTTGTGAAATTCTTAACAATCTCATACTATATGCTACATAATATTAACTAAATACAAGTTTAACGTGCGGAACTTAGGTTAACATCACAAATTAGGAACATACACACACAAGAAAAAATGGAATCACTGATCTGTTTTTTGAAATTTCGATAC
>JAFIDM010009631.1:111582851-111640471 GCA_023159025.1 Thereuonema tuberculata
GTATCGAAATTTCAAAAAACAGATCAGTGATTCCATTTTTTCTTGTGCGTGTATGTTCCTAATTTGTGATGTTAACCTAAGTTCCGCACGTTAAACTTGTATTTAAATGTATTCTTTTTTGTAATTTAATCCTTCACAGGCTAAGTTGATTTTAGCGGGGATTAAATTTCTGCCCTTTTTTATTCTTAATTTATATATTGTTGTTTTTTATTATGAAGGGCCATTTTCTTGTTGACTTTTGTTTTTCTTTAGGTGTTTCTTGGAATCGCTGGTTTGTCAGATACTGGGCGAATCCAGCTGAAGAAGGCTAGGAAGCCTGAAACAGCTGTTCTGGGTTCCCGGTATCGAAATTTCAAAAAACAGATCAGTGATTCCATTTTTTCTTGTGCGTGTATGTTCATAATATTATCTAGTTGTTAATAAAATTAATTACCAGAATAGAGTTTAAAATTTTCCAATAATAATCAAACTCTTTTAACAATCTAATTCATCAATCACAACCTTGTTATTGCAACCTAAATATAATTTTTGTACCAACTCTTTAGCTAATCCTACGATACAAGAATTGACTTCAACTCCATCATTTCTATTTAAATTTTTCTCCCTCGTATTTCTAATATATATACTTTCAATTGTTTTTCTTATTTTCGTATCTTTTTCAACGCATAAAATTTTGATCTCATTATTGATACAATACGTTTTTTCTAAATACTGTACAATGTTCCGCCACTTCAGATTTTTCTACCAATTTATTTCTTTATATAGTAACCATGTTCAAGAACTCGTTCTTTTACTTTTCCCCCCAGATAAAATACATCGCAATTCATACAATCACCCTTTTAAATTATTCCCATTTCATACTTTCTATCACTCATATTTAATTTACTAAATAAAATATTTTTCATTTTATTATTATATTCACAACCCAATGTCAATTTTAAACTTTCTACACATTTTTTTTCAGAATTTTGAATCAGGACATTATTTGGGTATAAAAAAAATATAATAGAAAAGTATTTAAAAAGGATTGATGTAGCTACGAGTAACGAAGATTTCATAAAGGAAATTGCAAATATGAAGACAATTCTTAAAAAGAATGGTTACCGAGAAAAATTCATTGATAAAGCAATAAATAAATATCATACATTTAGAATAAAGGAATGAAGATGCATAATGATGAGAGATTTTTTTATTCCTTATTTCCTTATTTTATTCCTTATTTATAAAATGTTTTTATCGATGATAATTACAATTGGAATTTTCATTATAACTATATTGTTAAAAAACTACATACTTTCACTTATATGTTTTATCATTTAAAACATATCTACCCTTTAAAGCAAAAGCTTATAATTTATAAAACATTAGTTGATTCTATTTTAGATTACGGATGAAATTGTTGGATTTTTTTAAATAAATGTCAAATTGATAATATCAATAAATTGATTTTAAAATTTTTTGATAGCATTTACATGAATTATAAAAACGAAACTTCTGAACAAAAATTAGAAAATCGTTATAAATATAAAATATTAAAAATAGAAGAAAAATTTATTTATAAAACTATTTTGAACAATTTCTACAAAATTAAAGACAAAAAACAAAACTACGACATTGGTATTTCGACTAGAAATAATTGCTTAAATATTTTTTAAATTAATAAACCAAATAATAATTTTGATCTTAGATTAGACAACTATGTCAAATTTAAATTATTTAGTCAAATAAATTGGGAAAATTATACTAGTAATAGCATTAAATGCATTAAAAATCAATTAATCTAGGATATAATTAATGATAAAATATGAAAAAAACTTTTAATCTCTGCTTTTAATCTCAACTTTATAAGTCGTATAACAAATTTCCAGCACCTATAACAAAGGAGTTATTAGTCTAATTGCACCTAATAAGACTTGTTAACATTAAAAAAAAAAAAAAATAGCTTACAACTGAAAAAACATATGTAGAAAGTTTAAAATTGACATTGGGTTGTGAATATAATAATAAATTAAAAAATATTTTATGTAGTAAATTAAATATGAGTGGTAGAAAGTATGAAATGGGAATAATTTACAAGATGGATTGTATGAATTGCGATGCATTTTATCTGGGGTAAAGTAAAAGAACGAGTTCTTGAACATGGTTACTGTATAAGAAATAAATTGGTAGAAAAATATGAAGTGGCGGAACATTGTATTTAGAAAAAACGCATTATATTAATAATAAGATCAAAATGTTATGCGTTGAAAAAGATACGAAAATAAGAAAAATAATTGAAAGTATGTATATTAGAAATACGAGGGAGAAAAATTTAAATAGAAATGATGGAGTTGCAGTCAATACTTCTATTTTGAAGCGAGTTCAGTAACTTTTTTCGGTACATTAGAATGTTGCTATTCATTTTTTTCCATGTCCACATATCGTTGAGAAATTCTGATAGCAACTTCTATCAGGAATTAAAAAGGGTTCAGGATACGCGGTGGAGCGCAAGAGGCGATGTCGTAAATACGACATGGCATCATTACAAAGACATTTTGGTCACTCTGGAAAAACTGACAGAGACAGATGAAAGCTTAAACACAAGAACAGACGCAGGAACTTTGTTAGTTACGTTGCAGTCATTTTCCTTTCTTTGTTTCTTGGGCCTCTGGCAACCTGTGCTACATGAAGTGAACGATGCACAAAAATATTTACAGACAAATGGACTCTGCATAAAACTGTGCGCTCAGAAAGTAAGTGCTTTGCAGATAGTACTGACAGAGCAACGAGAGGAATTGACAGACGGCGCTATAAGTTATGCAAAAAATATGTGTGAAGACCTTGGCATTTCATGGAACCTCAGAGGCGCAAAATGAGAAGGAGATTTTGACGACGGAGATACAGATGCCAACTTGTCCCATGAAAATGAGTTGAGACGGAAACTGTTTTCTTCGTTAGATAGAATAATTGTATAAATTCCTGAGAGGTTTCAGCAGCTACGGAATTTGGAGGAAAAGTTTGCCTATCTAACGCTGGCTATACTACTAGATTCGGACGACACTGAATGTAATCTAGACTACGCATCTGCCGAAATTGACGAACAGGACTTCAAGCTCGAACGAGCTCGACTTCGGACTTTCATAGCTGCCACAGGCAACGACAATAAATTAATTAATGTGGAACCACTTAGATTATTACAATTTATTGCGAAATCCAAACTGGAAGATACTCTGCCCAATATTATAATAATGCTCCGAATATTCCTCACAATTGCCATAAGCAATGCCAGCTGTGAGAGAAGCTTTTCAAAGTTGAAGTTGATCAAAAATGATTTAAGATCAACAATAAATACTTTAAGGCTAACCAATCTGGCTATCTTATCTATTGAGCAAGAAGTATGTGATACTATAGACATTGATAGTGCAATAAAAGAATTTGCTCTTAGAAAAAGTAGACGAATAAAGTTTTAGTTAAAGATAGAAGTTTTATTTTTAATTCTATTAATTTTTCAATAAAAATATATATATTTTTGTATTAATGATAACAGTATCATTCTAGTTCTAGAATTTCTGTAAATTTTGGAGCCTTTTGGATTTAAATACCTAAATAAGGGGGCGGCTGAAACCCACGGTATGCCTCTGTCTTAATAAATTCACCAATGTAAATATAAATTTTAGTATTACCTAGTAATGTAAAAGAAAATGCCATATTTAGCTTGAATTTCTGTTTATAATTTTGCCTAATTTTATTAACGAAAAAAAGGAGACACTTGAATAAGGAAAATAAATAAATAAAATGAAAATGATAGTAATGTACAGAAAATGCTATATTTTCTAATTAAATTTCCTCTCTTAATTCAGAATAATTCGTTTTATGGAAACTTCTTTCACTCGATGCTCTTTTTTTTTCTGTTTAGCTCCTGTAATTTTTGTTGAAAAATATTGTGATATCATATGCTTTATTTATAATTATATCATATCTTTGTTTGTGCCTTATAAATATTGTTTATATTTATATCATCAGAAGAAAGTACTATTATTTTTATTCTCCCTATGTAAATAATAATTTAATCTTAATAAAAATTACACAGACTTTCAAACTAACTTCTTAAGATACTAATAAATAACACTTTCTAAGTTTATTTTGTTTATTACAAGCTTCCTTTGTAATTTCTTTTGGCTTTTTGTTAAAACTAACTTATTTTGTAAATAAGACATTAAAGGTCATCTGGATAATAATAATAATAATAATAATAATTATTTATATAATTTACGCCTCGAAATACGAAGATATTTTTGAGATACGAATAGCTAGTACAGCTAGATGTTGTGGATCTGGTGCAGAAGCATGCAGAAGAACTCACGACGGAGGAGCTGAAGAAGTTACAAGAGATGATGCACTCAGAGGTGATGAAGGAACTCAGCAGTGAGGAGGGGGTCGAGAAAGAGGAGGTGCTATCTTCACGTGAAATTCGTGATATCCTTGCTAAGTGGCAAGAAGTGTCCGATTTTGTTGAAAAGAGACACCCGGAGAAATTGTCTACAGAGAGAGCCAGTGCATTGTTCAATGACACGTGCCTTGCGCATTTTAGAAACATTCTAAAAAAGAGACAGAAACAGATCTCTCTTGATCATTTCCTTTGGAAAAGATCACGTCTTAGTAGCGATACACCCACTGCAACTGAGGCCAAAAGGGCCAGACATGAGAGTGGCAGCGATAGTGATTAGTCTTAGTGTAAGTAAAAAAATAGTACATGTAATAAAAAATTGTAGTACATTTATATCATGCAAACAATAAACATTGTATTTATCTTATATTAAATCTATATTTGGTTGGTATTTAAAGCATGTTAATTATTTTTTTGCGGGGGTAAATTCCTATCACTGGAACAAATTAATTCTATTTCCATTAATTTCTATGGGAAAAATTGATTTGATATACGATTTTTTTGATATACGAATATCGTCACGGAACGAATTAAATTCGTATGTCGAGGTACCACTGTATTGCTTTATTGAAACGAAATAATCGTTAAAATAGATGGCATATTTATGAAATAAAAGCATATCAGTCATTTATTGCAGATATTGGAGATACCTTTATTTAAAGGTAAAATTGGAATGAGTTATTGTTTTAAACACTGTTTTCAATGGGTAGAAATTGTAGACGACTCCGGAGACGGGTGGCTCCCTCTGTAGACAATCTTTGGGCACCCACCTATACTTCATTTTTAATTTAGAAGAAAACTTTTCACACAAAAAATTAGTGATTTTGAACGATCTACTACTGTACAGAGGTTTAAGGTCCTTTCACTAGTTCAAAAGCTTACTATAGGAGCACAGACAACAACATTTTCTATCAAAAAATAAACTAAAAACAAACAAGTAAGCTTAATTAAATGGATTCATCTGACGTAACACTGGAAACCAAAGCACTTGTCATGGTATTTTTATAAATAGTTAATTTTAGTTAATGTAATAACAGTGAATTTTTATTAATAGTTTATTTTTAATAAAAGATTTTAATAAAGGCAATTTACTTTCTTTTTTCTGAAGTAAATATGGTTAAATCAGTCGAGCATAGATGCACCATTGCTTTAAAATACATTTATAATATCGAAAAATTAACAAAAATACTCCAAGTAATACATTAAAAACTTACGTAACTCTTTATTGAGAAAACAAAAGAACTCCATCTTGGCATATTTCGAAAGTCTCAGCGACTTTCTTTTATTTATGATTGTTAATAGTTAATTTATTTTTTATTATTTGGGGAAGAAGACGATGTTTCTTTTCCCTAAGGTGTAAGGCTCGTAAAAGAAAGGTCACTGAGACTTTCGAAATATAGCCAAGATGGAGTTCTTTTGTTTTCTTTTGTTTTCTCAATAAAGAGTTATGTAAGTTTTTAACATTTATAATATCTCGATAGTCCAAGAAAAGTTGACTCCAAGCTCATTTAGGATTTTTTGTTGTCGTTAATAATTACTAAAAATTGGATTATCAGTTTCTTCAAGCAGTTTTAATTAAAATTTGCAATTCCATTAATATCAGTTATGTTATTATTTTTTTTTAGGTGGTGGCGAAGTTAGCGATTCACGACAGTGACATATCTAGTGCATTTGCCTACACAAACCATCCAACTAAAAAAAAATAATTTAAAAAAAATTAGAAGCCAAGACCTTCCAACCTTCCTTCCAAATGAATAAAAAAGTCCTGTCTATAAAGTGAGTTTAAAAATTTTCTTTAAACTATTACCATCTGTCCTTGGCTTAATCATTAAACCAGTGTCACTGGACCGCCCTTCCCCAGCTGGAGAATTAAATTTTCTCATTAGAACACCTCTGTTTAATTAACTAAGCACTAACATACGATCGAAGTCACTATTTGCATTAGTACAAACTTCAGTAACAAATTTAAACTAACAGGTAAAAGGTCATGATAGATCTCAAAAGGAGTAAAAGATATCGGTCCAAGGGAATGTCGACTAGCAGGACAACAAAAGTACTCTCGCCATCTTGAAGAAACTGATCGCTTTTGGAAGAACGTTTGGTGAATCCTAGGGGAAAAACCAAAACAAAACAGGGAAAACAAATTCCTGACCTACGCCAAATTTTAAACCAATCTCCTCCAAACAATATCATTGCATTACCAGACCCACGTTTTAAGTCAATGGTAAATAAACCAAACATAAATACAATTAATAAAATTTATAATTACTAAAATATTATCACCGATAAGTAATTAATTAGATGATGTACAGCAGGGCAATTTCATTCATCTTTCTTTTATCCTGCCCTGGTGAATAGAGACCTTTCTAACTTATCCTCAAATTTAAGCCCCTTTTCAGCTGTAGAACTAGCTGCTCTTTGAAGGATGATCTATGATTTCTGATACTTCTGCTCCTGGTTTTATTTACTTATTTATTTATTTGAAAATAAAATAATAAAAAACTCAATTCACTTAATTTCTAGATCGTTTGTGATTTTTTTTAATTCTCTTTTTTGTTACTCATTCTTGTCTTCTATTAATTTCTTATACAAACTACAATTAGATATTAAAATCTATTCTTACTTTATTTTGTTTTTGTTTTCATTGGTTAAAAAATGTTGTTTTTAAAAAGTTGTGAAAAACCACAAAAAGATCAACACTTATTTTTAAATCTTAATATTTACTGAATACAAACAGTAGACGTTTTTAATTCACTGATAAAATTAATTAATTAATGATATTTCATAAGTCTTATTACTTTTAATCATGTCAAAGCATTGCTTCGGTAATACTGCCTTTTTATGGGAATTTTTGCCACCTTCACGCACTGATGGTCGATATAAAGAAAAAAAACTTCAAATATAAAAATTAGATCGTCGTTTGTTCTTAAATGAGTATACTAAGGTTCAAGGAAATCCATCCAGCAGTTCAAAAGTTGTTAGGGAACACACACGGACTTAGTGGTTTCATAAACCTCACTTTCCTAACAAAGTCGGCAAAAATATTTATTTTTATTTCCTTTTCTTCTTTTTAATTACTTTTTGCAATAAAAGCTAAAACAATAACATGCCTCAAGGTCTTTAAACTTCAGGTGAACAATTTCTAAAGTTTCTGATGATAGATATTCCGCCATCGAAATGGGATTTCAATTACTCTTATCTATTCTTTTGCTACAGAAGCTTTGGAATGACTTCGAGAAACAAATCTAATATTTCCAGGTTATCTTCTTTTTTTTCTGATGGAAGTTGCGTTGAAATACGAAAAATGCATCAACTCTTTCGAAAACATTTCAATGTTATTACAAGGAAATAGTTTACATTCAATTCTAAAAATAAAAGGAGCTGACAAAATGCAAAGGGAAACATACGGATTACTGTTCTGCCAATGCTGAGAAGCAGACGAAAATTGGAACTAATGAAACGTACCTTATTCATCTTCTGGGTTTGTTTGTAATCGACTTAGCATAGAAGGTAATGCGCTCAAAGTCTTTCCTAACAACAAACAGCAATCTTCGTGAAGTGCAAGTGTCCGTCTTCCTACCCTTCCCCACCCACGAATGCTATTTTCCAAAGTCCGACGAACGCCTAATTACTTCGCTAATTCCTTATAATTGCGCGCGAAGGTGCGTGCGCCGCGAATTAGCGCCGTCCGTTTGCTTCATGCTCGACTCGTGGAAACGCACGCACTCTACAAACTCTGTCCTGTACCTCCCCCACCCTAACACATTATTTATGCCAAAACAAAAGTTTCTAGATTTTCACAAAAGAATATAGATTTTGTTTTTTCATTGGAGCAGAACCATATCAATTGCTGCAATATTAGAATAACCATTGCCAGTTACTTAAGAAACGAGGATAGACGAATGGATACCATTTGCCAACAACGAAATAGCAGTTTATTACAATGCAGGGAAAGATATTCTTATCAAAGTAACAAATAAAAAGGCAAATTATTATGACCACGATAAATTTGGTTATAGATACAAGGACAAATTAAAAATATCAAGATGTTAATGCTTTATACATTATCGAGTGTATTAATGTCCTTACTAACAGCTTATTATTATTGCTGTTAATGGATTCATATATTGTTTCCACACAAGACAGGAAAACTTATTACTTAACCAGCCGCTTTGCGACATTTAGCACATAACCATTCATCTTTTTTTTTTTTTTTTTTTCCAACCATTTCTACAAGGAAGAACATATCTTCTATAGGTAGGCATGAAGTGCAATGGAATTAGGGACCTATAGACATTACTTTAGCCAAGGTTCTGCAGAAGAAGACAGCTAACATTTCGCAATTTTGAATTAAATAAACATGAAGTTCTCAAGCTTTGACAACTGGAAATGGGACGGTTATAAGAACATGAGGCAACTACAAATCGATTTCAATTTGGTTTGGTTGTGACTTGTTTCGTTTTCTTAAAAACATAAGATAAGTAATGTTTAATGTCTCCAGCATAATTTGATTAACAGCATTATTTTTCTTTGCCAACTAAGAAACTATGAAGTTTTATGGTTTGAGGTAAAGATATTAAAAACTATCAGGGCATTCTTATGCAGTTAGTTTATCAAAGACCAAATTACATCAATCCAAATTTGATTACATTAATTACAGTAACTGACGGCATTAATTCAAAATTTACACTATATTATTTTTTGTGATTGCTCTAACGCTTAAAAAAAAAAAGAAATTAAGAAACCCTCCATCCATCTATCCGTTTGAAGCGATCAGTTAACTCCTAAACAAAAACCAAATACTGAATTTTTTTATTAATTGATTCAATATTCAGTAGTCTATTGGGTAAATTTTCCTGAATGAAGCAATACTGCTTCAGATTAATAACGCTACTTTCGTTGCATTTACTATCTTTCTATAAATAAAAAAACCAACAATAACAACAACAAAGAAATAACAACCATATTCTAATGTTTCATCAGCTACTTTAATAACTATTCATTATATTAATTTTTCCAGTTTAACAGTCAATAGGGCAGAAAAATTTAATATTAATAGATTTTTTCGCCATTATTAATAGACAATGTCAAATAAACTTCTGGTCAATGTGGAAGACTAAAGGTATTAAACGTGTGCAAGAGAGCGTTTACGACTGGTTAATCCTTCTTTGTTCCCATTGGTTTGTGTAAGCAGAATTCTCAACTCAAATCCCATGGCACTGCTGTCAACGCGTACAGGACACTAAACGGAGTGAATACAATGCGTGTCAATGCAGCAATGCGAACTGAGGCATTGGGTATTTAGTGGGAAGAAAATCTCCTCTCCAGAACATAGACAGATTTCATCTGTCACTGCTCAGCCTACCAAATCCGCATCTGGCTCCGACTCCCACGACTAATTAGCATCAATCCTGCAGCTGAGTGCGACGCGAACTTGGCCTGGATTAAGGCTTCTCGGAGAGCAAAGGATTCCCGCGTAAATCTTAGGCAAGAGTCTGTTAGTGTTACAATTATGAAGAAGAAGCGTTTAGCCTTTATAAAGGGAAAAGTCTGGTTTATGTCAAGAATACATGGTAATAACCCTCTTTCCTGATGTTAAGACTGGGAGAATTTTTATAAGTGTTCATCTAATACTCTGAAGCTGCCAAATCACACCGGAACTTGTATATGGTGCAGTAAGACCACTTACAAGTTACTCGTTTGCATATATTTCATTGTAAATGAAAAAATACAGAATAGGGAAAAAAAATAAAGTAATTAAACTTGTTAATATTGTAAAGATTTAAAAATCTTACGACAATTAAGAGGAGGACGACGTAATCCAAATGTAATCAATTCTACTTCAAATGTCTTTGTGTTAATATAATTTTATTTTTTTGCTGGATAGTCTTTCAAACTAATTTTCTCGGAAGGTCGAATATTTGAAACTAATTACAGTTGATTTAAATACATTAGTTGTATTAGAGTAATCGGCTATTTTGAATCCTTAAGCCTTCGACAAACTCTCCCCGTACTTGACTGTGTAGACGAGATTCAACATGAATGATGAAACCCTAAAAATATCGATATCCTCCCCAACCGATCGACCCCCTGCATTGACGTCGTATAAAGGTGACGGCTTGACAGATTGTATTACTTTACCACATCACCCAATAGACGATGTTATATAGCTACTGAAACCCCTGCGGTTCTATTAGACGTCGGCTCACAGCGATCCTGATGAAAACGACGATTCCAAGTTCGTAAGAAGGGAGATCGGTCACTGCCATGTTGCTCGGAGGGGAGCGAATCGAAGATAGAGATTCATGAGTCCGACTGACTGTCAGGGTGTTTACATTGATCTCTGTGCAATGGTAATGGAAATTTCCACAATAACAACGTTATTAAGGCAATTTTTTTTTTTTTTTGCGGTCGACAAAAGTTCAGAGCAAGTATCGGAGTTAGAAAGTTACTTTTCAACAGTAGGCTTTGCGAGAAATAGCAAGAGAACACAACTATTAAAGAGGACTTCCTCTTTAAAAATTAAAATTCAATTATGTACATGAATTTAAATGCTTAAAAATGTTATTAAGAGTTTTATTTAATTAGTTAATTAATTGTTATTTTAGAATAAAACCAGTCCTGCAATGGATTTTACATGAATTGAAAGTATGGAATTAAAATAGTTCGCTAAATTTATAACTTTTATAGTTATAATAGTAAGTTATATATTTTTATGTAATAGTTTGATGCTATTTATTTATTTATTTATAAAATATTAAATTATTAGTAAAACTGTTTAATTATATATCAAAATGTCAAAATTATACGTCAAAATTGTATATATTGATAGATCTATTAGAGATAAAAGCAATTAACGGGTATGGAAGCACTAATAATTAATAACAAAATCATAATTAACTTTAAGTGATAATTTTGTTTATGTTAACTTTAATATTGTAATAGTTCATATTTTTTTGGTTTCTTATAAACACATTTGCGACACAGACATTATAATGAGCTGTTACATGTCTATTTCATTTGAATAAACGAAGTCAAAATCCATAATTGAGAAAGATTTCAGTTAAGATGTAAGATGAAAGCCTTAATAATAATAAAAAAAAATCATTTCAATTCTGAATATATCTCAACATTGATATTAAAATATCATTTTGGGATTCATTTTAAATTCTAGTTAAAATTTATTTAGCCGCCTCAGTTCCAGTTAAAAGTTGGAAAGAGACCTGGAATGTACAGTATGTTTGCCACTGTTTTTAAAAGCTTTGAAACAAAAATCTGTAAAGATATAAATACTAATAACTAAATTTCCCCTTTTTATTTTCGAATTCCGCAAAATGAAGGACAAAGTTAGTAATGAATAACTTTCAGTCTTTACATTTTGCTCCAAAAATTCAGTTATTTGGAAAATAATCAGTCACCAATTTAAATGAACGGTCATTTGAATCTCGTTCGTAGAAGCTTTTATCTAGTAATTATAAAACATATACAAACAAATTAACTAATTAATTCGCCACTTGTTTTGAGGATGTTATTATTTTTATCACTTATTTTTATGTTACTTATTTTTATTGGAAATTTCGTTTGAAGGTGTAATAATGCGAAGTTTCGAATACGACAGGAAGGAAGTAAGTAATAACAGCAGTATAACCATTTTTAAATCACATTAAAACGGACTAATAGTTTTGATTTGTTAAGATCAGTAATTTCAGCTTAAATTTTTAGAAAATAGTCTAAAAGAAATATTGGAATTAAAATTACGATTTATATGAGATCAAAGAATAATTTAACGTGAAATTATAATGAGATGCCACTAAAGTTTTATTTCCTCAGATTTGTAATTATAGTAAATCCTGATTTTCCGCTGATTCTGATCATGCGGATTCACTTATCGGCTTCTTTAAAACTTAACCTACACTGTCCGGCCACTTATTAGGTACACCCCTGCTGTGCGCATGATCTGTCGTGTCTCACAACAACTCTTCATGGTGTGGGGGATATTTTCCTGGCACACGCTGGGTTCATTAATACATCTGGAGGCACGTCAGGATGCTAGAGAGTACCTAAACATCGTAGCTGACCAAGTGCAATACAGGTACATGTTAACAGTTTATCCTCATGCAGATGGCTACTTCCAGCAAGATAATGCGCCGGTGCACAAAGCCCGCATCACTATGGAATGGTTTGAGGAACATGACGATGACTTTTCCTTGCTGCAGTGGCCCGTTCAGTCCCCGGATCTCAGTCCGATTAAAATTTTGTGGGATGAGCTGGAACGGGCTGTTTGCTCCAGGCCTACACCTCCATCAAATCTTCAGGAACTGCGTGACACACTCATGTTTGCATGGTACCCAATACCTCAACTATGTTTTCAGCATCTTGTGGAATCCACGCCTCGACGAATTCAGGCTGTTTTGAGGGCTAAAGGAGGCCCAAAACGTTACTAGATAGGTATACCTAATAAAGTAGCCGGACAGTGTATTTCGCAACACACGATGTCTCATTGCGTCCATTCGTGGCTATGCACATTAACGAAAAAACTCTGAGTCGATACGAGCTCCACCACGGGAAGTTGTGGTCTTGTTCTCGAGGCAAGTTGTGTTAACAAATCTTCACGTCGCTTCGTTCTGATAACATTAACGAGTTCTTAGTGCTATACGTGTTTTGAGATTAATTATTAAATTTCATCAATGGCAATGAAGCATTGCGTCAATGAAATGTTTTACTATGCGCTTCTAGTTGCAAACGCTTTGTGATGAGCGAAAGTGTATAGTGAAAAGGCGCTGCAGGAACCTAACCCCATTTTTCCCATGGAATCAATCGCTGTTTTCAAGATACAATCGTACACGCCAGCAAAGTAACAAGTGCTGCCACCAACGGATGGTAATAGAATCTAAAAACGGAAGTGTAGCCGTCAACCCACTGCATGTTCATGTTCCGAAGCGCCTTTCTGTCACACTAGAGTTCGCTGCGTACGACGGCTAATTAGCCGGCAGCAAAAACGTACTTCCTGCTTGAATGCTTTGTTATTTTGAAAACAAGAAATGCTTCAAAAACTGCGGCTTCCATTCTCGAGGAGTTTACCAGGAATGTACTATCCGCGGTTAACGAGAATCGACTGCACTTGTTCTCAGAATAATGAAAGCAAATCTTGATTCAAGTCATTATAAAAAATGTAGAATCAAGATTTGATGAAAGTGTGTTGAAAAACTGCCACTCAAATCTATCTATATATGATAATTAATAATTGTTTTGTTACATTTTACAGAGACATTTCGTCCATGTACTTAAATCAAGCCCAAAACTAGGTAACTGAAATTTAAATCAGCTGATTGTTTTCTTGTTAAAAAAAAAATGGCCTCAGTTTTTCACAAGAATAGCTTTCTCGCTTAGATAATGAAAAGAAAGTGCAGTAAGGAATTCATAATATGGTGTGGGATTCATAATATTTGATGCCATTAATTGGTAGGAAAATTTGAAAATAATGAAAGGTATTTTGACTAGCAAAATAATAAAATTACACAATAGACTTATGAACACAATAGATTTATGATTACTTTAACATACGATCAAATCTTTATCAGTGAATCGTCTATAATAAAGAATATTCACTGTACAATAATAAGCACCAAACGATTGTTATTATATTAATGTTTTCAATGATTTTATACTGCATTTCTTATTATACTGATAATTTCACAGGCCTGTATAAGCTGATAGACCTTGATTTATGTAATTTTTTGTAATAGTCCTAGTTTTGTATATCATTAAGTAACTGAAACAGTAAGTAATGATGAAATCAACATTTTAAAATTTAGTCATATAGTTTAAACTTGAATAGATTTGTTATGTAGGTAATTTTAAGGATTGCTTGTTTGAATCTTAAAAACGGCAATAAAAATTCAAAGAATCAATTGAACTGTGTAATCATTCTAATTTATCCTACGGATAGATTCTTGCTATTTTTGCAAGAAGTATTCATTACAACTATCCTTCTAGATCATCCCATTGCAAAATTTTCTTAAAATGCTTTCGGGTTTTTTTTTTTTTTTTCCTATTTTGTTTTTTAAAGTCGTGAAACCATACATGGGAAAAGAATATAAAAAAGATATAAAGAATATATATATATAAAAAAATTACAAATTTTCAACATGCCCAACACAACTTTTCTTTACATCTTCCATTTGCTAAAAATTGACTAAATCCTCAAATTCTTAAGTTGTTAAGCTTAATCCAACTGCTTTTAATCAATTAAAACTTGCACCTACATTGTGGATTAGTCTGTGCCAATACGAACATTAATATTGAACATCAATAGAAGTCTATCTGTCTGTCCGTCTGTAAACTTGAAACAACTCGACGTCTAGGGTTATTCTTACAGCATTAACAATATACAAATCTGTTTCGTATGCAACTAAATCTATAGGAATTAAAATCAAAAGAAACATTAATTATTTAGTTAATAAATAAGTAATGTAGTCTTTAACTGAAAATTTTAAAAAACATTTTTTTCAGAGTATGCTAGTGTATAACTTATTTCCTTTGTCGGCCCCATTGATTGCGAACGGGATTAATAAATGTTACTGTTTACCATGTATGCCTCATTAAACTGAAAGATCAGACAATTCTTTTCTCCAGAAACCATTTCTGTTAATAATTAAAAATAAATGTTGACAGTCTCTGTCTTTGTCATTGCTTTCGTGCAAATTTAATGAAATCCTTTTTAAAGATAATTAAATTCATTAATTAGAAAAGTTTTGAATTAACAACTTTTGCTAATTAACGAATTTAATTATCTTTAATAATTAAAATAGCATTAAAATATCTGAATTAAAGCCGACATTTAAGTTTAGTGATTTTATAATTTAGGCAAAAAAAAATGAATTGAGAATGAAAAAAACAAGAAAAGAAAATATTAAGAAATATAACATTAAACAAGGGAAATTAGTTAGCCAGCTAAACTATTAAATATCATAAACAAAACACAACTTTAATATAATGTAATTATAAAAGAACAAATCAAGTAACTGTTCGTCGAAAGTGTTTAATTTCTTCAAAATATTTTAAACATACACAATCTCAGAATAAATAACTTGACAATACTTTAATTAAATGATATTTAGTTGGCAAATATCTTAAACTATAGGTCCTCAGTTTATACTGTTAATGTATTATAAAGTTTTTCATGTAAATTGAAATGAGAATAATCTGACAAAAAAAACATAAGGAAGCAAATGGCGAATAGGGGAAAGTCGGGTAAGATGACGAAGAGTGTAAGATGACGAACTCGGTATTTCTCCGACGCATTCATAGATAGGAGCACCTGTCCAAGCAATTTCTGAGACTCAGGTGATTAGTAACGTAGTTCACTGCAAAGGATGTCTGGCAAGATTGTTTTGTGAGCAGTAGCGACTAAGATGTGTTTGTTTCCCGTGCGTTTGTAATTTTTGGACTTCACAGCGTAATGAATTACTCAACTACGTTAAGTTGTTTTTGCTCTTTCATAAAATATTCTCAAAATACAACTCATAATGTGTGGCTGTAGGTTGTTTACGATAAGCTACGGTAATGATAAATAAGTTCTAAACCAAATTGGCGGCGTGGGGTAAGATGACGAATGGCAGGGCGGGTAAGATGACGAGAAGTTTGCTTAGTTTATCATCTTACCCAACATGTTTTTGAGTATCTTTTATGAATAGCTTTTGTCCTATTTTAAAAATTAGTTTTGAAACTCAGTTTTAGTTGCAGTTATTTTTTTCTTTTATTTTAAATGCTCATGTATGACTGCTTATCTATGAATGTTTTAGGTATTACAAACAACATGCCACGAAATTATACAAGGAAAAGTGACAAGGGAAAGTGGGATAAGGAGACAATGAATGCAGTATTGCTGAAGTAAAAGATAAAACCTCAGGTGTAAATGCTGCAGCAAAGAAACATAACCTCCCAGAACCAACACTGATGTTCTTCTAAATTTTTGTTGTACCTAATTGTTCAAAGTTTTGTTTCATTACGAGCAATCTGTTATTATAATTGAACTGTTTCATCTTTGACTTTTCTAATTCATGCCACACGTTAGTAAGTGAAATTGCTTCTCTGCATTTTTAAAATAAAATGTTTCTATCTTAATGTATTACTTTTATCTGTTCGTTATCTTACCCACCCCCTTCGTCATCTTACCCCTTAGGTGGGGTAAGATAACGAAAATTACTGTTTTTTTTTTGGTGAAACATTTTTCATAATTCGAGAGGGTAAAACAGCGTTTCATATTTTTTTATTGAACATAAAGGTTATAAGAATTGTCCTTTCAAATTTCGGGTTTTTAAAACACTTACTAAGCCGAGGGACAATCTCCGAAGCTTAAGTTCGTCATCTTACCCTACCTTACCCTACAACATTGTTATAGTTTGTCTCATATTTCATTATACGAAACTTCTTAATGGCCTATAACTTCATATTGTTGGTGGCTGATTTCTTTCTAACAGGTCACTGCAATAATATATAAAGCTAATTAAGTCTAATTGTTTTACTTCGATCTAATAGAATGGAATTAGATATCTCTGTATGATTTATTGTTTGCCCTAACGGTGGCTCACTGAGATCTGAGATGGACTATACCTGTGCATCTGTGTGCCGTTAACACCATTATTACATGTATTAAGCATCGAAATCGCAGAACGGCGCTATCACGAAGATTCAACCTACCAGTAACAACACCTCTGTACTTAATGCCGAAACTGCTTGTGCTGGTTTAACTAATATCTGTGTAAATCGAGGACTAACTGTTCTATGCAGACCGGAAGAAAAGTATTAAAAACGAGAATTTAAATTTGATAGTGTCAATTTTCTTCTGAGAAAATTCCTTAAGATAGTCTTGGATAATAAAAAGAAAATATTAATTAAGTAAACTGGCTCAAGGAACTTTAATGAGTTTTTCTTTTCATGTTAAGAAAACCTCTTAAATTCAAATTTCATAGAATTGTTTTCTGAAATTTAGTTAGGTCATTTTTTAATTAAAAATTGATTTCTAAGAAAGATTAAACATTGTTTTAATTGATGAGATTAAATCTTTTGATTGTATAAGAATTAGACAGCGAGACATTAGTTTTTATATTGCAATGAGTTTTCGTATAATACCAACTCATATTTTACAGTATCTAAATCTAAATTTTACTGTAAAATAATAGTTTTATTATGTTGCTTAATTGACTATATAAATCAACTTGCATAAAGTCCGGTGCTTCGCGCGGGTTACAAAAAACAGATGTCCTGATGTGAATGAGAAAGAAATTGAAATTGAGATCACTTCGAAACTTTCCCAGTTGGTACAAAAATCACGTGATAGGTACAAAGCAATGTTGTATTCGTATTTTGTAACTGAAGATCCCTAGATATGAAATTGATATCGAGAATGGAGAATAAAAGACTTTCCATCTTTCTGCCTTTCTCCACACCTCTATTACTTCAAACCTTCCCCAGTTGGTACAAAAATCACGTGATAGGTACAAAGCAATGTTATATTCGTATTTTGTAACTGAAGATCCCTAGATATGAAATTGATATCGAGAATGGAGAATATAAGACTTTCCATCTTTCTGCATTTCTCCACACCCCTATTACTTCAAATCTTCCCCAGTTGGTAAAAATCATGTGATCATTACATATTAATGTTATATTCTTATTTTGCAACCCGAAAACCTCGTAGAAATATCCTTCAACAAAGTTTGTCCTTCCATCACCCCCACCCTCCGTTTAAACCCGTTAGGGCCCGATATCGATAATTCGATCAAATCGCATCTTTTCGATTTCGACAAAGAACACTCATATCATATTTCGTGTTTCCACCTCAAGCAGTTTCGAGATGCCCTTCATGAAAGGTATCCCCCCACCATTTATATCCCTTAGAGCCCGAATATCGAAAATTCGTCGAATATGTATCGTTTCGATTTTGAACAATCATGTGGAATGTCGTGTTCCAACTAAAGCAGTTTCGGAGATACACATACTCTTCAAAAAAGTTTGCCCCCTCCCCTGTTTACACCCCTTAGGGCTCGAATATCGAAAATTCGTTGAATACCGTATATATCTTTTCGATTTTGACAAAAAAACACTCACGACAAATTTCGTGTATCCAACTAAAGCGGTTTCGGAGATATGAATAACCTTCAAGAAAGTTTGCCCCCCCTCCCCTCCCCTGTTTACATCCCTGAGGGGTAGTTAATAAAAATCCCGATTGCTTACAACCTAATGAAGAATTCTACCAAATTTCAGTTTCCTGGCTAAATGGGAAAGAGCAAAATTAGTGATGAGTCAGTGAGGGTTTGGGTGTTTATTTTGTAGATAATAAATTTTGAAAAGTTTTTTTTATGTTATAAAGATGGATCCTTAGCTTTAACTGCTGTTCTAATCGGATTTTGGAAATCCAACTTTAATGATAATCATGAAATTCATTAACTTATTTATTCATTAATTAATAATTCATTGTTCAGATTCATAACAATTTGTTTATTTTAAAAAGCTTTCTTGTTTCATATACTACAATACAATGTCGATTGTCCGCATTTACACAGCCTTTTATTTATCCAGATAATCGACATTACTAAACAGTACATACTGCTACTAAAATCATAAAGCCGATAAAGATAATAGACTGTTAACAAAAAAAAAAAGAAATTAAAGTCTCTCATTGCAGACCTATGTGGCCGTTGGAATCACGGGAAGGAAAATTCCCGACGTTTCTTGACCTAAAGACTAAATTGAGGTCGGATGTTCTTCCCCGGCACTTCACGCCTTTAAACCTCCAGGGAAGAAACCCGGTACCTATTATTGAGACCATGCGGTGGATCCTAGGACCCACTGAAGGAAAATTCAATGTTGAAATATTCCTGGCCTCACCTCGGGATTGAACAATGGCTCCTCCAGGCTTCAGTCAAACGCCTTACACTTGGTACACTTGGCAAATCAATAATAGACCGCTGTACGGTTCAAATAGCTTCTGAGAGCCACCTATCGCTGAAAAGAGCACTTTCGCATATATTTAAATACCCTATGTTTTCTTATCTTTTGTCCGGAATTGCAGATCGAATTTATGACTATCAACTTTTAACGATGTTAGCGCAAACAACTTTTAACAATGTTGAATACTGTTAACCCGTTAAATTGATTCCTGATTCGTGTCAGTCCACATAATTAGAAGAAGCAAGAAGGGAAGCTTGAATTATCCCAATTATTGAACTTTAATGGCAAGGTACTGTGGCGGGTCCCACAATGTCTTCACTGTTAAGCCCTTGCCTGCAAGTCTCTCTGTAACAAAGCCAGTTTTCCTGCTTAGTAATGCCCAAATCACACCAGCATATTTTTCATCATTGTTTTCAATCATTGACCCTATCTTTGAGGTCTACGATCGTGTGATTTGCCTCACTTGACCATTTTCATCATTGATTTCAACGATGAAAAAATTTAGAAACTGTTCTATTCGATCGAAGTTTTCAACGATAGCAATTAGTGAAAGCTCCAATCAGAACAGACGAGCTCAAGAACGAAGAAGTCAACCGGCGCCATTTTTCCACCGTTTCGAGTGAATCGGAAGGCTTTTATAAATTAAGTTTCACAGTGAGGAGATTATCTTTCGAAAATAAACAATATTTTTACTGAAATAAATTAATTTTATGCGTTAGAATCTGCAGATGACAACTTTTTAAAGAGAGATTTCATTTCTTCTTCAGTTCGTTACGCCCGCTGATGCCTGTCATGATTTGCCGCTGTTTCACCTCGCTTTCGCTTAAATAGTAGAGATGCTTGAATACAATATACAATTAGTTTCGAATAGATTGACAGCTTGCTAAAAGTCATTTCAAATTCTACCGAAATTGCGTTGCCGAAACACGATTTTAACCTCTAAAAAAAGATTAAACACCGTCTTTTCGTAAACTGGGGAACCTTTCGCCATAATATCGAGCTCAACTCTGATTGGCTAGCGCTCTGCCAATTATATGCGCTGTTTCATTATGTTTCGTCTATAAGGTGGAAATAAAGGAAGGGATCACTTCAGTGAAAACAATGATCATTTTCGACGAAGCAAATCAATGATGAAAAAATATGCTGGTGTGATTTGGGCATAACTACGCCAACAACTGAACATTCAACTTCCTACAATAAATAGTATTGAGTTGCATTGATTATAGACGAACGGATTTGCCATTTAAATTCAATTTGCATTCTAAATCGTTTTTGCTTGAATCTTTTTAGTCTCATACTCCTTATCGTAGAAAACCTACTACTAAGAAAAAATAGTTCGTTATTTACAGCACTTTTCACTTTCAAAGTACTTTCAAAGCACTAATTATTATCATACATTTTATCATTGATTTTCCTGAAACCATAGCTTAAACTTCGGGGAACGCATTTTCAATTAAAATTAAAAATGAATAAATTAAATTTCAAAGTTCTATACCTGTTAAGATTCCGATCTGTTTAATTGCTTATATGTTTACTGATATGCCAAATATTGCTAAGTTTTATTAACAAATAAAGGTGGACCTGGATGATGATAATGAAGTGGGAAGTATTACATGCAGGCACATGTCTATACTAGAATGTCTTTCTTTCAGAATCTCACTGGAGTATTTGTTATTATTATTCCAGCAAGTAGTAGTAATACTATAATGTCTTCAGAATTGCAATAGAGTAATTGTTATTGCTACTGGGGAGTAGTAATTTAGCTTTGGTGATGTGGTGATCTGAAAAATCTCCACGATACCTTTGGAAGCAATTTCAATGTTTTATAAAGATGAAGTAATACCCGTAATGTTCATAACATTAAGAAACAGTAGTTATTCACATTATTAAATTGTCAAGACATTTGAAGCACTGTCTTCTGATCTGAGAGCATCCATAGTTACTTCGTTTGATATTTCACTTAATATTTGATATTAATTGAAAGCTGCTGGATATTTGAAGTTGTATTGTTGTGAGAAGAGAAGGAATCATTATAATAAAGAGAGCCATGTCATGAAAATAACTACATTAAAACAGTAATTAGCAAATGTACTATTGGTATTCGTATCAACGAAGTTTCCAGGACAGGAAAAAGAAATGCAAAAGTGATGTGGATATTACAGTTAAAGTACACCATTACAGGCCTTTTAGTCTTGCGGGAGGTAAGGTTCCTGGCATTTCTTACAATTTGAGATCTGGTGGTCAGCCTGATGCCGGAGAAAAAGCTTAGTCCCCATTTAGGGCTGGGCGAACCCTAGGACACATCTGGAGGAGAAACACCAAAGGAGAAATATCCGACCTCTGCCGGGAATTGAATTCGGTTTCTCCAGCCCGCAGTCCAGTGAAGTACCACCGGGCCAACGAAGTAGATATACATCAACAAAACAAGCTAGCTACATCAGTGCCATGCGTTTCGGTTAATCTAAATGTATGTTAATACTACTATCAGATGAAATGAACACTGTCCAGTTTGCCCTTATAATAACAAGGAATATGTTGATCGCATCTGCCTCGTACTAAGATAATAGCCTAAATTGTTTTGTTGTTGTTTTTTTTTGTTTTTTTGGAGAATAACGAATCGTGGAATATATTTTTCTTCAATCTATATAGTTTTCCACAAGTCAGTTGTAACAATCCTTAAGATTATCTTGAATTCCGTACGATACCCGATCGAAGAATCTATATATTGTATTTTTTGTATTTTTAGCAGTAACTGAGTATATTATTGTCATATGTAACGTTAGCTGATTGTAAAAAAGAAAATCCATATTTAACAATATCAACGACATTGTTTGACGTTTAAGAAAGGTAAGTCAGACAATTTTGATTTGGTGAAGTAAAACATTGTTCGAATTAATCTAATTTTTCAGTTTATAGAAGTGAATCATTTTATGGAAGTAAGTCATCCATTCTTCCGTCACAAAGATCTGATTGCGTTTTTTTTTTTTAAAAAAGCTAATGTTCATGAAAAAAATACCAATCAGGCAAAGATTGTTTCTATTCGTTCTGTTTTTCTCTCCGAAATCAGTTCAACCTTGAATCAATTGTTCCTCAATTGATCAATACACGTCACTCCAACGCTCAATTACTTCCAAACGCCTGTTTGGGATCATATCATACAAAATAACTGTTTGTGGATGTTCCTTCAAAGACAACCGGTGAAATTTATTCGTTTTTCCTAATTTTACAAACCTGTCTGTCCGTCTGTAATTCTCTTATGCTTAACAGTGCATTTTAGCAGAAAGTGCTTATGATTAAAACAAAAAAAAATCTGTTTTCAGGAGAAAATTCGGGAAAAAACTTTGTTAATTTTTCTATTTTTCATCTTTTCTCTCTATCGTTCTATTCGAGTCTCCTGAAGGATGAATTATAGCGAAAAAAAAAAAATATTTCGATACAAATGCTATTTCAAAAAATAATCGAGGAAAAATAGTTTAGGTTTTCTTTTGTCTCATGTTTATCTGTTCAATCCAGTACAACAAAAATAATTGCAAAGGATGGGATTTTCAGTGACAAGGGAAAGCACAAAGAAAAACAATTACAATACTTTTAATACATTGTCCTTTCAAAAATAGTGTTTGGGCACCTTTACTTGTTTACGAAAATAGATATTCACAAAGGAAATCAATAACGTGCGGGAGCACCTTTGGCTTCTGTGGCAGCAGTGATCTTTCGAGGAAGACTTTCGATCAGTTCACGATTGTAAGAAACTAAAAATATGCTCAAAGCGGTTATTGAGGCTTTCTCTGTGCAAGTAAACAACAATGAAATTAACTGCGAGCAAAAATTTATTTACTTCTTACAATAAAGAACTAAACAATACCTTCACCACTATTGACTGAAAAAAAAATCAGAATAAAAGGAGGGGAAAAAGTCTTTTGTTAATTACACTAATAAATAAAACAAAGTAGAGATTGCTAGAGTGATGCTAATTTCAAATATCAGGTCAGTTCCTGTCCTTCGTTCACTTTAATAAAATGAATTTAATTTAATACATTCTTAGCGATCCCGAAGGGAGAAGCTTTTAGGATTCTCGTTTCTGTATGTGTGTGTGTGTCTATAACATTCTCCATAGTCCAAACCTAGAATCGGAGCTCCATGAGACCCACAAAGATCAAACCCTCCATGGCCTGGAGATTTGAGAAATGTCCGATGTCCAGGCCACGATTTTAGCTGACCACCGACCGGATCAGAAAAATAGTGTTAATTGGACAAAAATTGAGTCTATTTAGGCTGAGAATGAATATGGTATCCTCGAGTTCCTATTAAAGATGGCTCGGAGTCATCCGAATGGTACAAAATGGTACAAAATCCAGACTTATTAAATGAACTCAAACCGGTCATCACTTGAAATTGTACTTGAATCACAACGGCTTAAATAAATGAATTTTACGCTCCAATGAATAGAAGTGTCACTTCTAACAGTTTTAACAATGCAAGCATTTGATAAAATGCAAATTGTATGATTTCGCTTGGTTTTGTGTTACTACAAAACTGAACTGATTTTTTTAAAACGTAGGGTGGAGTGCACCAAGCTTTCGTTAACTTTGACGGTTCGTGTTAACGTTGATAGTTGGTGCATCAACTGGCATTTTCCGTGCACCAACGTTCATTAGAGGTTTACCAGCTGTTAAAATTTGACGACTCATTCAGCGATTTAACGACTGTTAAACCTCTAACGACTGTTGGTGCACGGAAACTGCCAGTTGATGCATCAACCATCAAACTTAACGAACCGTCAAAGTTAACGAAAGCTTGGTGCACTCCACCCGTAGACTCCTTTAGCTAGCTTAAAATCTTAACGATGGTGAATTCCTATTGTAATTAGGATGTAAAATGAAATTTCCTAAACGACCAACAGTAATTAGTCTAAGTTTTACTTCTCTGAAATCGTTTTTAATCGTAGAAATAGTTTTTAATGATGAAAACTGAAGGAAATTCCACACATTTATTACTGATACCTTCTAGATTATCCCAGAGAATCCACATTTGATTCTTACAAAATAAATCATCCTACATCTTTTATTGATCTTAACAAGATTATTTCTTAAAAATTCTCATCTTTGAATTTTATTTAAAAAAAAAAAAAAAAAATCAGTAAATTTTTAAGTGACAGTTGTTTCAAATATTTAACAGTTCTTCAATATTTTTATCTTTTATTAGAGTTCAATATAGAAGTCAATTTGGATTTTTGTTCTCACTTACTTGATTTTCATCCATTGTTTTAACAAAGATTTAACTTAACAAGTTTGGTTATAATAAAATTAAAGTTGATTTGAAATATTTTCATCTTAACATCAGTTGTTTTCTCTTAGATTTTTTTTTTTTTTTTATTGTAATGATTTTTCTTTACTTTCCTATCCATTTGCAAATAAAGTCACAATAATTGTTGCAGCCAAGCTATAAAAAAATATCAATTTGGCAATCAAATTATCAATTATCAATTATCAAATTATCAATTTGTCGTTAACTTTTTTTTAATGGTATCGATAATTCCAGCAAAGCAAAAAAAAAAAAAAAATTTGGCAGACAAAAAAAAATTATCAGATTTGACCATCTCTATTCGAATCGCTCAAAAAGCATTGGATGATACAAACAAAATCGGTTCACTGTGAAATCAGGATCAACTAAAATTGAAATCCCTATCCAAACATTATTGAACTTTGCTATATTTGCAGTTTTGGTTTTTTTTATTTTTTTGTAATGACGGAGCTAGGTTTAAAGTCTCGCCCCCATGATAAAAATGCGGTCCTAAGAACCGATCCGAACAAAAAACATAAAAACGGTGGATGTTATTTTACAACCAAAAATAACAATAATAATAATAATTTTACAATGGAGGCTGTTTTACAATCGCAACAGCTCCTCTCCCGCATTTCTGTATAGAATTTACCGTATTTCTGTTAAGAATGTACAGGATTGTTCATTTTTCTGTTTATACAAATAAACAAAGTTATTTAAAATTTTTATACTCAAACCCAAAACAGAAAGTTTTTTAAATTTCATTGACAAAGATTAGAAACGGCATCAATAATTAATTAGAAAAGTTAATTTAAGCTAAAATAAAAAGAATTTTAACGTTAAATTTTAAATTTTATCTTAAAACATGTTTCAAAAAAATATATTATTTTTAAAATATTATAATTTGTTATGCTTGTTATTAAAAATAAAAAATATATATTATTATAAAAGATATAAAGATTTAAAAATTAAGATATAAAAATTATTGTAAAGGTAGTCAAATAAATGAGCAAAGGTCGCATTTTTCGGTCAATTAAAAAAATGTTAAATAATAAAAAAATTAACAATTCCTGAAACGTCACATTTAACTTTTCCTGCAGAAAATACTGATTCATATAATAAAGAAGTGAAAATATGGTTTATTAGTAAGAAATAATTGTAATAAATTGTAGGGATTTTGGAAATGATGATTCAAAAAATATCACCTTTGTGTTTCAGGGAAAAAAAATACAAACTGATACAATAAAGCATTTGTCTAATGTTCTGCAGAAAAATAGATGTGTCGTTGCTACGACGCACTTCATCATTTTCAATTGCTTCTTTCTACCGTTGATAAGTATGATATATTTCAAGTATTTCTCTAATTGGTATCATTATTCAAATTTAACCAAATGTTACGATAAGAAAACTCCTATGCAGCAAAAAAGTAAAGATAATAATTAACAATTTTTTTATTTTAAATACATAGAATAAAAATACAAATTTTGAACAATAATTATATTATTAAGGAAACGAAAAATTTAAAAGAATCTTGATAACACAGGCTGATGAGAAAGGAACTAGAACTTAGAATAAAAAAGCACTTTGCACGTCTACACTCGATTGTTTGAAGGAATTTACTATCATCATTTAAACGTACACACGCCTCTAAATAAACACATTTTTTAAATGAACGTTATATGTTTATACTGTCTTAAAGACTAAATTGATCTGCCCACATTAAATATACCTTACTGTTCACTGATTGGGTAAAAACAAACATAAAAATTAGTGAAAAACAAAGCGACTCTTTTACAAAATAATTCTAATAACAGTAATATAAAAAGTAGAATACTTTCTAATATAAAAAGTAGAATATATATAAAAGTAGAATAAAGGAGAATAAGTTTTCTGAATTGGAAGCTACTGTACTTGAAGAAACTGGTGTAATCAGAAATAGAACTTTTCATGTAATAATTTATAATATTATATGATTGATATGATATTGGGGTTAAATTGACATAATAAACTGATATTAATCATACTAAATTGTATTAAATTGGGATGATAATTAGAAAAGTACACATATACATCAACTAATTCTAATATTTAACTTTCGGTCAATAAATACCTACTTTCTTCCATTATCTTTTCTCCACACAAGACAGTAAAAATGTTTTCAATCAGAGAAACAGGTAACAAGTTATTCAAAATAAAAATAATAAAAACAGTAAACCTAATTCGTATATTACGTTATTCCATATGTAATGTCTAAATTTAGTTGAGTTTCTAGATTAAATATATGCTCATAGAAAAATGTATATACCTCATACATTTTAGGGGCGTCCATTAATTACGTTAGGTGTTTTTTTAATAAATTTGGACCCCCCCCCCCTCCCCCTGGTGGGATTTGGTAAGATGGGGGGGGGCCCCCTCCCCCTCACGTGAGATTTCCCCTAAAATTTTTAAATAATTAAATTTATTTGATAAGTTCATGTATTTTGCTTCAAACCACTAAATACCTAAAGCGTTACTCATGTCTTCCTTACTGATGTCTTCTATGAAATACATTTTTTCTGTGAAAGAAGAGGAGAAAAATGATACTACGTTTAAGGTGCACTGTAACGAATTTAATTAAATATAGTAAAAGTAAAAAAAATAGGCTGCGACACCACCTTCCCTAATTCTTCACTCATGGGCATTCCTGTGCTTCCTGTATTGTAATGATTTTTCACATGATGTCCATGTAGTGTAGTCAATTTAAGTCAAATTTTGGTGATTAGTTTAAAAAATTCTTACAAGCATGGGACTTGGTATGTGGAAAGTATTTGATCATCCCAATAACATACTAAAAGTCCCCAAAAATTAAACTTGTGCTACGGCCGCCATCTTGGAAAATGGCGACTGAAATGAACTTTCTCATGCGCTTGGCAGCAACACCTTTTAACCCCTACAGGCAGGCCCCTAATTGAGATAGAAAGATAATTTTGGTGTCTACGTCTTCGTAAGAGATTACTCTATCCACTTATGTGCATTTTATGATTGTCAGGGGTCCTACGGGAGAGAGGGAGGGTAAAGTTCGAGCAATTTAATCAATTTTGTCCAACTTTTTTGTTTTTCTTCTTCATCTTCTTCTACAAATTAAGTACTATCGTCAGAAATGTAACCTCCTTGGAATCCCTGTTCCATTAGCTTTCGAACGATGTATAGTTCATGGCGCTGGGATAATTAGGAGCCGTGCTACGGCCACCAGTGTGAAGTTCTACGACTTCCTTGATTTCACTGGCAGACGTGTATGAAGGGTTAAGATATTTCTATTCTCTCAGAAAGTATGCACCCGAACCAAATGTTTTAAATTTGTATGTTGAACTTGAATTACCAGGTGAAGATCTGCTGAATAAAATATGTATATAATAATATGTATATAATTATAATATGTATATTCTCTGAATTAATAAGTTCACGTGAGATTTTCTTTGACCTCCCCCCCCTTCCTTTAAATGAGATTTGGTGAGATTTTGCCGGACCCCTCCCCCCCATTTTGAGCTCACGTAATTAATGGACGCCCCCTTACATAACACTGATGTTTAGCAGAGAAGCACCGGCCAATAGATCCATCCTTAAAGTTAAGCAATCCCATTAACAGGCCATGCAGGTCCATGGGAGCGCGGGAGGTAAGGCTCCCAGCGTTTCGTGACCAACGGGACTAAATTGAGGTCGGGAGGTCAGCCCGACGCCCGCCCATCTTAACTCCCAGGAAAAAAATCCGGTACCCATTCTACAGAGGGCTGGGTAGACCCTAGGACCCGTTTGGAGGAGAAAGGAGCCATCGTACAATTATAAAATGTTTTTATGTGCAATAACATACAGTATTATTCATTTTAAACCATATTTGCGCAAATATATTTACAGTTAAAAAGTTTAATAGTTATAATATGTAGGCCTACATATTAATATATTAATAGTTATTAACACATATACACAGAAGCTCGGTTATAACGCGATCTTTCGGATCCAAGATTTCGAAGATCGTGATATAATCGCGATATAACCGAACTTTTATTACTTCGCGACGTCAAAAGTCGTATATCGCACTCTATTATCACCCACACGATTCCAAATCGATTTAAAATGGTCATTTCGCGATTACCTACATCATTCAGAGCTATGTGAGAGAATTTTATATCTATAAATACATAAATCATTACCTTTCCAACACTTTGATGAATTATATTAGCCAAAATCGATTTGGCGCCGCCGTCTTGGCATCTTGTACAAACGACGAGTCACGTGGATCGAAACTAGGTATTCATAGGCCTATTAGATTACATGGGCCTCTTTACTGGTTGTCATTGGCAGAAAAATAGATCTCGATATTCATTTTGGTTAAACTAAAAAGTCCGCGATTCTGGTATTTTTTTAAAAAATATATTGTATTTGACGCATTTTTCGTGACATTAGGGTGGGTATTTACAGAGTAAATTATTATTTACAGAGTCTCAATTACTGTAAATAATAAGGAAACAAGCATATTAATTTACACATTTGATTTGATTTAAGGCGAAAAAACGGTAAATTTTGCAATTTTACAATTACACACCTTTTCGAAAATAGACGGGGTCCAAGACCAAATCGCGTTATATCCGAATTCGCGATATAAACAACCGCGATATAACCGAGCTTCTGTGTATTAATATATATATTTACAGAACAGTGTTTATGGCCTCTATATTGAGAATGGGTCTCGATTGATATGTGCAAATATGGTTGAATATGAATAATAATCCATCCTACAAGTTAAAATTTACAGTTGTGCGAATTTAAAGACATTTTGAAGCCATTCAGCTTCGCTTAAACTAATTCTCTATTAATTAAATTTGCTATTCATTTATTTATTTTTTTTAATTCTTATAGTTGAAAATTGGGGAACTTCAGATTTCAACTCACACAACAGAGATACAATGTGTTCTATTTCAAAACAGCCTAGGGTATTGACTGATGGTAATGTAATAAACAAAGCTGCATTAAGAGTGTCTGACTGTTGGCAATTCCAGACATAGATTAATGCTGACTAGAAAATCAAGTTAATTTAGTTATCTCTCCAAGGTAACCTGAAGCAGATTTGTCAAAATTGGAAGAGAAAAAATTAATACTCAAAGTTCGAATTCTTCCCAAAGTTGAAAAAAAAATTCCGAAACAAACGTTATTTTAATTATTTAATAACTGAATTAGTTTTGATTGTCTAGACACTGAGGGAAACACTTAACAATAAAATCATCTTAGATATAAACTCCTCAAATGCCCATCGAACATTACCCAAAAATCATCAAAAAAGTATAATTCTGTCATTTAACTTATCATTCTATCAATTCAAAAAGCTGGAAATTATCTGACATCAGATAAAATACGTTTTGTGGAAATGTTCTATCATTTTGACTGAAACGTATATCTTCGTTCTATTTTTCCATTTGCTCTATTACTGTTCAGAAGAATCGAAAGAGAGAGGATAGTAGGCTGTAATTAAGAAAATAAGAATGAAAATCAAATTCAAGAATGTTTTACGTGCGCTGTACATAATTTGTGTGTATCAAAAATGAAGTCTGCATACCTGGTTGATGATTATACAAAATTAATTATACGACCATGGTCCCAGATAGAGGAACCATTTTTCAAATAGCCTTTGCCCATCCATCTACATAACCCTAAGTGAAAGAAATTTGAAGGATTTTGTTTCATTGCTAAATGAATGTTAGTTAACAGCTACAGTATAAATTTTCGAGGTAAACTCTTTTGGATGTCTTTGGTTATTTCCATTTTCTTTCGATTTACTATCTTTAGATTTACTAATAACTGAATAGAGGCAATATAGGAAAAGCAATCTTCATTACGATTAAGTAGTAGCGGAGTCTAGAAGACCTCACTATATAAGCACTGACATCTAGTGGTAAAATTATGATTTGGTGCAAGCAGATTTGCTTGTTCATAATTGTGTTTCTTCTCTTATATCTTCTCTAATATTGCAATCAGAAATGAGGAAAAGACAAAATCTTAGTTTCTCATAATAACAATTTATTATTATTATTATCATTATGTTTGTATGTTTCAAACCTTGGGTTTCCCCAGCAAAAACAATATGGCGGGTCAAGGACCAAAGCACATACTGCCAAGTGTAAAGATGTGTGCAAGAATGATTAGGGATGTGTGCTTGTGTCCATAAATTTCCTAACTATGCGTGTAGTGTTGAGTACCACAGCCTTCTGCAGTTGTGCATAAGTGTTTTTGTGAAGTCCTAGTGTGCTGAGACTGTGGTGCAATGTGTGAGGCACCAGACCAGTGGCAGACAGAACGATGGGTACAACACGTACTCGATCCTGCCTCCACTGCTTCTGGAGCTCGTCTGCTAGATCAGTGTATTTACTGATCTTGTCTGCGTGAGTTTTCTGCATGTTCTTGCTGATAGGCACTGCAATATCAATTAGATAGGTCTGTTTGTTGACCTTATCAACAAGTGTGATGTCTGGTCTGTTGTGATGTATGGTTTTGTCTGTGTGAATGGGGCGGTCCCAGTATAGTTTATATGAGGGTGACTCTAATACGCTTTGTGGTATGTACTTGTAGTACGGGACCATGCTCTTAATAAGTGAATGTTTGTGTGCTAGTTGTTGATGAACGATCGACGCTACCTGATTGTGTCGGTGGAGGTAGTCTGTTTGAGAGAGAAGGGGACAGCCTGATATTACGTGGTCGATCATCTCATGCGTAGTGTGGCATTTACTGCTTATTATTATTATTATTATTATTATTATTATTATTATGTAAAAGTTTCAAACCTTGGGTTTCCCCAGCAAACACAACATGGTGGGTCAAGGACCAAAGCACATATTGCCAAATGTAAAAAAGTGTGCAAGAATGATTAGGAATGTGTAGTTGCGTCCATAAATTTCCTAACTATAGTGTTGTATTAGCACATACTGCCAAGTGAAAAGAAGTGTGCAAGAAGGGTTAGGGATGTGTCCTATTGTTCATGAATTACCTAACTGTGCATCTTGTGTTCAGTACCACAGCCTTCTGGAGTTGTGTATAAGTTTTTTGTGAAGTCCTAGAGTGCTGAGACTGTGGTGCAATGTGTGAGGCACCAGACCAGTGGCGAACAAGATGATGGGTACAATACGTACTCGGTCCTGTCTCCAGTGCTTCTGGAGCTCGTGTGCTAGGTCGGTATATTTACTGATCTTGTCTACGTGAGTTTTCTGCATGTTCTTGCTGATAGGCACTGCAATATCAATGAGATAGGTCTGTTTGTTGACCTTAGCAACAAGTGTGATGTCAGATATGTTGTCATGTATGGTTTTGTCTATGTGAATGGGACGGTTCCAGTACAGCTTATGTGAGACTGACTTTAATACGCTTTATGGTATGTACTTGTAGTACGGTACCGTGTTCTTAATAAGTGAGTGTTTGTGTGCTAGCTGTTGATGAACGATCGACGCTACCTGATTGTGTCGGTGGAGGTAGTCTGTTTGGGAGAGAAGGGGACAGCCTGATATTATGTGGTCGATCGTCTCATGTATAGTGTGGCATTTCCTGCATGTGTCGTCATGTGTGTTTGCATCTTGTAGAATGTATTTCTTATAGTTGCATATGGGGATAACTTGGTCCTGTATCGCGATGATGAACCCTTCGGTCTCCCCAAACAGCTCACCACACGTCAGCCATCTGCTCGACGCCTCCATATCGACATGAGGCTGGCTGAGTTCGTGGCGATGTCTGGCATGGAGTTCCTTACGAGCCCATGATTCACGCAGCTGCTGAGTGTGGGTGGTGAGTGATGGAGATCCAGGGGTGTGAAGTGTGTGTCAGCCTTGACAATGGCTGAGTGGAGTGAGGAGTGTTGTGCTCTTTAGTGGAAGTGTTCCCTAAGTGTGTGTACTTGTTTTTCGTGTAGGGTGATGAGGTTGATGAATCCTTGGCCTTCCTCCTTGCGGGGAAGAGTCATCCTTTCCGTTATTATTATTATTATTATTATTATTATTATTGAGATTGCAAAGTAACTTTCAACTTTCATGTCTCCTGTTGGTTTAAAATTTGTCTGCCCTTAATGGTAAAACCTCTGGACTGATTTTTTTGACACCTTGATACGGTTCTTATTTATGGGACAACTTAAAACTTAAGGGGATCATTTTGGTCTTGATCCCACGCCATCTCTCAACGAAACTGAAAATAAACAATTCTTTCCATTTATTTATAATTGAATAAATAAATGGAAAGAAAAGTAATTAATGGCATTCTGTGAAATGAAACTGAAACTTCTTTTCAGTAAAACATATCTATCATTAAAGTTTTGCTCTCAATATGCATCGTAAGTAAACCGAATTTCTGAAGTGATTCTAGAAAAAAATTAAACAATTCCATCTAATGGAAAGAGAGACACTGACTTAATTTTGGACTCCTAATGTAATTAATTCATGTCTCGATTACATAAAATAATTTCAATCTACACTTTAATATTAATCACTATAAGGATAACTTTTCTGCCTTTAAAAAGTTTTCATTTAAAAGCGTTTTGATTACTTAAGGAAGGTTATGGTCGAACGCTAAAATGACACTGGATGTTCAGTCACAACATGATAGATGGCTCGGTATATTAATTATGTTCTTTTCACTTACCATAATCGGATGGGCTCATCCGTTTAACTCTCCGTCAGCTTTTGTATGAGCCCGCAAGCTTGTTAAGATTAAAGGAAGATTAAAGTCTATTTCAATATACATATATAGGGTACATGAGAAGTCCTAAGTCACGCAAATAATTTTTGAACGGAGATAACAAAAGTTAGGGAAGTTAGGTATTGGCGTAGGAAAGCGAAATTGTATTTAATGTTAAAATAATCTATGTATTATATTTGAAAGACCAACAGTTACTGAATAATGATGGAAAAATTTGTTTATTCTATGAAAATACTATACTATAAGATGTATCAGATGACTTACTATAGATGTATCAAAATAAAAATCCCATTTCATTTATATGCTTGTAACAATTAACTTCTTAATCTTTGTTAAATTACAAATTTTAAAAGTTCTGGAATCAGTTAATCAATTACAAAAAGTTTAAAAACTTTTTTTCTTGTTTTAAGATGATATTTTTAATTAATTTTACTAAGCTTTTAACTTTTACTAATCGATTAACTGATTCCAGAATTTTTAAATTTGTAATTTTGGCGTTGTAGTCTCTTAGGATTGTATTTCTTCTGAATAATTGGATTAAGCTTTTCTTAGAGATCCATTTGTTTTATTAGATAAAGAATTTAGAAAATGTACTCAGACATATGCTAATATATTCTTCTATTCATTGAACTGATGACTTGAAGTTTAACAAATTGGCATTTCCTAAGTCTTCTTAAAATACTTATTGAAGCATTTACTATTGGGTGGCGGAAGAAGTTACTAACCCATTCGTTCTCATCCCATTACAATTAAAAAAAAAGTTATCATTTGGAGTCAATAAGAAAACAAATTAATTTATCTGGTTTCCTGTTTATCAGAGGAAACTTCAAAGTATTTTGAAGAAAAAAAAAGAGGTTTCTAATAAGAATTTGGAAGAAGCAGCCAAGGCTTTAAAATTGCTCCGACAGATTCCCTTATGTGCAGACCGGAACATAATGCCAGGTTATGTGATGTGCCTCGGTACCAGTTTATTAACGGACCACTCTGAAAACATCCTAGACAATTACCATAATGTTAATCTAGAACTGTGTCGTATGTAGTAGCGAAGGTGGGTGGAGAGAATTTCGCAGGCGGCACTGTTCAAGCAGCAGCAAAATGAAGAATATTTTAGATAAGAATATTAAAATTGCTTCGGATGTGGTAATTTTTAGTCTATTTTCCTAAGAGAGGGAAGCTCATCGAACCACGCAGCTTGTGTGAGTGCATGTGTATATGTGCCCGTCCCCTAATAATTTTTGAACCCCTGAATTGATATTCTTGAAACTTAGTATGAACGTTTAAGGACTACAGACAATCTTATTGAAATTTCTTCAAATGGGTCCTTGTAGAGAAATTTGCTCGAGAAACCGACAAAATAGCTGTAGATTGGAATCTAAACAGTGTATTTCCGTCGTATTTCTATTAATATTTCGTAATCTTAAATCAGTGGTTCTGGATTCCGCGAGACGATAATAATGGCGGAAAAAAATATTAGTGCTTCTAAATTTATATGCATGGAAATTCATATTCTTAAGATTTAAAATTCGTTTTATTTTAGACTTTTTTTTTTTACCTAGATCTACTACTCAACTTGATGTGGATTTCATTTTTAGGAATATATGTGCCATTTTTTAAAAAAAACATGAATTTTTTACAAATTGTCCATTTTCCCCCCTCCATATCTCCTTACGTATAAATCCCAACGAAAACGTGTATGGGACCTTTTTTGTAGGGAATTTTATGTAGATTAATTTAGTATGTGGACATTTTTTTGCTACAGGCCGCAGTTTTCTAGTTATTCACGAAAAAGTGAAAAAAGGGCCCTTTAAACCCCCACCCACCCCTTAGCTCCACCCCCACCCATCAGTACTTTCAGTATGTTGTTCAGGACACCTTCCCCTACAACTATGCCGAAATTGGCTTTTACACGAATTATTTCCCCTATTCGGCCTTTTTTGGTCTTCATTGCCTGGACTAAATAATATCGATTAAATTTATTAGCTAATTCTTATTGCACCAACAGTTACTCGATAATTACCCGATATTATATTTTTCATTACACGGTAATTAACCGAATCCAGTTTGGTGTTTGAGTATGAACGACTGAAAAAATAAAAATATTAAATGAGGACTTACTATTTAACTTTTTTTTTTTTTTTTACCTGAAAGAACAATCATACAAGCAATATTTTAATTATCTTTATTTGTTTTGTGTAATTATTAATTATGTTTTAAAAATTATCTTTTTTTTATACTTTGTTCTAATTGTAGCACTTTAATAAATCTTATCATCTCAATTTTGCTCTTTAAATTAAATGAATCTTCCAACTAATAACTTATCTTTACTTTTCTATACATAGCAAATACTGAACAATACACATATCATTTTACTAATCAAAAAGGTCTAACTTTCTAGGCAGCTATCCGATACTAGTAGGGTAATTTTTTCATTCGTACACGATGATAGCAATATCTGACAAAAGCATTTGACAAATTTGATGTTTATATATCTAAATATATATTTATATTAGAAACCGCTAAGTTAAGTACAGCCCTCTTCTTTCAATTTTGGTGAAAAACGCTGGCGTTAGATAGCCTCATTATATCTGTCAAATTCGATGGGCGATAAAATTTCATTTTTTTTATTAAAATAATTTTGAAGACTATTGTATGTTTATCATCCATCACTTAACCCAATATATGATTTATACAAAATAGATATTTTAATGGGAAAAATATCTATTATGTATAAATTTTAACCTAATATATGTTTCTTAATGTTTTTTTTTTTCAATATTTTTCAATATCATGATCAGATACGTTGTAGCCTATATTATATTTTTGTTTTCTGCCAGTTACTTATATACCTTCAATATATAATTTACATGATGTATATTTAAAGAAATATTCTGTCTGATTTGAAAACATAAGATATCAAAATATCAACATATTTCAAAATATCCTTTTATTTAAGAATTGAAGCTTTAATATTTTTTCCATTATAATACTCAAACTGAAGAAGTTGTTCATTAATTAACAATTTACTTAATAGCTTTCATTAATAATTTAGTTCATTTTAATTTAAAGATGGACACAGTTAGAAACTGAATTTTAATCTTGGCGTGATTATGGATTCACCTCGAATTGCACTGCTGTAATTGGCTACATTCGTGGTTTACAAACTTACTTAATCCACTGACAGTTATTTTGTTTACTTCGATTCATAGTAATTCGTATTAAACAATGAAATAAACTGAATCAGCAACTGATAATTTTGTAATTTCTGGATTTATCTTCACTGGAATCGTAAGAGAATTGATTTAGAAATGAAAAAAAAGGTAAAATTTTATAGAATCGTAATTGGAGCAGCGCTTGCTTTCTTTTGGCCACCGTTATTTTCAACTCATTTCTTCTTCTTTTTTATTTTATTAAATGTCTTCAACATACTTCCCAATTCCATTCCATATGCATTGCAAAATGCTAAGCTCCGTAGTTACCACGGCGTGTGGAAATCGACCAACCACAAAGCTATTATTGGTGGGCACAGGTGGTACAAGAAACTGGTCTTGATTGTGTGTGGGAGAGACGAATTTGCAAAGAGAAAAGATTCAAAAAGGGTAGGGGAAGGAAACCAGCACACATACAAACACCTCTCCCATCCCCTACATCACGGAGATTCTTAAATCCGATTTCGCTCGCTTTTGGTTTTCGTATCTGTTATCCTTAAAACCTTTCTTCTGACGGCATCTTGTTCCTTAAAATAAAGTGCTCTCTTTGGCTGTCCTTTCGCAGCCAAGATTTCCGCTTTACTCGCTACGACTGTCAAATCTCATTAAGTGAAGCCAACCTGAAGTTGTTTTGCATTTGACTAATATATTTTACAAGTTCCTGAATGAAGTTTGTCTAGAACAAAGCCTGGAATTCGAAGTTACAATTAAATAGGCTTTGTCGTCCTTCAATCGAAAAAAAAAAACTTCCCCAAAACTTTGACATATCAAAGAATAAAGTATAATTCTTAAAATTGTTCTCAACCAGCTCTAAGGATTTCAGTGTCGAATATATGGACTTTTTCTTACGATATTCTTCAAATTACACGCATTCTCAACAGAGGTAATTTAGAAATGAATGAAGGGAATGATAAAGGGCATTTAACGATTTTACATGGGAGGGTTTCTTTGTATGTTTGTATAGAAAGTCAAGACTTATTTCCGAATATCGTCATTAGTTATAATAAACATATGATAAGCATGGAAGTGTAATTTCGCCTAAATTTGAAATATTACTAATTAGTTATAATAGGTCAATGACACCAATTACCAATTATGTTATTATTAATTGAACTGTTACGTCTATTATCACTAATTAATTTGTTTCCGAAACGAAAATACTGCAAGTGTTCTCATTGTCAATCAAAACAAAAATATTGGAATTATCATTACACATTTGTGAATGAGTGCTTCAATGTTACAATAATGTAACATTACAATAATGTTACAATAATGTTGTTATTTCTGTAATAATAGCAAACTAAGTTAAGAATAAATTTATAATTTGCTATGATCTTACATAGTTATTTTCCAGACACGTAGCAAATTTAGAGGAATAAAGATCATTAACAATATTCTGAATTCTACTTTCCTCATCTAACCTGGTAGATTTTATTTGATTATCAAAAAATAGATTTATCAAAAATTTTAAGAAATCACAGAATTATCAATTTGGAATGAGACCTTGCTATTCAAAAGCACTTCTAATTTATTGAAATAACTAGGAAAACTTTAAAATGTCAATTCATTCAAAAAATTATTAAATCTTGTTAAAAGCTAAGTTTTTATTTATGTTCTTCATTTTCCACAAATAGCTTAAATTCATAAAATCAGACTACGTCACGATTTTAAACCTCTATAGAAAAGTAACTTTAACAATTAATTTTTTTTTTTTAATAATTACTGTATTCTGTCTCGGATTTCTCTGGACAATTGTTGAGTTATTACCACGATAATGACTTGTGCTTTCTCTTATATTACCTCTTCTTAGGGGCCGTCCATTAATTACGTGAGGTGTTTTTTTCAAAAATTTGGACCCCCCCCTCCCCCTTGGTGAGATTTGGTGAGATTTTGCTGAACTTCCCCTCCCCCTTGGTGAGATTTCAAAAATTTTAACAACCAAAAAAAAAAAAAGGAAATCGTGCTTTAACAACCAAAAAAAAAAAAAAGGAAATCTTGCTATAATATATATTTTCTCTGAATGAAAAAGTTTACATGAGATTTTCGTTAACCCCCCCCCTCCCCCTTGGTGAGGGTTTGTGGGTTTTTTCCCGCTCCCCCCCCTCCCCCTTTTGACCTCACGTAATTAATGGACGACCCCTTAATAAGAAATAGCAATATATAAAATTCATTGTTACACTGATCAAACAGAAATAAAGGAAACGTCAATGTCATTATGCAGACTACACAATGCAGACTACAGAAATTGTATAATTGTATCATTATTAAGTTTGCCTATTTTGAATAAACAGAGATAAGTCGTATCTATCCAAGATAAAATGGTTTAAAGTTTGTAGTAATCCTAAATACAGAGCAAAAAATTATTGCGGGGAATAAAATTTCTTGAATGCATTTTTCATTCTTCCATCTTTCTCTGATCAAGATTATACAAAACTGTTTACACAAGGAAGATGAAACTTTATGGTAAATTTATGTAATCAAATGCTCACGCTCTCCAATGCAAACTCTTTAACGATTTTAGATGCAAATTGAACTTATTGGTATGAAAAGGATATTCGATAAAGTACAATTAAAAACCAGTTAACACAAAGTTCGAATTCATTCGTTTCCCTGAAAGAACAGAGAGTAATTAAAACAAGGAATTAAAATTACAAAATCATAATTACGCAAAATTAAATGGTCTGTCATTTTCACAACTTTATAACTGTAATACCACTAAATTCAACTAATCATCTTTTTTTCTTTTCTTTTCAAATTATCAATCCTTTACAAATAACAAATTGAGTTAGAAGCAGAAAAAAATTGAATTCTGAAGAGAAGTGAAACACTTTCAGAAATAGCAAAGTACAGTATATTGATATATCATTTTATCTGATTTACTAATATTCGTTATCAACTTTTAAAATGAATTAACACAATTAATGGTTGTAAATAAAACGTTACATAAAGAAGATAAAGTAAATTAAAAAAATTAACTAAAAAGAAAAAAATGAAAAAAAAAAAAAAAAGCAAAATGAGATAAATGGAGACTTTCTTTATTCGAAGGCAATATACCTTTCAGTAAACCAGTGTTTCCCAATCTTTTTCGAGTTACGATCCCGTTTTCTAACAATCAAGTACCCTGCGACCTCCGCCACTTTTCCATAAAAAGACATTTTAGTAGGGTAATAAAACTTATTTAAGTTTGCATTTGACATTATTGAATAATTATAAATCATTGGAAACATGGCGGCGTTAAACAACAGCGTTTTGAGTATTTTTCGGAAGAAACAATCCTGATGGACACTAAATCCGTTTTTAGACAGTTGTGTTCAACTGGCTGAAATTCCAACGAAATGAAGGAAAAACTGTTTGAACTATGTACTGATGGAATGTTGAAATTAGACTTTTTTTTCCCAGAGTGTAGACCAGTTTTGGATCAAGAATTCCAGCTTACAAAAGAAGCTCTTAAATTTTTGATATCATTTGCAACCTCGTATTTATACGAAATAAGTTTCTCGTTTGTAACTGCCATCAAAACAAAAGCGAGAAATCGCCTTGACCTTGAAAATGATATCATTGTGTATGTATCGAATACAGAGCCCAGATTTGACAGCTAGTTTCTGAAAAACAGACACGTTTATAATTGCATTATTTTTTCTTTTATTTTATAACTAGTGAAACATTTTTTTGTTTATTATATTCAGCATTGTTTATGTTCCTAAATACAAAATAAGTGTATATTAATAAGACTTTTTTTGTTTTATTTTGTAAATCCTCTCGAGACCCCCCCCCCAGCTCTTTATCATGAACCCCCAGGGATCGCAATCCACAATTTGGGAACTACTGCAGTAAACGGTTTTCAGTATACAAAAGGTATTTTTATATCGTTGATAATATCTAAAGTTGTCTGGAAAGGGTTATTCTCCAACCAGAACTAGAGCAATGCGTCTAACCGCCAGTTAATAAGCTACTGTAATTGATTTGGAATCTATATTACTAAAATCTTTTATTTCTCTGTCTGTCTGTGTGTCTGTCCGGCGCAATTTTCTATGAGAATGAAAAATAGAAAGAATTTTTTCAATGAAACATCCGCGACAGGAATCGAACCTGCAACCTTCTGATCCGAAGTCAGACATCTTACCCATTAGGCCATGGGAACTTCAAATCTCTCCATATTGCTTTTTTGACTTATCTGCCAAAACTGAACTGACTTTGACTGAAAAGTAACAATTGTAATTAAAAAGAAAGTCAAAAAAAAAAGACGCAGTAAGTCATTAGGTAGAATACTGAGAAATCAGTATTTGTTACTTAAAAACCACTGAAAAGTATCAATTGGAATTGGATAAACGAGATGAACGAGAGTGTCGATAACATCAATCGAATGATAAGTCTAAGAATACAAGGAGAGACTACAGAGCATACAATACAAGTGCGAATAAAATTGACACTTCTGATAATCCACCACACGAACATCTCTATATGCCCGAGTCTCTGAACGCATTGAATCTCAGCGGAATTCCTCAACATCGTTTGTCATTGAAGATTGGATCTCCAATAATATTGTTGCGAAACATCAATCCCAAGTTTGCATACTGCAATGGAACTCAACTTAAATGCTGTTCATTCGATAATGATCTCATAGAAACCGAAATTATAACAGAACTCACAAAGGAGATTTTGTTTTCATCCATAGGATGTCTATGGAACCATGCGGTAATCTACTTCCATTCACTTTCACAAGAAAACAATTTCCGATCAGACCTTCTTATGCGATATTTATCAATAAAGCTCAAGGACAAACTCTAAATAAAGTTGCCATATAATTGGAAAACGTTGTCTTAACTCACATACAACTTTAGGTCTTTGAGTCACAATTCAACAGAATTTGGTTATCTTCACTCTAAAGAATACTCACAGTCAATTTGTTGCGAAGAATTTCGTATACAAGCTATGATCTTCATTTATCATCTATATCAACTAACGTCCATCTGAAATCTCTTCTTCAAATATCTATATCGAACAATCTGATGGCCTAGCTAATAGATATAGATAATTTTCACTATTTCTAACTCAAAAGCCACTGAAAAGTATCAATTGGAATTGGATAAAAAAGAACAGAAAAAAAAATAATCACTATTTCTATTAGGTAGAATACTGAAAAATCGCTATTCGTTACTCAAAAACAATCACTATTTATAACTCAAAAACCACTGTAAAGTATCAATGGAAATAAAAAAAAGAGACTCAAGAAAGAAAGAAGCACTATTTCTATTAAGTAGAATACTGAAAGCTCACTATTTGTAGCTCAAAAGCGACTGAAAATTGTATCTATATTACGAAAATCTTTTATTTCTCTTTCGGTCTGGTGCAATTATTGTAATTTACAAAAATAGAAATAATTTCTACAAGTTATCTACTGGAATCCAACATGCAACCTTCTGCTCCGAAGTTAGACGTCTTAAGCATTAGACCACAAGGATTACATTCTAATCTCTATTAAAAAATAAAAATATATCACAGATATATGATTCACACGCTGATTCTAAAAGCAGTCGTGAATTGAGAGAATATATACATCAATAATTAAAATTAAAAAAAAACTTTAAAAAAATTTTAGTTTTATTTTACTTGATGTAATTTGTGTGTGTGTGTTTTTTTAATAAATAACAAATTGTTTTCCGTTACATACGCGAGGCTTCCGGAGCGAAGCGACGGGTAGCCGACTAGTTATCTACAATAAATATAAGTAATTACATGGGGAGTTCAAAATAATAAATAACTGAAGAACTGCCAAGCTTTAATAATAATAAATAACTGACAAGCTTTTAAGAGTTTAGATACATCTTGAAAAATCAGATTTAAAATATATGCATTTTCGTCAGTGCTTTTCCGGAACTTTTAAAACCGTTGAGAAAACTTCGCAAAACCTAAATATACAAATATACATACACACCTATACACAAATACACATGCACATACACACATGCACGCGCGCACTTGCGTCTTTGTCGTCAATGATGATTGTATAGAAAACAAAAGCTTGACTATAAAACTTTTACAGTACTAATATTGCAACAACATAAACAAAGTTTTAGCTCGATCTATTGTTTGAGACCTGATTTATTTGTGATGATAGTTGCAGAAAATTAGTGTAGGGAACATTGCCATTTGCTGTATAGCAAGTTGTGAATTTCCTTGAACAGCACCAGTAGTCTTTTCTGATTCACAACCGGAATAAACGAATCAAATTTGAAACTCTTATGAGATTCTTATGATGATTTAATTTTCATGCCAGATCCAAATATACATTTACATCACTGTCACAGGTAATCCTTTCAGAGCTTCACATTTCGATGTAAAATTGCAGTCCTATTTCATACATCTAAAAATATGACTTCATTATTACTGGATTATTTATTGAATAAAAAAGTTCACTTCAACATCCGAATGGGTTTATGGCACTTCACCATTTGAATATCATTGACTAACTTTTATTTACGGCACTGTATGTCTTGTAGCTATCCAGAACTCTGTAATCGATTATTCATTAATGGAATGGATTTACTTCTCTCGCTGAGCGTAGCTTAAGTACAATTTTATGCTGGCTGCTGATACTCAGCTTCTATTCTAATGAGAAATCGATTTAACAACTTTTAGAGGCATAGCCTTTATCATAGCTAGAAATATTCAAATTTTCAAAAGACGGAAGATGCCATAAAGTAAGTTTTATTTTTACCATATAATCTAAAGTGCTGACTTTACTAACCTGTAAGGAAGTTATCCATCAAAGTCTTTAGCTTAATAATGATTAGGATGACATTTTCGCCATCACTCTACATAAAAAGGAGGAAAACAACAATAGAAAAGTCTTCCTAAATTTAGAGATAAATTTGAAGTTTAACTTATAGACTTTTGGATAGATGTACATTAACATTAGAGGCTATGCTCTTGTTGTTTCTCTTGCAGTTTCCCTACAAGCTTAGACTAAAGACTAATGAATAAATTAATTTAAAATATTAAGGTTGATTATTACAATTATTGAGATCATCTTGATATTGATCATCTTGATATTGATATCGTATTGAAATAATTTTGTAGAGACAAATTACAAACGAAAAATCTGCGAAGGAAGGCTTTATCAAAATTGTCACTAATGTAAATTGCACAATGTTACATCCAATCACAATCAATTTGATTGATTACAATTATGCTAAAAAGTATCCCATTACAGGCCTTCACATTACAGTCAGTGGCCTTTGAGGCGCGGGAGGTAAGGCTCCAAATGACCAATTTACGAAATGATGAAACTCGTGACTAAGTTGAGATCGGGTGATCAGTCCGACGTCCGCCCGCCTTTAACCCCAGGAAAGAAACCTAATATCTGTTCTACAGAGGGCTGGGTGGACCCTAGGACTCGTCTAAGGGAGAATTCAACTTTTATTTGTCAGTGGAAATATTCAGAACTAACAAGTCGAAAATTAAAAGTTCCGTTTAGTTTTAAAAAAAATTTTTGATTTTTATTATTTTCTCTATCTTCCGGTAAGAAGAAATCAATGCAAAAAAGTTAGCGAATGCTATTGAGATAAAAAGAAAAAAATAACAACAACAACAACATATTTTGCCAGACCATAAACAACGATCCAGCCCAAAAGAGGCATTATTATCAAGATGTTGTCCATCCCAATGCTACAAAAAAATTTTATTAGCGACCCAAATGGGTGCTGTTTGTCCTGTCTGTTCATGTCTGTTCCCCTCTAACAACTCCCGAACGGAAGGTCGGATCGGCAAACGGACTTCACCATTGTATTCAGGACCCAAACACCGTAGAAATGGGATATTTATTTCTGCCCACCTTGAAAAAAAAATGCGGACAAGCATTCGAATCGACAAGCAGTCAAAACAAACAGTCGACTTTCCCTCAAACTGTTGTAGATATGGTAGAATAAAAATATGAATTGTATAGTAGACCACTAAACTAAAGGATAACCAAATTTCAAGTTGATCGAGTCAATACTTGTTCAGGAAAAATTTCCCAAACTTTACCGTTGTCCGGTGAACAATCGGATGTCGTTTTTTGTATTTCGGAGATTCCCTTTAAATAGGCCAATTATCACTCTATTTTTAAGGAAACTGTAGTAGTATAGTGGATAGAGTGACGGATTAAAAATCAGAAGATTATGAATTCGAATCCTAACCTCGAATATAAATTGTTGTTTTTTTGTTTGTCTTTTTTCGGAGATTTCATATTTATGCAACTAAATTTTTTCATTGTTTGTAGTTTGCAATTGATTACGCACAAGTTTAGTGACCGAGTGGGTTTTAATGGGTTGCCCTTAATTTTATGCTTTAGCATAAAAAGAAAATATTTAGTATTTCGCAGCTTTTGTGTTTTGGAAAAGCAACGAGCAACAATCTTACTAAAATATATGAGCAAAACTTTCTAAACTTTCTGAACTAAGTAATAGATTCACGCTGAAAAAGCTTAATATCGCCAACATCCTTACAGCTATATTTTAGTGAAAGGAAAATAATGATGAAATATCGACGAGTCAAGAAATACAGGAACCAAATTAAAATCGATTTGTTGTGTAATTTTTAGTAGTAATAAATATATAATTCACTTTTCATTTTTGACACTGTTTCAAACAGAATAAAAGATTCTATCCGATACTCTTGGGTGGAACTCTTTAAAACCTTAAGCGCCCTGGAAACTCAATACTGGAGATCGCGGATTTTTGCCTTGGTATTTCTCCTTCCTATAGATTTAGTAACTCATCAAACCTGGTTTCTTCGCCGAAGATTAAGGCGGCGAGCATCGAGTCAACTTTTCACTGTCACCTTAGTCCGATGATCACAGGAGCCTTATCTCCTATGCTGCCTAGCCTCAAAGGAGGAGACAGGCATGATGTTTCAACTTTTACCCTTAAACTTTAAAAATTATTCTGATAAGTGAAATTACAAAATCAATAAATGCGATCGATTCATTTGAAGATTGGAAATTTGAATTAATTTCAAACTTTTCCATTGAATTTTATTTTTACTCTAAAAACAAGCAACTTTGCAGAACACTGCATTAAAAGAGGCTTACGAAAATAACACAGAATCCAATTTCTTGTAAAATAATATGTTAATTGCAGATGTAATGATGACAGAAGTTGATAATATAAAAAATTATAATTATGTTTCGATGAAAACTAGAAAAAAATGAAGGAATAAATAAATTAAAAGCAAAAATTAAAAAAATGCCTTCAAAGACGTTCGCTGCTTTTAATTTTAGTTTAACTTGAAATAATAACGCTAAGTAATTAGAGACAAGTTTCGAAAATGAAAAATACATCAAATTCCAAATCATGTTTCAAATTTCAAATACTGGAATAATTTTGTCTAATTAGGAACCTCTAATGAAGGGAATAATCCACGTCTTTTAAGAAGCTTGGAATATCCAGAGAAATTTAGTTTTTCAGTTGTCATGTAAAATTCTTAAAGATATTCTTACTATTACTTCTTATTACGTCTGAACTTATTAATTCTAATCAGGAACTTAAAGGATGTTTAAAGCAAGGCCAGTATGTTTTCTTTATCCATTAACATAATATAAGTAACTCTGCAGAGCTCTGCATGAAAAGGACTTTCTGATGTGGTTTCTGATGTGATGGTTTGTATAATTTACAACCACATCAGAAATTCGATTCTCTGTTTCTTATAAATTTCTCATAAAATAATGTGTTAATTGCAGATATACTGATGAAAAAAGTTGATAATATAAAAAACTTTTATTTTTCTCATAGAAAATAACTTTTTTTTATTTTTACCAATGCCCGGGCTCTTAGTATTGACACTAATAGCCTCAACAAGGGGCGAGAAATGCGAGCATTGAACCCAGAGTACGCCATAGGAGACAACTATACCCGCAGAAACGGACGAAACACAGAAGGAGAAAGTAACATCCATGCCGATGCTGGTATTCAAACCAAGGTTCGGTCACATCACGGCAGACCACCGTCTAGATCTTTCGGCCATGCCAAAACGGCTGAAAAAAAATTTCAAAAATGCTATAGTACATCACTTTCCAAAAACTAATCTAACATCTTGGTTTGTTTTTTGTTGTTGTTGTTTAGTTTTGTTTTTTAAATCCAATGCGTTTTCCCATGATGTCTTGGCAAGGCATGAACAAGTTAAAAATCCTAGCAGCAAACCATGAAGACTCAAAGTTTAGGGTGGGGAGAGCGGGGGTGTATGTTAATGATGTGTAGCAACTGTCGAAGTGAACCTTTCTACGATTGCTCAATACTATAAGTATTTTAATTCTGGGGCAATTCAAGGCTCTCTACTGTGTGTTAAATGATTTTGGTACAAATGGGTTGGTAATAATATAATTTGTCACACAATATTTGCTGAATTTATGAACTTTAACTTTGTAAGTTAATTTCTGAGTCATTAAAAATATCTATTTCTGTTTTACTTGATATTTGAAGTTTAGGGATATTTAATAACAAGAATTATAAAGACGTTTGCGACAACAGCTTAGCTAAATTTGTTTGACGCAAGGGGCGAGTTTCCTCGAATACTGCCCTACTGCAGAAGGGTCCTATCTTTCAATTAAAAAAAGACCATTCAGCCATTAAAAAAAAGAAATGTCAACATATTTTATATCCCAACTAAAAGAAAAAAACAAACAAACAAGAGATTATAAACATTAGCTCTCTACTTCGCCATCCCAGCTTCCACAGCTCGCTTGGCCTCAATCGCATTCTAGATACGCTACAGAGAAATAATAATAAAAAACATTCTTAACAAATTTCTTCCAATTGACATCATTTCAAACCTTCGTTTAATTATAAAGCACCAAAACATATCTTTAAAAAAGTATTTTTAAACATCTTTGCATAATGAGCCAAATTTTAAGAAATTTAAAAAGTAATTTTTATTTTTACTTTACTTAAATAAATGTTAAAACTTCGATATTTTCTTCATAACGTACATTTAGAAAGTAATCATTTAAATGAATTCTGATATTTGTGCTTGGTGAAAATTGTAACATTTCATTACAGCTTTGAAATGTATTAATAACAAAAAATTCGAGCAATACCTTAATGTGAAAATAATGAAATATATTTTATTTCATAAGAAAATTTATTAAAAACGTTTTAATAAGCGAAGTGTCACAAATGTAACTGTATTATCGTAATATGTATATATTTTATATCAATAAATTGGCCTGTTGTAAACTAGAGTACTTTCAAATTTATTACGAAATTAAAACTTATTTCGTATGACAAATATATAACTATATTTCAATCGAGTTTATACAATTAGGAAGAGAGTGAAAATTCGAGGGAAGGCAGAAGAAAGCCCATCCAAGCAAATAAATCGATTTTGGAACGAAGCAAAAGAAACATCGTCTTCTTTTATCCGTGATTTGATCTAAAACTGTAACATTAACTACACCTCTCGACTGCGGATATTAAAAGTGTAAAGATAATATTATTCTATTCTATTTGACATTTTATTAGTTCAGCTGTTGAAAACGGAGTTAGTTAATATTCTTGTGAAGCGATAAAAGCGGAAATGAGAGAGTAATCAATAAGCAAGGCTTCGAATTTCAAAACGAAGTCTTGCTAGTGAACAATTGAAGTTAAAATTAATTAAATAGAGTGAATTCATTCATTAAACAGTTTGTATTAAATTAGTTAGCATGTAAAGTATTGAGTTTGCAATCTATTACTTGCCAAAGACTAAATGATATAATGAGTGAAAATGGAAGTGACAGACTAGAAAGACATTTGTTTATTTAAGCCTTCTTTTAATGTTAATTCTATATATTTTTAAATGAATTAGACAGTTGTGGATAGACATTTGTTAATAATTGTTAATAATCAACCTCGTACTCTGAAGTGAGTTCATTATTGCACTTCACGGTCTATCAATCAATTGAAAAAAATGAAACCATAAACTATTCAGATCAAGAGTAAATAACAATTTCACAACAAGTAGTGTCAAATATATAGAAATAAGCCATACGTAAATAATTACTTCGTAACGTTTGAAAGTTTTGATTATATAGGCTTTGAACAAAGGTTGATAAAAATATTGAATTAAAACGTTTAAGGAAATTGATGTAACCCGTTATCACTTTGCCAATTTTCTGCTTCTTCACTTTCGGCTTATACTTTAAGTTGTTGAATAAGTAATTATTACTTTAAGTTGTTTTTTTTTTTTAAAAAATAAGTAATTATTAACATTAACAACTGGAAAATTAACAAGAGTTCCTGAAGGGGAGAACTTACTACCCCTTCACCATCCCCACCCTTTCCCCGGGCAACGCCGGGTAATTAAGCTAGTAGTGTACAAAAGTTAGTTCATCTCTTGTCTTTAAATATGCATATGAAGTTTCAAGAAGATCATACGAGGTTTAAAAGTTATTAGGAGGATACATACATACACAGGGGGTGGTCCTGAAATGTGTTGGCCAAACTTAAAGACCTTAAACAACGGAGCAAAGTAACGAAAAAAGTCCATATGAACATGGGTGAGGAAATGCTTTATTCAGATATTTCAGAATGGTTAACACAACCGTACTTAGGCTATGGTGTAGCCACTGTTAGATAAGGGTTTGAAGTGACTCTATCAACAGCAACACACGCCTCACACCCTCGTCTTGAGGATTACCGGACACTTCAAACATGCCCTGAATTGTACACCCATCCACACAATGCGGTTACACAATATTTGTACATTATCAACCAGTGAAGCGTACACAGCGAAGCGTAAACAAGCATTTTAAGATAGCCCCAGAGAAAAAAGTCCAGAGGATTTATGTCCGGGGAGCGTGCAGTCTAATCTATTGTTCCTCTCTACTTTTAAACATTTCATCTAACAGTGGCTACACCATAGCCTATGTACATGTTAATCATTTTGTAACATCTGAACTAATCATTTCCGCACCCATAATCACATGGATTTTTCTTTTTTGTTATTTTGTTACGTTGCACCTGGCCATCAAGTTTGGCTAATCATTTCAGGACCATCCTGTATATAGGGTGTTTTTTAAAAGTACCGACAACTTTTAACAGGTTGTACAAAGACAAATCAATAAAAAATGTCCAATAAACCCAGGATCGGAAATGCATTTTTTACTAGTCAATATCCAGTATTACATTATATATGATGTATTAATGCGCTCGTAATACTGTATATAACCGATGCGAACAGTACTGATACTGTTGTATTGTTTATAATGACCCAAAAATTACAAAGAAAAAATATTCTAATTTTTATTGCATATGTGAATGAACATAATAGTTTATAAACAGGTAACAAATGATATAGAAATAAGTGGTCTTTGAATCCTCCACCAAAGTAATTGTTAGAAATACAGAAGTGCAAACATCTGGATGATGAACGTCTACTGACAAATTCTTAATTTTTTTCATATTTTTCCAAAGGATTTAAATCGGTGACTGTGCAGGCCATGTAACAGAGCCATTCTGACCATTCCAGCATTGTGGAAAGGGATAGCTTACGAAAACACTGATTTCACGATGAAAATAGTCGTGCATGAGCCATAATCGTTTTCTCGTTTCAAGATTAATGTCTTCTAACATCTCGATTAGGTTTCTTTGAAGGAAATCAAGATACACTTAGCCATTGAACGGAGAACGGAGGAAGTAGGGACCAATTCTTTGATCACCCAAAATACCAGCTTACACATTTAAAGAAAAATGCTGTTGGTGTTTTCTTTGGATGATCTGATGTGCGTTTCTGAAAGTTTATTCGATGCAATAATTACTTTTTTTTTCCTTCTGCAATTTAATCCACTGATTTGGGGGAAATCCGTAAGATGCAAGATAATTTGAAAATATTACGAAATAACAATTTAAGTTTACTGCAAATTATTTTCTTCAGCTTCTCAATCTCTGTACCAACACTAAATGATGTTTAGAATATTGTAACAAAGGAAATTTTAATGTAGCTATTTCCCACCAATTCATCTGAAGCTTAGACAAAAAAACAGATATTCTTTAGAAAGACTGAAAAACTGTGTACAATATCTATATAGTCTTACAGAAAGTGGCACATGAAAAAAAAATTGCCCTGTAGTCATACTGTCATGATGAGTCTTTCGGACATCTGAGTTGCCCGGAGACTCACCACTAATGTTTACGTTTTGTTAGTTTAACTGCATGTGTGCCAGAAAGAAGCCATACAATATTCACTGGAAAAGAGTATTTCAATTATAAAGCTTTTTGTTCTGCAGACTTCTTCAAGTTGGCAAGCCAGAGATTCATGGAACAGTATCTAGTGATAAGCACAATTGGCCTTTTCATTAATTCAGGTTGGAGTCGCGAGTTGAAAAATTGCATTCTGGGAAGTATGTTTGACAAAACGACTTCTAACTCAAGATAATGGCCACCTTCTTCAAAAAACGTAATTTTGAATTTTCTTCGTCTGCGAGGTTGTAAAACAACACAATATATAAAAATAAAAGTAATTACTTGTATTGTTCCAACATTATTTACTTTTTAAAATGGGATTTTTCTCGTTTTCCTGATTTTTTTTTCTTTGTAAAAAAATCATTCTGTCGTAAACATGCTGCTAAAAAATCAAAATTCAAGAAACTTTAAAATAAATCGAACATTACAGTATCTTTCATGGGAAACTTCTCAGAAATGAAGTTTCCCATGAATAATTAATAAGAAGTAATTATTATAATTACATGAAACCTAATAAGGAATTCGAAGATCTTCAATTAGGTTAAGTAGCCTAACCAAAACTTAAATATTTATTTTAAATAGTTTTAGTTTTACTTAAATTCTGATAGAAACTATCTTATGGAGTTCACATTTGTTTAATAAATAAGTAAATAATTATTCTCAAAAAATAAAAATAAAAAAATTAATATAGTGCGATCATGCATGAAAAAGTAATTAAAAATCTTAATGAAAAATAAAATTTTCAGGATTTATTTTCGTTATCAGATCTTTCTCAGACAATTTAAACAAAAAAAAAATCTAAATTTCATATTTGATAAAACACAATATAATATGAGTAAAAGGTAAATTTATTTGTTTTTTTTGTAGTGTTTATAAAAGAAAGTTTGAGTGACATTTCGGATATTACAGCTGCAACTGTAATTGTTTTTCAAATACGATTGTATTTGTTCGGTTGCGAATGTCTGAGAAAAGGATTTGATATTTACAAAAGAAACCTCTAAAATTTCTTTTGTGAGGCATATCTAAGAATTTTTGTGCAAACAGTAACTTTTTTTTATTATTTCATGAGTATTATTATTATCATTCTTACTTTACTTATTTTTCATCTTACATAATCAAAAATAACTTTTGGCTACAATATTTAATAATTAAATATTTTTAAGAAATTTTCGCAAAGATACATGCTTAATGTGGATTTATTTATAAACTAGTTGCGACCCGTGAAATAATCACGGAAGTAAAACAAATTCCACATTTTTGAAAAAAACAAGATTGAAAAAGATGTTCTAAGCTAATTTTTTTAGAAGCCATGACTTCCACAACAGCCCATATGTAAATTGAATATCGGCTTATTTGTTAAAATAATATTATAATATTGTTAAAATAAAAAAAAAGAATTGATTTACCACTTCCGTAGTAGCCAGCGCTGCAGTTTCTCATTATGATACATAATGGTAACCGGCTTCTCAATTTCCGTCGAAATTGAGGCAGTATTAACGGAATTAAAACAAATGCCACATTTTTGAAATGCCCGAAATTTTTTGAAAAACACAAGATTGAAAAAGATGTTCTAAGCTCATTTTTTTAAAAGCCATGACTTCCGTAACAGCCCATATATAATTTGAATGACAAAGCCAAATTTTGTTAAATTAAAAGAAAATAAAAAATTGATTTACCAGTTTCAACAATAACAATAACGAATGTCCAACAGCCAATACCAATAATCCTGTCTGGACAACAATGACAGCACGTGCTTCGTCATTGTCTCCTACTTGTTGAGTAGTAAGAGAGTGGCTACACAGCCAAAATTATGTAAAAACCGAGGTTTTACAAACTCTCTGATAAATTTTGACGCATGAACTTAATGCATTTCAGTGTAAACTTCATTTATATGGGAAAGAAAATCTCAATACGCTGATAATAATTGTATAATCGCGATCCGTCGTAGTGAAGTGGAGAAAATAGTAGAGATGCCATCTTTAAACATGGACATGACGTCATGCCTGACGTGTTCCAACGCTGCACTGTGATTGGTTATTTCAAATTACAAATTTACAAAGATCGTACAACTTTTGCCTATTAATAGGATGATTAATTAATTCATTCATTTATAAATGTTAATTCATCTTATTTGTTTATTTATTTTTAAAATCAAAATCCTTGATTTGATTTTTAAAAAAATCCTTGGGTCAATCAACAATTGATAACAAAGCAGGTAAAATAAAAACTAACTTCCTTTAATAATAAAAATGATTTTCTCAAGTAGTTTTCAGATGAAGCATCATTTCAGTTGTTATATAAAGTAGTCTGACTCCAAACTGAATGAGCGCCAACACACATATCCCGTAATTCAAATCGGCATTCGATAGAGAACGCTACTGTTTCATAAAAAGAACCATTCAGTAGATAGTGAACTAATGATTTTTTGAGCAGTACATTGAAACTAAGAAATCTTCCATCCATACTTTAGGTTGCCTCAGACATTGTCGATGTCTTAGACCTCATCATAGTTAATAATGTAATTTGAAATAAAAATGATTTAATCTGTCTACAGGGTTGTAGGTAAATATAACCCTGATTGGAAGCCTAGGCTCCGACGTTTCAGTAACCATTGGGACTAGATGATATTTACAACCATTTACAACCTCAGAAAAGAAACCCGACTCCATTTTAATGAGGGCTGGTCAAAAGTAATGTAACACTTATTAATACTACTAAAACTTTTACTGATATTGATGCTGGACCGAAATTTTGAAGCTACCCTGTATCATATTTCTGAATTCAAGTGGGCAATAACTTCTGTACCAACATCGCAATTCCATTTTGCTCTTTGCCCGTCTTTTTTAAAGAATTTACCGACCCGAGTAATTGCCATTCCCTGATATAATTAACAATAGTTTGTATTTCTTCAACGAATTTGATTTCTGAAAATTAATTAAGTGGATGTTTTTGAAGAAACCAGCAAACAACTACGAAACTAAAATAATTAAAGCCAAACAGAAGTTCAAGAAAGCAAACAAGATAAAGACAAACAAACACTGCTTGTTTTGGAATTATTAAAGCTTAAAAAGTAAAACTACAAGGAAGAAATCCACACTCATTTGGTTTTAAGAAGGGGATGTAGATCACTGGAATGACAGACAAAAAAATGAATAAAATCTCAGAATAGAAAGAGTAATTTTTAAAAGAAAAGGATTGGACAGAATTTTTTTTCTTTTTTTCCTCCCAAGACTGCTTTATCTATGGATATACGGGACTTCGCTAAATAATACATGAGAATAATTTTTACTTTCTAACTAGAATGGCTCAGCCGGGGAAAAAAGAAGATGAAAGAGAGAGAGAAAAAAAAAAGATTAAAAGAGAAAAAGAGTAAAGTTGGCTACATATATCGTATCTTTTCCAGCAACAACAGAAAAGAGTGCTTTTTTTGCACTGACTTTGAATTACAAATCCCACGGAAATCCATTATTGCGAGTCCTGACGGTAAATTTGCATTTCTTTTGAATACGGTTCAGGCTATTAAAGGTAATGAGACTTGTGTTCGTATGGTTTATCTGGAGCAAAGAAGGAAAGACGAGACTTCCTTTTTGCTTAGCAGACGATTCTTGCTTTTTCAAAATGAGTAAACAAAGTCCTGATTGCTAATTTCTTATTATTACAAACCTTCTTTCAGGTAATTTTTTATTAACATTCAAATATAGACTACTTGATTCTGTATTAAGTGATATCAAGGAAAGCTTTAAAGTTCTTAATTCAGCAGTTTATATCCTTAAACTAAGGTTTTGTACTTGTTTTGCTCTAGCCTTTACTAAGCCCTTTTCTCCATCAGAGTAAAACAAAAACAAAAAAAGATAAAATATTTAAGTCGAAATATGCATTTGCGTCTGACTATTCTCTGCAATTAAGATATCTCAAAAAAATATTTATGTTAGCTGAAACTTAAAAGGAAAAATGATCTCTCTTCAGTTTCTGGAGATCCCACAAAAGGATTTACAGAAAAGATTTGAAGAGGTTAAAATCACTAAATATGTTGCCACTAATGCACCACATTCACAATCAACAAATGTAGGGTGGGCATAAAAGAATGGTGGGGTTTCAAAGGCATATAATGTCGTTCGCGTCCGATGACGAATTTTAATGCACGCGTAGTGTTAACACGCAGATGGTCAAGTTTGTTTCTGCCCCCTTGGTTGTGGCGACCCAGGAGCTGAAAGGGCAATAGGCACAACTTTCGTATCTGAGGGATAGAGCCACCACAGGCACTAATTGAATACCAGTGTGATTAAGGTCAACTTTTTTTTGTGCTGTATCGCACATAGAAGTGTAAGGACCTTTTGTTTTTGCCGAAGCATCAGTAACTGGATCCATCTACCAGGACATGTTGAAAAACTGGTTGTTTCTGATCTTGGATAATGATTACAGCGACTACATTTTCCAACAGGACGACGTCCCCCTCCCCCCGCCCATTTCCATCATGATATGCGAAACCTTCTCAATCCAGACGCTGGATTGGGCGTGTTACAGATGCGGACAATCATCTTCAGTGGCCACCACGATCCCAGGACGTAAAATCACGTGATTTCTTCAAAAACAATGTTTCTGTACTCCCAATGCCCAGACCCAGCAGTGATATCAAGGAATGGATCACCCATGTTGTGGAGGCCATCACATCAACCATGCTTCATCGAGTCTGGCAGGAATTAGATTACCGCTTGGATGTGTGCCGGGTGACGAAAGTGTTCACCCTGTGGTGCAATGAATGTCGCGCATTAAATTTAGATAGTTGCACTTCCAATTGAGAAATGTCATGGCTTACACGTTAAGCAATACAGAAAATACATGTCTTTGAAACCACACCATTCTTTTATGCCCACCCTGTACTTAGTAAGTAGAAACTGTAACAGTATTCAATGACAATTCCTGTTGAGTTTGATATCAATTAGACTCTCCTTTGATGAAGACTTTAGCCACAATAAACAACTTTGGTTAAGAGCTGTTATAAATGGATAAATAATTTGAAAAAAAAAACATAAAAATTCAATTTGAGAAATAGTAAATAAATAATATTATTTATAAATATTTCTGATCTCGACAAATAAAAGCTACCGCACCAACTGCATTTGTCTTACTTTTTTTTAAAAATTTCAAATGAGAAGTTACATTTGAATTAACTATTAATTAATTAAACTAATAATTCAGAAACTAAGTCGTTTTATATGTAAATCTTTCTAGGTCGACTAAGAGAACCAAAACAAAATATGTAAAATTTATAAATTACAAATATTTAATTAGACAAACAGTGATAAGAATGTTTTCTGCTAACTTAGGCTTGAGCTTTGTTACAATTTGGTAACGAATAATGAGTAACTAACAAAATTTTTGCTCTCTTGGTAGTGTAAATTCAATGACTGGATTAAAAAAAAATCCTAGAATATAATTACGGCTGTTGAATATTAAGCTTTTGACGTCAGATGACGATGTGTAGATAACCTTGATCTTACGTTATCAATAGGATGGATTGTTGACAGATGTTTCCATCTGATAGTTGTTTTTTGTTTTTTGTTTTTTTTTTGATGAAATTTTAGGAGACAACAAGAAAAAAGAAACAAAGGTCATCAGATGGCACTCGGCGTCCTCCTTCCTTCAGCACTGCCAATGTAAATTCTTGAAAAATGATAGGAAACCCTTAATATGTTGTCGTCAGATGGTTAGCGGCACTTCCTCTATATCAGGCACGGTATTTATGTAACATGAGAAAAGAAACGAACTATCTGAAAGTATCTGTTTGTAAATAAACTATTTATCGGATATCAGATCCATTACTTCAATAAAAAAAGATCATTAATTCATCTGGTCATACTTATTTCAGAAACTTAATAAAATGAAATGTTATTTTATTACCAGTAGTAAACTGCCATTATCTCTTTGTGGGTGATTCTACAGAAAACCTGCAATTTCAGTCAAAAATTTTTGAGATTTTAAATTACAAGATTTCCTTTTCAAAAAAATTGAGATGATTGCTTTTGACGTTCTAACATCATGATATATGTGGTTCAGGTCAACGCATTTTGGTTATTTAAAAAAAAAAAAGAACAAAAAATGATGGTAGGCTATGTCCACAGAAGTGACTTGTGTTGATAACGATGTCGAATTTTAACAAAAATTATATTCGAAATAGTGAATTTACGTGGGAAAAACTATGAAATAAATAAATAGAAGACTATAATTTATGAATTAAAAGAACTTTTTATCAAAAGAGGAAATCATGTATAATAAAAATGAATCAGACTGTCAATCTTAAACATCCATAAAAAAAATGTAAAAATATAATTACTTATGTCATATATTATATTATATATATTTATATATAATTATAAATATCCTTATTGGCATTGAACAAAGACTGGAAGTGAAAGACAAGTCTTCGTGAAAAACATAGTAGCCGCTATTGTTGATGATCATACTTCCATGGACCCCAAATGTCCACGGAAGTGATGTCCACGGAAATGACGAATACTTATGTTTCTTGACCCATGTGCTCTTCATTTTGAGGTTAGGAACACAAGTCATTCAGAAAATTAAGTTTACCACATTTCAATTATCATGCCTAGAAATAATCATTTTTCTATAGAAAAATTAGGTTCTAAACAAGACCACAGAAGTGATGGGATGAGCTGTGCAAATTAAGAAAAATGAATAAAAAGGTAATATTTTCCTGACAAATGTGCGACTCAGACGAATAAAATCACTTCCCAATCCAAAATCGCCGTGTAAACTTTTGTTTTTAAGTGAAATGGAAGACAACTAGGGCATCGGGTGGATTTTTTAGAAAGTTTAGGAATGTCCACAAAAGCG
>JAFIDM010009631.1:111645471-111696584 GCA_023159025.1 Thereuonema tuberculata
TAAAGATTTTAAATTATCATATGTTTCTTTAATGTTTGTGACATCTGTTAAGAAGCTCTGGACAGAGAGAGAAAATAAAACAAGAATAAAAAAAAAGTGTCTTTTTACAATTTTCAGTGAAGTACACATCCTCCATCTGTCTGTCTGAGATCAAAATAAGTTCAAAATGTTTACAAAGCTGAAGCTAGTTGAAGTTTTAGATTCTTAAGTGATACACGTTAGACCAACAGGTAAAGAGCTATAGGTAAAAAAACCGCCAAAATATGCAGACTTTCAATTTCACTGACACATTGTCCGAAACAACAAAAACACATTTCGCTTCTCAAAAGGACATCTTATTTATTTCTTTTTTTTTTTTGGTCATTGAACAACTAATATTTTTTTTTTTTAATTTTTATACTCCCACTTGTACCGTGATGTATTATCTACGAAATCAATAGTTTCAAAAACAATCATCCAATGAGTCACTGAAGATGAGGATCTTTCAATCATCGTTTCGCTTTAATTAATGCTCATCAGCCAGGCTAACTCACCTCAACAATTCACTGCTTTAATAGGTGAGGACATAGTATCTTTAGATAAAGATTTTTTTTTTAAACTTAGTGTAATAAATATTTATAATTTCTATTAAGTAAAAAGATGCAAGTGAGATGCAGGAAATAAACTATTGTATCTTCATTGTATCGGCTGTATAACACTTAAGCATCGATATTATGTATGGTAAATACGTCATACTAATAAAAACATAATTTTTTTTTTTGACATAAGGTAGAAAGTCTACAATTGTACGTATTAATTTATAAGACATTTTCTTTTCTTTTCTAAAACAGACACTGAAGTGCTTTGCACAAATGTAATAGATTTCCATTGTGAAAAGATGAGGTGATTTATTTTGAGGTCAAGTATAAGAGCGTAAACTTTGAAGATAAAATACCAAAAGTTATCTACCAAAGTTTCTTGAAAATAGCTATAGTATAAACAAAGTCCTACAATGTTTGAACTGCTATTATTATTATTCCTTCCTTTCATCGACTTTGGCCAACTATGGACCACGGGCTAACCCTACCTGACAACGTCAGGGTGAGGCTAGGAAATTCAAGAAAGGGGACGAGATTCACATCCCGTCCAGAAATAACCTGAGATAGTAAGTCCCAGGGGTGAAACTTACTACCCAGGGGACGAAACATAGAAGAAGAAAGAAACAGCCATGCCAACGCCGGGATTCGAACCCAGGTTCCGACACAACGGCCACACGGCAGACCGCCGTCTAGACCGCTCGGCCATGCCGGAACGGCTTGCTATTATTATTATTTTATCTTTTTTTTTTTTTTTGAATGACAAAATGTAAGTTACCCATACGATTCCTAAGACACTGACATGTTACTATCTCTTTCCCGCTGTCATGTCTGTTAACTGACTTTAGTAAACAAACTTCTGTTAATACACTAGAAGTTGTTTGTTTGTTTGTTTGTGTTTTTTGTTTTTTAACTATTTTACAAAGGATATCAATAGAAACCTTATAACATTGATCGTTTTCCTAATTACTATAATTCTGATATTTATTTTTCATTCAGATCGTGTGTGAAGCCTCATAAGATATAACTTCTTAAAAGGAGGTTTTTTTTTTTATATTTATGTTTTTTTATTTCTTTCTTTTACTGTTTTGTGTAATTCAGCCATCTCATATAAGAAATAGCGATTGGAAATTTATCCTTAACTGCAGCATCTGTAACTTTTTTTTAATTTTTTTGTAACATTTACAAAAAGTTTTCGAAGTTAATTTCAAAACGATTATATGGATGTTAACCATAATTTGTTTCGAGAAAATTAATTTGCCTTCATGAACAGAATGATAGTGAAACTAACGTTGAGTGTTCGTTTTGTCAGATTCTACAAGGTAGTGATTTCGAAACTTATCGAAGACCTATTGATAGTTTTCAAAAAATTCGGTGCACCATCTCACCAAATAGTTTTAATTTTTTTGTTTTATTTTTTTCGTTTTTGAAATATATATTTAATATTCACAAATAAATAATGAATAAATAGGCTATACAATATACATACGAGTCGTATAAAGGTATTTAAAATGCAATAGAATACAAAGACATATAATGTACATACAAGTCTTATTAATAGACCATTAAAAATAATAAAGCTATAGCTTAATAATACTCAAAAAAATGGAAATATTGCAACAGCAACAAAAAATAACAATACATTACAACATTGGTAAAAAAAGACAGTAGCCTTACTCATTTTGTTTATAATTGAGACAGCGTGTGGGCATAGCTTCTTCTACTATGATCACAGAAGCAACATCTGTTGAAGATAAAGTAAAACAGGAAGTTAAAGGTGCTGGATAAATCACACTTAATCTGCCATAAAAAATTTAAGAAAATCACTGTTTAATCTAAACTTTTTGGCGGACCCATATAAGCCTTCTCGCGGCTCTTATGGATCAGCGGACCACAGTTTGGGAATCTTTGCATTAAGATACTTAAAAATCGATAAAGATTTCCACAGAAATAACGTCTCAGCGTACGTCTTTGGTACCAGCGTTAGAGATCTTCCTCAAATCTTTAATGAGAAGAACATACCATTTCTGAACATATTATTCATTCTTAAGAAAAAGAATTCATAACCAGTAGATACCTACTCCGAATAAATTTTAATCGAAGAATTTTTTAATTAATTAAAATTGTTCGGTTATAAATTTGAGTGAGTTTTTTCCCTTCACCTTGTAAGGTTTTCTCTAACTACTGTAGAGTTGACTACAGCTCCCACCGAGGTATTATAATGAAGCAGGGATTTTATGGCTCAACCACAATTAGGAATTGCAGATCCGGCCTTAGGAGGCCGGAAACTGCCGTAGACTAAGGGAAGCAAGGAAAGAAATGCACTTATATTGTAATTTTGTACACTCTTCATTGTAATTATTAAACTACAGAAAAGAGACACAATATGAATTTAAAACAGAATAAAACAGATCAAACTTGGAAGTTTGATTTTAAAAAGAAATAAACTTGAAGTAATAATATGTTTTTCATAAAAGTTCTGATTTTTTTTTTTACTCTTTTTCGTAGAATTTTTCTTGGAATTCATCTTATGTAATAAAAAAATAAACTGTTTCTCTGCATGAACCGCTGACGTCATAAGGTCATATAATGCAATTTTTTTTTGAAAATAAAAGAAGTGGATTCTTAGCGCAATTTTTAGTATTATAAGATTTCAAATTTGTGGAGCATTTTAAACCAACAATTAGTCGCTAATGGAAATTACAGTTTCAATGAGATAGTAGGTTTGATTTACTTACATCTAAAAATGAAGGAATTTTGAATTAATTGTAAAATAAAAAAAAGTAATAAAAAAAGATTTAAAAAGTAATTAAAAGTTTTAGTCTGAATAAAATTATGTAATCTATTATATGGTAACCATTTATTGGTAAACAATGTTTCAAAAATGTCAAAGAATCTAATTTGCAGTAATTGACTTACAGACAAATGGATCGGATTCTCGGTATTTTGTAACTAACGTTTCTAAAATTGCAAAGGATTGATAAACAAGATTCTACAAATTCCATTAATAATATAAGAGTTACCTTCCAGTTATATGTACAGCAATCTTTCCTTCATTCATGTTTTAATTATCATTTCATGCGTTTTCATTGACATTCGATGTTTTATGCCTTCGCATTTTTTATAAGCTTTTCCCAATCTCTCTTTAATAATGAATTACTATTGTTAATCAATTTGCGACTACATTCGTTGTCAGTCGATCGGACGTGGCTTTAAGTTGAACTTCAATTAGTACTTTTAGGATGTATCTAAGTTTTAGACTTTCCTTTCAACCCAGTTTACAGGATACTACAATCCTAATCGAATGAAACATTGACAATGTTGAAATTTTATATATCAAAAGCTTTCTTTCAAATTTCCCACATGAAGATCAGGTTTTTGTTTGTTTTTCCTCCATTTCTTTCCTTTCAAACTACTTTAACAGCTACTTTTGGATGAAACAAGCGTCAATGCCTTTAAAGTCAGTTCACTTATATGTCTTTTGAAATTGCTTAAAAGTGAAGGTGCATTGTTGCATGAAATCTAATATATCATCCACACATATACATAAAAATCAAAGTTTGTGTATATGAGGAGCTTAGTTTCAAAACCCGCCATCTCCAAAAATAAATTTTCGGAAAATAGGGGTTTGTTAATGCATTCCTATTGAACATGGCGGGCTTTGAAACAGCACTCGTATCGAAATCGTATCGCAGTACATTGTTTTTGAAGCTAAACTGTATGCAAACGGCAGATTTTGATTTGAACTAGCAAAAACTCCATTGGTTCGAAATTTGCAATTTTTGGAGATGGTGGGTTTTGAAACTAAGCTCCTCATAACTCATATGTTCTCTAAACAATTTTACACTCTTTGACTGAGTGTAAAATTGTTTAGACTGAAAATTGTTTAATCTGAACCAAATTTTGCGTAGTTAGTCTTTACTATCCTGCGGAAAATATAGGCTACCTTGGAACGTCAACATACTGTCCCCTCACCCTGAAAAGGGGTGAAATCCCTGAAATAGCACCTGGTGGCGACAATGGGAATTACACAAATGTTGTGCAACAATTGAAACTAAACTATTGTTGTGCGTAATAGCGCCACGTAGTAACTTGTGGCAAACACTAAAACTAAATTATGTTTGTGGTTAGGCTAAATCTCTACCGCATCCTCTCCTTAGTGAACACGAAATTTGACATGAAGTGTCAAAATCGAAACGATACGTATTAGACAAATTTTCGATATTCCGATCCTAATAGGTGTAAAAGGGGGAAGGCAACCTTTTTTTGATGAGTTTGCTTATCTCCAAAATCGCTTGAATTGGAAACACGAAGTTGTCATGAGTATTCTTTGTCAAAATTGAAAAGAGGCTTTTTCGATATCGAGCCCTAAGGGGTATAAACGGGGGGGGGGGGGAGCTGAGGGGATGACTAAATATTGTTGAACGATACTTCTATAGGGTTTTCGGGTTGCACAATAAGAATATATTAATTTGTACTAATCCCGTGATTGTTTACCAACTGAGAAGGTTTGATGTGATACGGTTATGGAGAAGGGGAGAAATGGGTGGGAAGTCGTATATTCTCCATCTCAATATTAATATAACATTATTTTGTAATTATCGTGTGATTTTTGTGCGAATTGGGAAAGATTCAAAGTGATCTCACAATTTCAATTTTGACTTTCTCATCCAGATCAGGACATCTGTTTTTAGTAACATGTACGAGAACGGGTCTTTCAGCTTGTTAATAATAGAATACATTTACTCTTCGACTTACCAAGATGGATGAAGAGATCCACAAAATTCAATGTTGGTTGAAACATATCTTATACTAGTGTATTAAAAGACGAAACAACAAAAATAATTATGAACATGGGAATGACCAAATTTTACGGAGCTAATAACTTCTCCACGATTGGTCCCTTCTTAGATGACGAACCATCCCTTTTTGACTTTTGTAGGCTATATATTGTGAGATTTTTATTGTTTCTATACATTTGATAAGGACTGCGGGCAGCAGTTGAAATTTACAATTATAGGTTTTAAATACACCAATAATTTTAATTTGTGCGTCTTTCCCGTGTATGTTTATAATTATAAACATTAAATACTGTTATGGCTCGTCTTTGATGTTCCATCAGATGCATGCCTTCCACAAGCTATTGTTAATAATAAATTGCACAAAAACTACCACAAAGCAGTTTTAATGTCTACGGACTTTCTATGTAATAGCGGATCTACGTAAGACAGAATTACGTAAGTAGAGGACCATCTCTATACTATTAAAAATGAATAAAATACACCTACGGGTGTAATGTTTTCATCTTAATGGTTTGTTTCTTTCTTACTCGGTAAAATAAATGACTTACTATGACACTTACTCTTACTTACACATTCTAAGACATAATAATTTAACAAAAGCTTATGAACGAATGAAGAGGCTGGCGGAAGAGAGAAGTAGATGGAGAGCTGTAGCTAACCAATCTGGCGATTGAAGATCAAGAGAGATAGACTTCTTCTAATATTTATAGTTCATTCATACTAACTCAATTAAATACCCCCGCAAAGAAATATTCCAAGTTTACAATTTCATATGTGGGCTGGGCTATATATGCCAAAGTCATAACAGAGATATTGCATATTATTGTTTCAGGGAAAGATTGTAAGTCCTTTAACTGAAAAAATAAATAAGATATCTACATCTCTAGTTCTCCTAAATACGCATGCCAAGTTTTAGGCCTTTAGTTACAGCATTATCCCACAAATTTACAAGAAGAGAAAAATATATAAAAACGAAAAATATTAATTTTCTCTTTAATTTTTTTAAAGGAAATAAAAAGGGAAAACAATTTTTTTTTTCCTTTTTACTGCTTCAATAAAAAAATCCTTTGCAAATTCTAATTAAAGAAACATTGAATCAAATTGAATGTCAAACCCAGTTTTGTGTAACAAAAACCAAGCAATCTCAAACAAGTTGCAATCTATTATACGCTTGCTTGTTAAAAAGACACTACTTTGATTGGAGAGCAAAACTCATTTGCTCAAGATCAAGTTATTCACAGATCAAGTACAGTTTCAAATGATTCCTGCGTTGAAGTCATTTAGTATGTGCAGACCCCATTTTGCACCAAGTCAGCGATTCTGGGACTCAAAAGGTCAATGGCTATATTGGATCGAGGATATCATATTTGTTCAGTTTAGATAAACTCCAATTTTGTCTTTCCTAATCTGGTCAATGGCCACCTAAAATCGGAAGTGAGCGGGACTGGAAGTCGGATTTCTTTCCATTTCATATAGAATTCAAGGAATTATGGTTCATGGGGTTTGGGCTGTGGCGAGTGTTACACACACTCAGACATGTGGAGATCCTAATAGCTCCTCCCTTTAGGGAGTCGCTAAAAATTTAAAAAAATGCAAACCATGAATTCCATCTGCAAATTCTAACCTTTCATGTATTTATTGATTAGCTTTCAGACTCTTTAACTGCCACAGGCAGAAACTTCAGAATATTAAATAATAATTGGAAATATTTATTTTATAAATGTAAAAGTTATAAATGTTAGAAGTACGTTTCTCAGAATGTTTCAGAACAAGAATGAAATTTTGAGATAAATGCAAAGCATAGAATTATCAAGTTCTATCTATGTAATGTATTTAGAAGGAAGTATCCCAACTTGAACGGAAGATATTTAATGTTTAATCTGTTGATTTATTTATGGATTTTAGCCGCTTCGATAATTAAAACTAATTGGTTTCAGGCAACTTAAGTGAATAATATGGATTTAATTAATTTTTAAGAAATACTAAATTTCTGCTGTTTACATTTAATGGATATCGTAGCTTAAAAATAAACGTAAGCTTTTCGTTTGTGTCGCTTTCAAGACTTTCCACACACACAAAAAATAATAATAATAAAGAATGTAAGGAAAATACGGTTGAAGTTTTTTCAGGAAATTCTTGTTCTGTTTTGAAATTTTAATTATTAAAATGTGCAATTAAATAGTATCCTTACTATTGTAGCACTCTGTCTGATATTCTGATACAATGAAAACATCATTCGAACTTTTCTGTAAATTAACAAACACAGTAATGTTAACAATGCTCTCAAACTGCAAATTTGGAAACAAACGCTTCCTTATTATAACTAACCATCCCTTATTACGAATTGCATTATTTTCTATTAAATTCATTGCAGAAATAACCGAAATCTTACTGATATATATTTATAATAATATATATAAAGGAGGATGCTTTTGGTTTGTTGTTTGTTTGTTTGTTCGCTATACATTTCTAGACCCTTTGCCCTATTTAGACCATACTTTACAGAATTACTCTTTAGAACCTACGGAAAAACGGTTACCTTGGAACCTGGAAAAGGAGCGAAATCCATGAAATAGCGCCACTTATGTACCTGGTAGTCACAATGTGCCATCCCTACAACTTTATTTATTGACGTTTATTTAAATATTCATATTCTACTAATACCTAAATACTTACTTAGATTTAAGCCTTAATCTTTAAATACTTATATATCTTTATTCATTTATGAATGGAAATTATTAAAAATGTAAGATTTTAAAAAGAAAAAGCAAACTTCACTGTGAAGAATGAAGAATGAAGAATGAAGAATCATCTTAAAGAATGAAGTATTTTAGACAAAAGTGAGCTCTAACAATTTCAATTGAATAAATTGAACGAATAGCTGTTATCAAACTTCAACTTGAAAGTAATATAAAAAGATTATGACTGAATCAATTACTGTAATCACTTTATTTATTCTTGCATTACGTAAAGCTTCATCCATAATACTGAGAAAATATGTTTACCAGCTAACTAAGTCCTATAAATTGGCATTTGATTTAGAAGTCACTTTTAGAAATTATATTGATTCCGTAATTTCAGGAAAACTTAGTTATTATGTTGAAAACCAGAAGTGACTTCTTGATAATAGAGAAAACTTTATTCTGGTAACTGCTAGAATAGCCATGGAAATTAAATATACAAAGTAGATCAATTGGGAGTGTGGTAATCTTTCACTGTAAAATACTGTCATTGTATGAAAAAAAATCACAAATAAACATGCGTGGGGAAAAAAAAGGGTGAAATAACCATATAACAGCCGAAGTTTAAATCGAGATCCGAGCATCGTCTGTTGAACTTCTTCCTTTTCATTTAACGCTGGAAAGCCTCACAGAAACGTACAACGTACAACGGGGAGGTGAATGAAGCAGCGCTTTATCCTGTACTCTCCACAGTAGGTTAGCTTTTATCATTTGAAATAAATTAAAATGGAAGTTCAAGAAAGGTCCCATTTAATGGTAAGACATTTGAAATAAAAAACAATTTCCATCCGAAAGCTTGCTTCCTGGACAGCATTTATTAATTATGTCATTCATTTTAGCTGACATCCTCGTAAAAACTAAATAGTAAATGAGTTACATCATGGTTGTTGTTTTTTTTTTTTTTTTCAAAGTAACGTAATAGCTATGTCTTCGACTTCAGAGCTAATAATTTTAAAAGTCTTTCTCTATGGAATAAATGATAACTACAATAATGTAGTTAAGTAAAAACAGAAAGTGAAATATAACAGCTTCACTTATTTTGTATGACTTTTCAGTTCCTCATAGATTCCTCATTTTTTAATAGACCTTGGTGGCCAAGCTGTTTGCTATATCTTGGATTTTTTTTTTAATATTGAAAATCGGTTCTAGATATCTAGAATAAAAATAATGCAATGTTGTATATGATTATTCTAATTTCTTACATCTTGGGGTGCTCAAATTATTATTGTAAATTCAAATATTAACTTTATTTTTTATTAGTTATCAATTTTCATTGATTTGTTTTATTTATATTTTGAATAACTGCTGTCATGTGGACATCCAGGTATGATTAAGAGTTAGGGTCATTTCCTTTTATTTAACAAACTTTCTTTGTTAAAAACAACAGTAGGTAAGTCTGAAGGCGATTCATCTTTCGATCCATTTTCGCAGTAGTGCAAAAAGACTGAATTTCCATTTTATTAGTCATTTAGGAATTGTTGTCATTTTTCTAAACTATTACAATGATAAAAAATGCTAATTTTTATTTTTCTCCATATAAATTACTTTGTAAAATATTTTGTACTAATGCTGAATTTAATATAACAATACGATTTTATAGAAATGCAAGGCTAGTTTTTTATTTTATTTTTAAATCTAGCCCCCTTACTCCTCGCAATTATTTTGCTTCCTTGACATTATTATTCCTTTTAAATAAAATTTTAATTTTTAGCCCCGTAAAAGTCTTTTAAGCAATTTCCAATCTTTTTAACTTTTCCTTTTTAACTTTTAACTTACAATTTTTTATTTTTACAATGCATCGGTAGGAACTACATAATAAATAATGACATATTATTATGTAGTTCCTACCAATGCGTTGTAGTGACATCTTACTCGCTTTTATATACAAACAAAGCGAGTAAGATGTCAGTTTATATCTCATTTTAAAAGCCCTGGTTTCCTAATCTGGAATTAGCAACCAATCGATTAGCTTTAACACTCGACAACTAAGTTAAGCAGATTAAACTTGATACAGAAAATAAAGATCAAAACTACAAAACAAAGCTACATTTTCTTAATAGGAAAAAAAAAATAATGATGCAGGGCCACAGCTGTTTCCCTGAAGTCAAAGTGAAATCAAACATAAATTGAAACTTCCGAATGCTTCTGCGGATACATCTTGTTACCAGTACTAATATTAGATTTGAAAAGAGTCTATGAAGATATCTATAAGGTACAACGTGCTGAAATAAGTTTTAAAATTCTAAAGTTTAAAAAATAAATTTAAGAAAAGATAAAAACTCCACTGACTCCAATTTAAATAGTAGCTTACTAAATGAATTGTAATTTACACCCATTTTCGTTCGTTATCGTCCTGAAACAATAGTTCAATGAAGAACTTATAGAATTAACTTTGAATTAATTGAAAAAATTACAATTACATTTTAAACTCTTAAATGTAACATACGGTATTAAAAGACGAGAGAAATTAATGGACAATCAACAATGGATTATACAATGGCTTTTGTAAAATACGTATTCTGAATTTTGGTAATTATCAAGTATCAGAAATCGTTGTTTAATTTTGAGAAAATAATATCAGGCATATTATTACTGATGACTAAAATAATGAATTCACAGAAATACTTCAGAAAAGCTAATGCTAAAAGAAAATCTCAGTTCGTTTAATAAAAATGTTTAATATTGCTACCGAACTTTTGCTTAGGTTCGGTGGCGCTGGGGAACAAAGTGCGACTAAAACGATTTAAAATCACAGAGAATTTATTCATTAAAAAATATATGAAATTTACAGATCTCAATTAACGAAATGTAGCTACGCTCAGGTTCAATCTTCTTCGAGGCTATCCGTATTGGGGCGGCCCTCGTCAACTTCCCCCGACAATTGCGTCGTCTGCTTCGGCTGAGAAGGATCTTGCTTCGTAGCCTTCCTTACTAGTGCGGTCTTCTCCAAATTCTCCCGCAATTGGCTCGTCTTCTCCGGCTTAGCGCTAAGGATCTGTCCGTGGCCTATCAACCACTCAACCAATCCAACTTCTCTCAAAGTGGGGAACTCTCTCTCTCTCTGCGTCGCTGCCTATCAACAGGACCTTCTTATCTCTTCTCTATCCCCGAACTTGGATGAGAACCTCTTCGTGGCTACTCGTCACAAACTAACTCTTCCCTCTGGCTCCGGGTGGAGACCTCTTCATGCGACCGGCTGCCGCCAAAACGAACTCCCTTTGCAGCGTCTGCGCTGCATTATATGCCCGATATTTGCCTTCCTTTCGCTCCGACAGAGTCCACTATTGAGAGGGAGACAAGGTCGGACTGCACTACTCTTCACTGAGGTGGATTTGCGTAAGGCGAATCCACAGTTTAGGGGGGTAGACAATTCCACTGGTAACAATACTACAGTATTGGGCAAAACAAACAGTAGTGAAACATTCCACATTCCAAGCGATAATAGGGCGTGTCCGAACATCACTGTCTATTTCAATAAAAACTGTATATCAACTGCTGTTAGGTTTTGAATCAGTCGGGATCAGAAGAAAAGGTATTTTTAGTCAAATATTACAATCGTTCGTACGATCTAGGACGAAAAGACGGAGCCAACCTTGCATATGTGAAGGAGCTCTTTCAGCTTATGTTTCGGAAACACGCCCCGCGTGACAGCGTGATTCCTGGCGTCATCCAAAAATTCTGACGGATAGATATTGTTTGGACACAGAGTAAAGGGTGCATGAGACGACAATGAACAACAAACGAAAATCACGGTCTTCTTTTGGAACAGGTTCTTACCTGTCATACATCTGTGACGTGCAGGCAATTTCTTCATGAAAACTTTCCTGGCCTTGTTATCTCAAGATAGAAAATTTGCAGGAATTTGTGTGTCCGGCATAACAACGAACATATAGAACTATTGTACACACCTTGGATGGATAATACTAAGTTAGGGCATTCGTGTACTACGTAACTGATATTTAATTTTGTATACTGCTCCCACTCCTGGTTTCTGTCTTTCACTACTGTTTGTTTTGCCCAATACTGTACATTTAATAAAAATCGTAATTCTCAATGCATCAGAAAAAAACTTCCAACTGCAATTGCATTTTCATGTTATCACTAGGAATATCAAAATTAGCATGATCAGAAATTTTTCATTACGACATTTAAAATTCTTCCAAAACATTGTAAAAAGAAATTAATTTTTGGATTGAAACAAATATCCTTTAAGTTTAAATATTAAAATTACTTCCAATTGTATTAATCATGGAGGAAAACAAAAAAAAATTAATTATAAAAAAAATCAGACTATCAAACAAATTTGGCGTAATTAAAAATTAAAACATTGCTCTAGACCTTTCTACACACACAATGTTACAACGAATTACTGAAAGTAACCTTTCTAGCGTGTTCAATTACAGAAAGCTTAATTTTCAATTTAATTTTCATCTGAAATTCAGTCACCTTGTATTAATAATTTTATTTCCATTGACTGTTTTACTTTGATCATTTCAATTCTCTAATTACTTTAAATTATAGAATTATTGATTAGCCAATCATAGCTCCTATATTTAAATTCTATATATAGTTTCTCGCATTCTCATTCTATCTACATTACAGTGTAACAAAAATTTGATAGACTTTTCCATTAAAATTTGCAAAACAATTTTAACTAATCGATTAGATTAATACAAAAAAAAATTATAAGATGAATTTGAAAAATTAAGTTTCTTGCAAGTAAGTAGAAATAAAATTAAAGAAAAACTTAATGATCAGTCATTAAGGAATATTAAACAAATTCGGTTCAATAAAAAGTTACTTTTATTATTGAAACCGTATTTATTTAATGTTTGTTGATGACTGATCACAAACTAAATTATGAGAACAATAGACTTAAAAATTAAGCAAAATATTCTTTTCTTATCAGTCTAAAATTTGAGGCAGTATCGAATTACTAATGACATCGTGATTGTGTATGTGTGAAGGTGCTGTCTGACTTCTTGCAATTTTCTTTCATTTAATAATATTTTCAGTAGTATGGTTGTACTGTGGTTGTAGACACTGTGTGGGCGATGAGTGTATATTTTGTTTTGTTGGGAATTCCATTTTTTTCTTTCACTATCACGTTTGTGAAATGAGTGCCATTACTCAGATACCGCCTGATGAATCTGTTCCCACTATTCATTTAAGAACTTAAAAATAAAACTACGTGTCTACTTCTTAGACTAGTCTTTCCAATCTCACCATACGTATCTCTACAATGATTTCGACAAATGAACATTGATTTGCAGAGATTGAAACTTGTTTAACTTAACAATCTGGATTTTCTTAAAAGTAAAATATGATTAATATTATTGATGAACACGCGAAGTCCTACTATTCCACTTGAACATTTTTCTTCTTGGTTTATCCATATCCTTTTTGTACCATTTCAAATGGTTGAACGATTTCCATAAAATTTGGATCAATTTAAAACACATTCTTTTGGTCTCCGCCTCCCTCTCCCATCCCTCCCGAAATCCTTCGCTAAAAAGGACTTATTTTTAAAAATTTGATACGATGTTGATTTGTGGTCCAAATTAATATTATTTTGGTCTCCAAAATAATTTTTTAAAATGGTCCTCCAACGCTACAAGCTCAGTCCACACTATCTAGTTTTAAATAAATTGCATGCTTATTTTGAGAAGCATTTAATCGTATTTCTCGTACATTTCAATTCTTGCAGTGTCTCTACGTAGACCATCCTTCAATGCACTTAACCAGCATTTCTTGATTGAATTAAATAAGAATTAATAATAATTCAGAATAAATTACATTAAGTTATCTGATCTAAATCACTTTTCAAATAAATTTGGGATTTTATTTGTAAAAAACGAATTCACTATACTTTATGCAATAGTTGTAATTTTTTTTTAAATTCCTTTATTTAGGCCTACGCAGTTATGGAAAGTGAAATTTAAATATATAGGTAGACTATAGATGTTTCCTCCTTCGATCAGTTGAGAATGAACAGGTTGTCAGCTAGTCCGCTTTTAACACCGAGGAAAAAAAAAATACCACAATCTTCATTTTGTATTTCCATTTATTTTTAAGTTATTTTAAGAATCCATTACAAATGTTTCGTGATATAAAATTGGCATAAAAAAATATTTCTAAAGTTATTTATCTCGAATGAAAATTTACTTACTTCTTTTACATTAACGGTATAAAAGCCCAATTAAATTAAATAACACAAAATAATTAATTAATATTATTAATAAGGTCTATTAATATTTTTATTCCAAAAAACATAGTTCAGTTTTAAATTATTGATACTAAATGTCTTAAATATTTTTATCATTAATTTGATGCTTCTTCATGATAGAGGTTCTTATTCAGATTTATCAATTCTAACAAAGTTGGGATTATGAAAGGGACAAATGAGACAAAAACAAAATAATAAGGCTACTAACTCTAAATCTTAAGCCCCGCGAACACCATGCAATTTTTCAGCAACTTAGTCGTCCGATTTTGACGTCACGAGTTGATATAGACAGTCTTGAGCCCGTTTTTATGCAACTTGGCTGCAACTTTTGTCATCCGACTCGAGTTGTTCGTACACCTGCAACTCGAAAAGTTGCATCGAAGTCGCTGGGAATTACCCAATCACAGGGCAGCGTTGGCACACGTCAGTCGTGACGTCACGACCATGGAAGATATGGCGTCCAAAATGATATTCGCCAATTCGATTCGAAGAAAACCGCGTATACAATTAATATCAGAGTATTGCGAGTTTCTTTCATGCAGAAATAAAGTTTATACTGAAATGCAGTAATTGTATGCGGCAGAATTTATCAGAGAGGTTTCAAAACCTCGATTTTTTTTCGGATTTTCCACATCGGCTGTGGGAAACGCATTGCATTATGGGATTCCTTCTATCACGACCGACTCATTTGCGTGTTGCATGGTGTGAGGGGTTTGACAAAAGTTGGCCAACTCGAAGTCGGACGACTAAAGTTGCTGAAAATTGCATGGTGTTCGCATAGCTTTAAGTTGATAAATAATGAAACATTCTAATGGATGTGCAGAAAGTCGTTGTTGAATAGAATTAAGATAAAAAAAAACAATTTTTGTTATGTTTTCTATTTTTATGACAGCATTTTTATAGAATTTTCAAAACAAGAATGTTTTCAGCAAGATGGAATTCTGCAGCAAATGATAACACTTCTCTGATAAAATCAAAGGCACAGAGAATACTGAGATACACTTTGTTTTTGTTGAAAAAAAGTTTTAAGACTCGACAACAATCTACAAAGCCTTTGAAAGAATACTAGCTCCATTTTCGGATAAGGCATCAATTTCCTAACACGTGATCACCGTAAAGCTCAAGTCCCTTTAAGACTAAACAACATAATCCGTACATTTATTAAAAAAGTTTTTATTTCACTGAACATATACAACTGAATGGCTTTCAAATTTTAAATTATAAACAGTGAATTTAGGTCAAGTTACCTAATCCCCAAAACTCTCACCAACCATAAATAACATGCAATAAATTCAGAATTCCTACTTGTTCTACATAATCATTCAGAATATCAAGCAAATATTTCAACAACACAATATTCACAAGATTACATGTAATTTTATGTTATATAAAATCAATAACGGTTATATTGAAATAAATGAAATTGGCACGATAAGCAATGATTATGATTTATAACAACCATTTAGCTGAAGTAATATCTCCAGTTATTTACAGAAAAAAATAAATATATTGGAGATATTTAATATTAAGTCTACATAAATAATATATTTAATTTTTCTTTTTTCTTTTAGGGCCTTCTCTATTTTATAAGGAAATGTTCACTTGAAAAAAGGGAACTTAAAAAAAGGTAAGATGATCATCTTCCGCAAATAATTCAAACTATTTCCGCAACTCAGTAAAAATTATAAATACATAGAGCATAACATAACTCTATTTTCGAAACACTGTAACAGGCAACTGATAAAAGCAATTGATTTCCACCTTGGAAAATAAGAGCAGTGCAGGAAAGTGCCTGTAGTACAGGAAGTGAGTGTAAATGATTTCCCACATATGTATTGCCGGAACAAACGAAATTTCAGATGATTCCATCATCACAGCATTACTGTAATTGTAAAGACGATTTCTTGTTTAATATTGTGGCAGGTTATTGAATTTCCTACAGAAATCAGAAGTACGTCAACTTACTCCCACAACGGAAATTTAAGATCCAAACAGCTGGCAATTTGTTTCGTTTTTCTAGATAATGGATCATTGCTGATTAAACGCCTTCTAAGGGCATTCTTGTCTGAGATTCGTTAATATGATACTCTATGTCATTTGAGAACAGTCATCAAGACTACATAGCTGTGGATGCTGACCAACGGAGTCATATTACTCATTCTGCTCGGATCTGTAAGGCGATTTCTGAAAAGTGATATAGTATCTTCCGTGCAACTCAGATCTTCCCTCCTGCGAGCTTGTGATCTTTAGTCCACTGAAGGAAGCACTCAGGAGTCGCTGCATTTCTTAGGATGATGTGAATGCAATAGTGTGATTAGGGTGGTTCAATGGGGATGGCATCATCGTCTTCTCAACTGATGAGACTATGAAAGTTTGGCAACTACAGATAAAAAAACTTACTTAAATAAAAATTGAGGGTACTTAGTATCGTTTCTTATGAACACTCAAATTAGTAAGTTAATTCTCCAAACACAATGATTTCCATTAATTAACGAAAAAACACAAAAATCGCGATAACTCAAAACAATACAAAATTAATTTCACATCAACACATTATCATCTTTAAAAAACTTTAATATCCGTGATATTTCGTACTCTTTAATCAAGAGCACTTCTTCAGACGGTTAGTGATAAGCTTTATAAACCTATTCCCTAATACAGAGATTCATTACAAAATTTTGTAATGAATTCTCTGTATTAGGGAATAGGTTTGTAAAGCTTATCCCTAACCGTCTGAAGAAGTGCTCTTGATTAAAGAGTATGAAATATCACGGATATAAAAGTTTTTTAAAGATGATAATGTGTTGATGTGAAGATTTTTAGAACATTTACGTGAAATTCAATTTTTAAATACAAAATTAGCTTGTAATTGGTGAAAATAGAACCTATTGTACGTTAACTAAAGACCCAAAACGTTTTGTATGAAACATTGAAGGTCTAACTACAATGAAGGCCTCACAGCCTCACATGTTTCTTGCTGTGTATAATAGTGTCTAGCAGCTCATTGTTCTTTTAAAGCTCTTCTAACCTCTCCCGCCTTGGGGAGGTGAGGAGGTGAGGAGCAGCCATGCGTCTCCCGGCCATATCCCAGACATACTTGGTAGGATTGTGGTCGGATAAACAATGCTCTTCTCTTGAAAATATTGATCTAAAGTGAGGCGAACACGATGAAGCAAAGCCTTGTTGTTCATCCAACACGTCGCATGAGACCTTGTCGACGGGTTTTCCTCGAACCATTGCTTGCCAAACATCTTGGTCGGCCAGTTCTATTTTGGCATTTCGTCGGGCGAAAAATAACCAATCACAGTGAAGCTTTGGAACACGTCAGTCGTGACGTCACGCCCATTCGTTGAAACGGCGTCCCTTCGATTGTCTCCACTTCAGCTCGACGGAGAGCTATTACAAAATTATTATCACAATATTGAGATTATCTTTCAAAAATAAATAAAGTTTATACTTTATTAATTTAATTTTATCCATTAATTTTATCCGTCAAAATTTATCAGTGTGTTTTTAAAACTAGATTTTTTTCATAATTTTACAGTATCGGCTGTGTTCGCATGGAATTCTGGGATAGCCGATCGCTCGCTAGTTAAAGAATTGAAGAATTAACCTCAATAAATCTCAGAAATTCAAAAAGAAAATATCTCAGGATGGATTTGCTAAATTTCTGTTAATTTCTGAATGTGAATTTTGCCATATTAAAGGCTTCAATAATTATCAAATTCAAAACTTGAAAATTACTTTCGCTGTTTGACAGATGAAAAACGGGCACAATATTATTCAATATCGTTCGAAATTCCTTTTTCAAAATGCTTTCTAGAGATTTTGATGCTTAAAATTACTATATTTCAGTGTAAAGATTGTTTCCTGTCGAATGATGATATTTCTTATTACAATAATAGCTTTTGATGGTTTTCAGTGCAATGGAATTGATATATTCAGGGGAGCAAGCTACGAATGATGTCATCAGTGACATATTTCAATTCTGTGCTTTTATTGGTTGGATTTCTGAAAGACATGTATTGAATGTCCTGTCGTGTTCTACCCTGGCAGTTTCATCAAACACGTTTCCTCCAGAGATGTCGCACGAACATATTGGATGGTATTCGCCTAGCTTTACAGAGTATTTGCCTAGCTTTAATTCGGTATGATCTTACATTATCGTCTGTTGCATCTACAAAAGGCGAAGATAGGACATTATCCCTACATCGTGTAGCATTCATGTCTCCTCTTTGAACCCCAAATAGCTTTATCAAGGTTTCCCATTCACTAGTATTAAGGGAATAACAGAGTATTTTTCGTTCTTTCCAGATGAGAGCACACCTGGAATCGCTCTGCAAATCTTGACTTATCTACGAGTGGTACTGACTTCCATTGGTTTTCAATCCAAATAACATAAGTCGCGATCATTTTAAACGCTCCCTCCTCTGACGGAGGATAAGGGTCAGGCAAACTGCTAGTTGCCTAGCATAAAGTCCTCCTTCGTGAAGTCTTCTGTGCACGTTGGAAGCAAATACTAGTATTCCTGTAACCGCAGCAAAGATAGCAATAAGTCGGGATGGAAGTACTGTTCATGAAATAGGAAGGAGAAAATTGGTGACAATAAGGTTCATCTTTACAACTAATCAATCAATCTTTAGAATCAATCTCTTTCTTTTGGGAGAAGGGGACTTTGATGGAGATCTAACAAGGACTGGGACAGGTTCAAAAAATGATGGCAACTGAACGACTTCTATTGAAAGACTGAATGAAAAAGATGGTGCACATCGACGTGGAAGGTTGGATGAAATCGGAAGAAAGAGGAAAGCACGTGGACGAAATTTGAAATGTGGTTGTTCCGGAAAACGGTCGAGAGAAAGCAACGAAAGTCAAATAGACGAAGATATTGCTCTAATTTATCGATACTATTGCAAGACATTTGCTATTTTAAACTCCTTTCTTCATAATCCGAACACGAATTGACGAACATCTTCCCAACAGCCCCTTTTACGCTGTAGCTTATTTGAACGACCTAAATGACAGCGCCACTCATTTGAATGCGACAACCTAACACCGCAGTAATTTCCTTGCAATATATCCAAGGTTCCCGCATTTCCAACTCATTACCATTAAATTGCGATTTTTCTGTTTGTTTGTTTTTTTTTTTTTTCTTAATTAATGGAAACCGTATGTATATATAAATATACAGGTAACTGACTCGTTTACTTTGAATTTTATCCACGTTTTCTATTCACCCCAATGGCAAATCGGATGCCTAGAATTGTTTGAAATTTGAAGTCATCTACTTGGAAATTCGTGCTTCCAAGGTAAGTAAGGGGATATTTATAAAAAAAAAGCATTAATATAGCAAGAATTAATGAAACAAATACAACTTTAAAAATTACTTAATTATCATTGGCATATTTAGGCTTATTTCAATTTTTTATTTTACGAAAAAAACGCAACCCTTATATTTAAGAAGTTAAAATCATATACAGTCGGACCTCTATTTAACGAAGTCGCTAAATCCCGAAAAAAAGTTCGTTATATGGAAAATTCGTTAAATAGAGATTCACCTTTGAAATTACTTTAAACTACATAAAACAGATTTAAAATACATAAACAATAAATATTATTAAAAAAAGAAATAATTTTAATGACATAAAGCATTTATTACCACGTGAGTACTTAAATTTTACTAATAGTCTGCTAATTTTGTCTGAGTTTTGTTTTTTTGAAAAAAAGTTGGTTTTTTTTTTTTTTTTTTTTTTGCTCGTAGTACGTCTCACATCTTTGCAATGCACCAAAAACCCTTTCAGTATTTTCTTCAAATTGTAATCCGCGTCGGATTGTTTCAAATGATTTTAGCATTTCTTCACACGAAGGTTTTTTGATTCCTGCATCATGATCATTACCATTTTCATCATCTTCATCTTCATCGCAATTCATTGCTGTATTGTTTTTATTTTTTACACTGTCTAAAATATCCGATACAGTTAGTGCTTCCGAGGTCTCAACTTCAAAATCAAATGAAAGATAATCATCAATCAACACATCATCAACAATTTCTTCTATTTCCCACAGCTGTATCCACATTTCTTTCATTTCCTCTAAGGGAATATTAATAATAAAAATATTTCAAAGGAGAAAAAAAAATAGATACCAAGTAAAAAGTTCGTTAAATAGAAAATGCACTTCGCTATTTGGAGGTTATTTTACGAAGAAATTGGCAAAATGTTCTTGGTTCCAAAGAAAAGTTCGCAAAATAGAGAAATTCGCAAAATAGAGGTTCGTTAAATAGAGGTCCGACTGTATAAAAATTGTAAAATTGCATAAAATGGAGCTTACTAAAATTGCAGTTATCGAAAAAAAAAATGCTGATCTGTTTGAGAAATATTAGAGATTTTTTTTTTCCGAAAATTTTGTGAATGTTCTATCTGATTTTGGATTGATTGCCGCAAAAAGTAACACATACACATGCACATATTAGAAAATTAAAAAAAAAAAAAGAATTCTTGGGTAAAGACTCCCTCAACAATCAATGATATGGAAAGCCCATTCTTAAACATATCTGCAGCAAAATCGCATTACAAAATAAATCCATAAATAAATATTTTTTTTAGAATTTCTGCATTTTTTTCATTAATTCTTGCTTTATTAGTAATTTTTTATTTATTTATTTTTTGTAAAATAAATCCATACTTGGATGCATTTTGGATTTGCGGTATTTCCTTAAATTTAGAAAGACATGTGATTTAGCAAGACTGCTCAAGCTATTTATCTGATCGATTCATTTTTTTTTTTTTAACAATCAACATCGTAGTCCTTAATCACTTATGAGATTCTGCTATAAAACAAATGATTGAAAGTTTTCTAGTTTCATTCTTTTCCAAAATATTCGTAATTATGGTACGAAGTTAAAAAAATTGATTCGTATATTTATTCTTATTCCTACCTTTCACATTCCATAATGACTTGTGTATTTTTTTTTTTAATCTGTGTTCTCATTCGTTTTAATTAAAGATTATTATCGATTGTTGGCAGGAAAACGAAGGGGAAAAAAAGTCTGCAGACAGAAAGAAATGAGTTAATCAAATTAATTAATTAATTAAATGAAATATACACTATTAGTCTTATTCGTCACCAATCTTCTCTAATTACGCTTAATGGGGAAAAACAGAAATGCATTTATTGAAAGACACATTATGTTATTTTTAATTTCTTATAAATAAAAAAGAAAAAGTAAAAATAGTAATTTTTTACGTCACAATTTATTTCTAAAGATTTTTTTTACTTTTATATAAACAAGATAACTAATGCTTTTAGACAGTGTCAAAAGCAAAGCGGTCCCATAATAATAGTCCCCTGTCAAATGTACATCCGTGTGCTCCTTGATGATGCAAGTGTGGAAGTAGTCTCAATCTCTTCGTTTTACCTTGGAGATACATAATTTCGATGGTGCCACTCTTGAAAATGGTGCGTTTGAATTCTGCGGGCAAGAAACAAAATGGCCGCCATCGCAAACACGTTTTCCTATTTATATCAGTAACCGTTGGGATTACGAAAAAACGTTTGAAACAAAACATTTAGCTGCACAGATTCTGCACAGAAAAGGTTATTATAACTTTCAATGTAGGATCAACCGTTTTCTTATAAAAAGTACTTTTATATTTTTCAAAACTAAAAATAAATATGTCAAAGTATGAGGGTTTTGCAAGCGCATATTTACATGCTTGACATTATTTACATGGCCACTGGATAATTCTAATAATAATTAATACATTAAACACTAATAAATTAAAAAATATCCCCTTTCGCTTATGTTGTGCCGTAGGAAATTGAAAGATAAAAAGTACCACTATAGTTTTAACCTTTAATGAAAATACTGTGGAAGAAATACAATGTTTACAGATTTATATAGACAGAGTGGAGACAATAGTACTTGTCACTCCTATAATTACATTTTTAATTATAATCATAGTCACTTTCAATGCAAAACTCACTTAGATCTAAATCTTCATCATCGTCTAGCTCGCACTCTCCCATATTGTCACAACGGTCGGGATTACCTTCGCACTTGCACATGTCAGTACATCGCAGTCCATTTCGCTGACATGTACCTGGAGGAGAGCAATGCCTTTTAGAGCAGGAGCAGCGACAAAGTTCCAAGATAAGCTCTGGTGCACAAGGGTTGGTACAAGCAACATGCTCGTATGCACTCCCTACTTTGTTCCATCCAAAATCTGAGGGTGGTGGGTTATTGGGATGCTGAATTAGGTCCTGATTCCACTCAAAACACTGAAGGTGAGCCCATAGCAATGCCAGATCCAGTGCAGATCTTGTTGCAGGAAAGTTCTCATCTTGACATTGTTTCTGTGTAAAAAAACAATCATCGCACATTTCCTATGTCGGTCAGTGTTGTTTTGGGGATTCAAAGCTGACAAATGAACGCTTCCAAGTTAACATCTGACATCTTCAGTGAGTGACAGTGTAGTCCCCAACTTAGCCAAAGCTTCCAGCAGCGTTTCACTTGCGGAATTAAAAGCTTTCCACCACTTTATTTTACCTTTGCCAGCAAATGATCCTGTTACATCAGCCCCTGAAAATGCGTGTAATCCAGGGAGTGCAGAGGCTTTCAGAGGTCCAAGTGCTCTGTAAATTGAACCTAGCTGAACGAACCTTTTCATGCCATGGCCGAGGAAAAATGCAAAATCGTTCGAAAGTTGAGGATAACGCAGTAGTGCTAAAATCAGGACATCAGTATCGGGGGACAATAAATGAGTAGTTTTAACTCCTTTCTGTGCTAAATAAGCTGCGTGTAATATGATCTATGTGTCGGCCTCCTCCTGCGTACTTGCAAGACTGGACATATCATCGCCATGTGATGAAGCTGCTTTGTCCCTCCAACTGCCCATGTTGGAGAATGTATAGTAGGCCTCTTGTTCGTAGTCAGCATGTAGTTTCTTTAAAAAAAACAGACAGCATCAGCTAGTTCGGCCTCACGAATAATGTTTATGTGGTTACTTTGAGTGATTGAAATCACAGGAAGTGGACAGCAGGTTTTCCAGTTAGGTGGGTTTGTACATGTTATTATTGTTGGAAGAGCACTGTCAAACGATTTTACTGGACACTCATTTGGTGAAGCTAATGATAGTGATGTGGGCCCGGTAGCCGAGTGAGTAAGGGCGCTTGGCTGCGGGTTGGAGGTGTAGGGTTCGATTCCCGGCCTCGGCGGAGGACGGGAATTTTTCCACGCTTCTTTCTCCTCCAAACGGGCCCTAGGGTCTACCCAGCCCTCTATAGAATGGGTACCGGGTTTCTTTCCCGCGAGTTAAAGGCGGGCGAGCGACGAGCCGACCCCCCGTCCTCAACTTTGTCCCGTAGGTTCTGAACACTGGAGCCTACCCTCCAGTTGCATTGCGCGGTCCTCTGGGCCTGATCGCAACTTTAACTTAATGATAGTGGTACAAATGTATCAGAATCTTTCATAACCTAATACACAGTTATGACAATCCCATGAAGTGTTCTCCTACCATCTGCAGTGTCTTCAGAAAGTCAAGGTTGTCCGCAGCACAATTTATAAATCTATTTAGTACAATGTCTGGTGACATGTAAATTCCATCATTGTCACAAATTCTTTTCAAAACACTTGCTGCAATTTGTGTTTCCAACTTTAGAACACAACTATAATCAATGCTACATCCAATACTATGCACAAGATTCACTAGGAAATGACTGCGGGTTGACCGATGAATTGTCAGCCCGATAGTTGTTTGAAGTGGTAAGTCTCTTGTATGATAAAACTGAGGAGACTGCTTGTTTTCAACTTGCCTGCGAGAGAGACAATTTGCCATCATAATTTGTGACATGTGACAAGCTCGCCTTTCAACTTCATGTTTTTTCTTTTTCTCTACTGAAATGCCCTTCTTTACCCCAATGTATCACTTAAAAAAGCAATTAATTTCATTTGGAATAATACTACTGAGATCAGTATTCTGGAACAGAGCCATCAAAATTCCACATCTTTGATTTCAATACAAGATTTCTGATTATGTTTGCAGCCTGAAACAAAACATTCAGTTCTGTCATTTTTTGGTCGCCATAACTTTCAGCCTCTGCTAACAATTGAAAGGCTGAGTGCAACAGTGGTGTAACCCTCTCAGAGGTCGAAATAGAGTTAACTACGCCATCGGTTATTATTAACCTTGAACTATGTATTAGAACTGATATATGCTTAATAGAAACATCCTTCGTGAGTTTACAAATGAAATGAATATAACAGAAACACATGCAAAACTGGCTTTTGTTAACTTTGCAGTCCAATATCTCAGTTCTTTAAAAAAGAGGGTTAGACCACTGTTGCGCTCAACCTTTCAATTTTTCTCTGGTACACTTCATGGAAATTCGCTCTGGTTTGTTACACAGTCTGGGGCGAGAAAATTCAATTTTCTTGTCCGATAGCTCCGTCTCAATAAATACCTTTAACTGCCTACGTGACATGGACGATTCCTGTACATTATTGGAAGCACAAAAAGTCTTATATGTTTCTTCAAGAATATCCATTGCAAAAATTTGACCTTCTGACAGTTTTTCTTCCAGAATATTGATGAATTCCACTTCTGACGCCATTGACGAAATACTCCTCTGCTCGTGCGGATGATTTTCAACATATCTCTGATTGTCTGATCGAAGAACATTCGTGACATATTGTTACCAGTGGAATTGTCCGACCCCCTACAAAAAGTGGAGTCAACTAACTCCAATCCACCTCAGTCAAGAGTAGTTTCGCCCGACCCAGTCTCCCTCTCTAGAGTGGACTCTTTCAGAGTGAAAGGGAGGCTGGAATCGGGTTTATAAGGCAGCGCGGAGTCTGCGAATTCAGTTCGTTTGTGGGCAGGAGCCCAGAGAGAGAGTTCTCCAGGGAGAACTTCCGGTCAGGGAGTGGTCCTAGAGGTCTGATTATTTGGACGTGATCCCCTACTTTTTGATGCTGAACACAATGGTGGAGGTTTCATTCTAATATCTCTAAATGTTTAACGGCTACAGAGTACAACCAGACAGGATAAAAGCAAGAACGGTCCTCTAGCGGTTTTACAGGCAAGCTGTAATGTTGGGGCCGCTAAAAATCTCTTCTCGCTTTTTACCCCTTGTCATAAAGCGCAACTTTCTTAATATCTTACAATACATCGTTGTAATTTAAAGAATAAAATAGATTGCAGTACGATGGATAGAGGTCAGCTCTGCAGATATAGCAAACCAATCAATCTAACTTTCCGTAGTATAGTGAATTAATAATAAATTCTGCGACAAGTAATTAATAATAAATAATTTTCTGCCACTTGGTGTTGTTTTTCTCTTCGACTTCGCTTTTACTGCGTAAAACTGCATAGCTTTTACTATTGTAGCTCCGGATTCGTCGTTCAGTGTATCTCATCATTGATTGATAGATCGCAACTTAGATTCTTTCAAGCTCCTAGCTGTTTTTTGTTTTTGTTTTGTTTTTTAATTTTATTTTCTTGCCCTTCTTTTGGTTGTAATGTGGAACCGAAATGGTAATTAGTATATATCTTGCTTTTTTTTTGTCCATCATTTCTCTTAACATAATAAACTTACTGTAGATTCTCCCATCTTCCCTTTTATATTGTTTTTCCATTTTCTTATTTTTTTTTCTTTTTATTTCCTTTTTTTTCTACTATCCATTCAAGTGTGTTTAGGCTAGCTCTTATATACTATGAAAGATTAAGGCGTTTGCCTTACTGTTGCGCTCCTTACCTTTTCCCACTTTACCATCTAGTGCAACTGATGTTATTATCTTTCTTTCAGATTCTTCTGTTTCAAATGTATCTATCAGATTGCCTTTCTCATCATTCCGGGTGCTTAAGTTCATGGCGATAGAACTTCTCGTAGCTGACCTGCTTGTTTATTTTCCTGTCAGATAATATCGCGGTTCCTTTGGCTGTCTTTTTGCTTATTACTGCATTACTAATGCTTCCTCGTCTCTCTCCTACCAGCCGCTGTTCTTTCTATTGTTAAGTTACTCATCTTTGTGCATGTCCATGGACTAAATAATCTAACTAAAATCCTTCACATACACAGAGTTTCAAACAGCATCAGCAATAAATGCTTCTTGATCTTTCCCTTCATGTTTGAAGCCATTCCACAATGGCTTCCTGAGAAAGGCAACAGGAAACCACCTCAATATCTATTCCCCAGGATATTCTATGAATTCTTCTAAGGTTTACCGTGATTGGAACTCTAAAAGATCCATAAAATACAACCCTGAGAAGGAGGAGCGATAGTTGCAGAGGTTTAATCTCCAAATACTTTAAAGATGTTCTGAGAAACGATTATTTTTTCCGGGAGCTCGTTATGGAGCTCGAATTGTTTTTTTTTAGGGATTTTTTTTTTTTTTTATATCTATGTAGTTTTTACGTTACGAAACTGTTATTATTAAAAGAAATGTTTTAAACTTACACCTTGGGGTCAAAGATTATTCCCCCCCCCCTCATTAACTGTTGAGTCCTGTAATGATACCAAATTGGAATCTGGAAAAAAAAGGCCGGCATGCAATACATAATGATGTAATTTTTTTTCAAAAGGGAAAAGCTAGACAGGAGGAAGTAAGAAGAAGAGGGAAAGCACGAATTTCCATAATGACAAAAGGCAGATGAAGACACCTACCAGGTATGTCCAGTATTTCCACGACCAACATATCATAGGGTCTAAGTGCAAAGTCGCCAATAGAGAAGCGTTGAATATGGGAAAGAGATACATCAAAAATGCAAGTGAAGTTATCCAATGTGAAATGCGGAGATGGACATGTAGAAATATAATGTAATCTAAATTCATCCGCTATTGGAGGAACTCACTCTTTTAGAAATTGTTAGGACTAAAGTAAACAAACGTTAAGACACTGTTGGCATAAATTGCAGATGAATTATGTTGTAAATGGTAGTAAACCTTCGTAAGAGACTAAGAAGAATTAAGTTACAGAGCCTAAGTAAAACATCTTTTTTTTTTTTTTGCAGTGGCTTTTAGTGCGAATTGGATCCCTTACTTCTATTATCAGGTTTTAGTAGCTTTTTATCTAATAGGATATTTCCAAAACAACCATCTAAATGGAGCAATTGTTCTTTACTTAGACAGAAAAATCATCCTATTAATAGGCAAAAGTTGTACGATCTTTGTCAGGCATGACGTCACGCCCATGTTTAAACATGGCGTCTCGAATATTCGTCTCACTTCACGGCGACGGATCGCGATTACATAATTACTATCAGCATATTAAAATTTTCTTTCCCACGTAAATGAAGTTTACACTGAAATGCATGAAGTTCATGCGTCAAAATTTATCAGAGTTTGTAAAACCTCGGCTGTGTAGTCACTCGCTCACTAATGAACAAGTAGGAGACAATGACGATGCATGTGCCCTTATTGTTGTCCAGACAGGATTGTTGGTATTGGCTGTTGGACATTCGTTATTGTTCTTGTTGAAACTGGTAAATCAATTTTTTATTTTCTTTTATTTTAACAAAATTTGGCTTAGATATTCAAATTATATGTGGGCTGTTGCGGAAGTCATGGCTTTTAAAACATGAGCTTAGAACATCTTTTTCAATCTTGTGTTTTTCAAAAATTTCAGGATATTTCAAAAATGTGGCATTTGTTTTACTTCCGTTAATATTGCCTCAATTTCTACGACCCTATTCTTTTAGGGCAGCAGGATGCCATTATGTTTCATAATGAGAAACCGCAGCGCTGGCTACTACGAAAGTGGTAAATCAACTTTTTATTTTTTTTTATTTTAACAATATTACAACATTATTTTAACAAATAAGCCGATATTCAAATTACATATGGGCTGTTGTGGAAGTCATGGCTTCTAAAAAAATTAGGAATCGAATTCTTTGCTTGAATTAATTTTTGGGTGTGGTTGTCGTCACATCATATTACCTTTATAACATAGCAAATTCCACAGAAATTCTAATCTCCTTTTTTTTGATACAGACTGCGAACTCTTCTAATCCTGTAATTCTCATCGATTTTTAACAGATTAGCAAGTAAAGCAGAATAACGAATATTTGGATTTAAAACGACTAAATTTAGCACATGTCACTTCAATTATTCAACAAAAAAATTATAAAAAAATTATCTTTTGTAAAGTAGTAAAAAGTCATTGGCACTCATCAATTTCAATTAAATAAACTTCAAATAAACAGTAAGAAATTTTGGTAAGTATTTAACAAAATAATTATTTGTTTTGATGCATTCAAAAAATCTGGCAAATCTGATAAACTTACATTAACATTCGATTGAAAATACATAAAATAATCTGAATCCAGTTTGCTTGATTTGTTTTTTGTTCTTTTTTAAAAAAAAAAACAAAAAAAAAACCCTGAATGGCAACTTGATCCAGTAGTTAAAAATTACTTTAAATTCAAGGTTTGTAACTTCATTCGAAATTCAGTACAAAATAAGATATTTTCTGTTAATCATACAGTATATCATATATTGATGTAGTTCAAAGACCATTAATGACAAAAAGAAAATATTTGAAATTTTATGAAATATCTAGCAAACGATCAATTGTCCCAAAGAGTTATTTTTAGGTTTTGCTGGTTTTAAATGCTTCGTTGAAAATTAATTACCAGCAATTAATTAATATGAATATTTATTAATTTATTCATTAATTTTAGACGATATCAATCTTAGCCAGGCTTTAGAATTTAATGTTGCAAAACACCAATTCAAAAATTCCTTGACAGGAAACAATTTGTAATAATGTGTGACGACATTCAATACACAACATTTATCTTCCCATGAAATATCAGGGACCGATGAAGTCTTAAAAGAGATGATAGCAATACTAGATTTTTTATTTAATTGTATCAGATAGTAATGAAAAGATTTAAATGAATAATAGGTGGACGTAAAACAAAATTAGGTGCTATGTTATGTTATGTTATCTGGTGAGTGTGGGTGGCAGGGAAGCCGAGCACCGCGACCGTTGGTCTATTTTTGTGTTATCCCACGGAAATAAGGACAGACGGAGAGAAAGACTGAGAAAGTATGGTGGGAGAATTGCAGGGGAAACGGGAGAACCCCGAGAAAACCTGCCCAGTGCGGATCATCCAACAATCACGAAACCCATATACGAACCAAACCCCGACACTCACAGGAAAATTGGGTTTACAGAGGATATTAAATACTAAAATATTTGCCCGTCATATATTAGGATTAAAAAATGAAAAATGAATGTATTGCTAGGAACTTAAATGAATTTGATTATTGGAAGGCTTGATGCGGGCAATACTGGGAACTGACGGCGCTTCAGCTTGAATGGCAAATTGACATAATTTGGTTGAAAATCTATCCTGGGAATAGTGACGATATCTGTTGGTTTACGAAAGAACTTCTGTCGTGATTAATTTGCGACGACACTCCTTAACGACCAATCGTGTGCCATTACAGGGTCCTTTCTTTGGATTGAGATTGCGAAGGAGCATCACAATTGATCCTTTCTTGAGGCTCAGCTGATGCGATGGAATATTGGAAAATGTGAGTGTGAAGAAACTCTTCATTCATCACTTGGATCATCCGACACTATTACATCTGCGCTGCAGTAGATGTGAAACTTGCCGGTCAGCTTTCTGATCTATTGCGTTACACAGAGGGATACACACACAGAATTCGAAAACTATATACAGTATATTACGATATATTCAACACAAAAGTATTATCATTGATATTTAATTATTCATTATATTTAATATTAAATTATTTAACATCTTTAATTTATTTTATCACTTATTTATTAATAATAATGGTTGTTAATATTATTACATTTTTGGACACCTTTCTTATTTTAAATTTCTAAATTATACATTTTTAAAATTAAAAATTACATGATAATTAACAATTATGATTTTTTTTATTATTATTTCCGTTTGCTAATTGCTTTTTCCATTTGAAAACACAACAACAACAGTTGTTCTGTTAACAACTACAATAACAGAATTTTTGCAAATACAGAATTATTTCATCAATAACAATGATTATTTATATCTGTAAGACATTTTTTCATTCAATAATTTAGCCTGAAATACGATTTTCATATGAAAATTCTATAAGTTTTCGCAAAAAAAAATTATACTATATTTTTTTTTTTTTATCATCTGTTTTCTTATGTCTTCTATTAACACTGTTAAATCGCAATACTTGATAATATTCCATGACTTCAGGTGCATCATCATTGGGATATTATGTAAACGTTATCCTTTATTTACTTTTATTTTTTTGTATGCTTATTAGTAATTTCCACTGTTCTATATTTTATTCTGTAATTATTTCATTTTTAATTGTATAATTTAACAAACTTAAGGTTACATTGTCTTATTATTAAAAAAAAAGTTATCGCTGAAAAAAGGTAGATATGGAAATCTGCCTATTATCTCTAGGTCTGAGTTCATTTCCCAAAGTTCTTCATTTACTTTTCCTGGCGGAAAAAATATTTTGGGAATATTTGATATTTAAATGATATTATCCATTTCTAACCCTTTAACTCTTTTGAAATAAAAGAAATAGATGATGAAATTAAACGATATTTATCTATTTAATGAGGTTTTGACAGATCTGAGATACACAAAAAAAATCAGACAATGATGTCTGAAACAATGATACACACAATACTGAAATATTTATTTAGAAAAAAGGTTTATGTGACAAACAAAATACAAATGTTCCTTGTGGTACATGGAAGTCAACTTCCACGTTTTCTGAGGCATAGCACGTGTTCTATATGCTGTCCGTTGCGTTGCAGGCAGTACTCGTAACACTCACGTATATTCTGAAAGAGAGGTTGGCCTTCATTCCTCTGACGCACGTCACAATCTTTTGACGTAAGTCACCAATGGTTGCCAGTGGATTCTTTCAGAAAATGGATTCCTTCAGCTAACCCCAAATATTAAGCGTCCGATGATGTAAGATCAGGTGAATGAGACGGATATGGAAAGGCTGTTCCACGGTAAATGATGGATTCCCAAAATTTACATTTTTGCACCTGAAGCATGACTCTCGCTGTGGCAAGTGGCCCCATCCTGCTGGAACCATTGCATACGAAGTACACAGAATCTGCTGAGATCTCTCAGAAATGCGTGAGAGTGTTTTCTCTATACCGCACCTGATTCACAGTCATAGGATTGTCATGATCATTCTCAACAAAATAAGGGCCCAAGATGCTTGCTGACACCTCACACCATATTGTTACAAGCTCACTATGGAAGGGTTTCTCCACAATGATGTCTGGTCGTTCAAATCTCACAAAGCGGGTTGTCTGTCGATTGGTAAATCCATTCAAATGAGTGTGGCTTTCATCAGAAAACCAGACATTTGACAGGAAAGCTTCATCATCATACGCTATAGCTAATATCGTTGCACAGTAAACGATTCTCGCGTCCTTCTCGGCACTGTTCAGACGTTGTCCGATCTATATCTTCTAGCAAACCCATCAATTTTCTTGAACATTCGTCCCGCAGATGTTTGACTAAGATATATTTATATATTTTTAAGGATGTTCGTCGGAGATTTCTTTTAGGTGACTGTAATACCAGCTCGAGGAGCCTTTCTCGATTCGCATTTGATGTCACTGTACCTGGACATCCGGTGTGTCAGAATGCTGCCCGTCGAATGTAATTTTTTAATGATGGCTTACTTAACTCTGTTTGTGGGTGATGGTTTTGAAATCGTTCTCGAAATGCATTTCTAACGTATAGCAAACTTGGTCCATTTAAACGTTCAACTTCGAATGACCGAAATAATGCTCCAGAGTAAAAAATCATTCTTCAGTTGTTAACACCTTTAGAACTTCTATCAAGCTTCAACCAACATAGCCATACTGTTACGTTTCCATGAGGTCATCATGTAGTGCGCATGAGCAACAAAGGCTTGTGACGTTCAGTATCGTTTGTTTTGGCGCATACCGTAGGTATATGATTCATGTTCAAAATTGGCTTTAAAAGTTAATTTCCTTTGGTACGAATTTCATTTTCATTTTTGATACTAATTTCCTGCAGTTTTTTTTTTTAAATATTTTTGACCATTGCTTGAAAATCGTTCGCTGTGTCCTTTTGTAGGAAAGAATGAAGAAAAAAAAAAAGAGCAGCTATTAGTCAAATGTCAGAGGCTTTCCGTTATGGAAAGGATTAGTAATCCATGGAGAAATCAAAAAGGATTATGTGATCAACTACGTGAGTCACGGAAATGTTTATCATATTAAATCGACGAAAGAGGATTTGTGGTGGTCTTTAATCAGAGTAGCTATTACGAAAAATTGGGAGATATGAATTAAAGCAATCTAAAATTGTCTAGACTTGAAAATCAGAATTAATTATTAGAAACGAATTCTCAATTTTCAATAAAACACTGCTACAGTATTCAATGGATGATATATTCAGGCTAGACGTATTTAATTGTAATAGCTTGATGTAGAATTTCTCAGGACATGAGATTTGAATCTCCCATTAGGATCAGAGATGGTTGAAGATATTTTAGAAATGAAATTTAAAATTTTTAATGTTAAGAAATCACGCAGATGCAGAACTGCTTGGTAACAGAAATTAGATTACATATTGTTTCTTTGATTCACATATTTTCAAACGATTTTTCAATTTGTAAATATGAAGATTCATAATTATAATTTTAATCATGATTAACTGTGATTACTATTAAAATTTACAACTTTACGTGTCTTATTTGTTCCATACTTTCAAGAATAGGCAGAGCTTTAAAATAGCTGTTGTTGGAACGTTTAAGAACACAGAAGTTATTCATTCTAAATGGCAGAACGTAACAATAACCCTAACCAAACACCATTAACAAAATGATAACCGAAGATCAAATAAGGTATTAAAAGATGCTTCATGCATTTTCTATATGAAAAAAAATGATAATAGAAATAGAAGTAATGGAAAAATTTTCAAAGAAATTCGATTTTTTTAAAGTTATTCATTTTTAACAATAGCAAGCCTGCTTGATAAAAGTAAGAAAATATTAACAGAATGGAACAATAAAGTTAGAATACCTTACATCTATCGACCTTACATCTATTGTTAAACAAAAAAACTTCATAAACCAATGTGAAGTAGGGGAAGGTAAGTAATAAGATGAACGTAAGCTTCAAATTTTTTCCCTCGGCTCAGTAAGTGGTTTAAAAACCTGAAATTTGAAAGGACACTTCTTGTAACCTTTATGTTCAATAAAAAATTATGAAACGCTGTTATCTCCTCTCGAATTATGAAAAATATTTCACCAAAACAAGAGCAATTTTCGTCATCTTAAGAAGGGGTGTGGATAAGATGACGAACAGATAAAAGTAATACATTACGATAGAAACATTATATTTTAAAAATGCAGAGAAACAACTTCACTTACTAACGTGTGGCATGAAGTGAAAAAGTCAAAGATGAAACACTTAAAATACAACAAAAATTTAGAAGAACATTAGTGTTGGCTGTGGCACGTTATGTTTCTTTGCTGCAGCATTTACACTTGAGGTTTAATCTTTTACTTCAGCAATAGCTGCATTCATTGTCTCCTTATCCCACTTTCCCTGTCACTTTTTCTTGTATAATTTCGTGGCATGTTGTTTTATAATATCTAAAACATTCATAGATAAACAATCATACATGAGGATTGAAAATAAAAGAAAAAAATAACTGCAACTAAAATTCAGTTCAAAACCAATTTTTAAAATAGGACAAAAGCGATTCATAAAAGGTACTCAAAAATGTGTTGGGTGAGATGACAAACTAAGCAAACTTCTCGTCATCTTACCCGCCCTGCCATTCGTCATCTTACCCCACGCCGCCAATTTGGTTTAGAACGTATTTATCATTACCATAGCTTATCGTAAACAACCTACACCACACATGGTTCTTTACATTATGAGTTGTATTTTGAAAATATTTTGTGAAAGAGCAAAAACAACTTAACGTAGTTGAGTAATTCCTTACTCTGTGAAATCCAAAAATTACAAACGCACGGGAAACAAACACATCTTAGTCGCTACTGCTCGCAAAACAATCTGGCCCGACATCCCTTGCAGTGAACTTTGTTACTAATCACCTGAGTCTCAGAAAGTGCTTGGACAGGTGCTCATATCTATGAATGCGGAGAAATACCGAGTTCGTCATCTTACACGCTTCGTCATCATACCCGATTTTCCCCTAATTGTTATTTTTCCTGGAAGTTTATTTTCAATTTGAAAATAATGGTTATGCTGAGCCACTAAAATTAGCGGTATTTATGAAGAAATAAAAAGATGTTTGATATTTATTTATTAACATAAATAAGGTAGCGAAAGCGATTATTAAACCAATCACAATGTTTCGAAACGATTTCTGATACGTAAATGAAGAAAATTATTCAAAATTAATACAAAACGCCTGCTTTTAAAACGCTTATAAATAAGCTGAGTGAAAAGTCGGTTGCGTGCAAATTAAAATATATTTGCCGACCAGCTAGAGACACAGATCTATGGCTCTGAACTACTATCGGCAAGACCTTTTCAACGACACCCTAATCGAGTCTCTAGCCTTCGTGGTTGCTGAGTTGATACTTGTCCACAGACAGACAGACAAACCAGGGATATAAGGCTTCACGGTATCAGAAGCCTAAAATATTGATAAAAACAAATCAGCGGTAAAAATAAAATTCATATATATTTAATATTTATAAAAAAGGATAGTAATAATGTAAAAATTATTGTCTTTAAGAATGATTGCAATTATTACTTACTAAAAACGAATTTTATCAGTACATTTTTTTGCCAATGAAAGTTGTAATCTATTGCGAATTATTAAAACGAAAAAACAAAGGACCAGTCGATGTTAGTAAGGAACAAGGCATTTGAAAAGATGTAATAGAAAAAAAAAAAAAAAAACGTTGACAAACTTATGTTAAGTTAAAAAAGTTTTATACAAAGCAAATAAATGTAAATTTATTGGAAGTATCAAATTTAAGGTTGTTTTATGATTACACATAATGTTATGTTATGTATATGTAACTGATAACGGCAAAACTACAAAATTCATACATTTCAGATTTAAAACAAATTTCTCAGAAATATTCAAAAAAAAAAGTCTGTCTAAGGACATATCCATTAAAGTCACTGATTTTATGTTGAAAAGACTGACATTTAGGCTTACCTCCTTTCTCTTATAATTTTGTATTACCTGTATGTGTATTTACAAAGCGAACATGTATTTGTGACAAGTAATTTTGACTTAAATTAGTTTTTTAAAATTACTGTAAAGAAAGTAATCATCTAGTGTGAATTAAGTACAATGGCAACTTAATAAAATTACTATTGACAGAGTTTGTATTTCCTGTTTATTACGGAAGCAGTTGCGCTTTACTATTGCATAAACACTTTGAATTAAAGTAGTCTATTAAAGACAAGAGTACAAAAAAAAAATAGTTGAAGTATAATAATTTCTTCTGTACAAGACATGACCCTAAAATCCCAGATTAAGAGTGTATTCGTATGTGAGTGATGTGGAGAGCGGCCACCAAAAGAATAGGTACATAAATCGTGTCGGAGTCGAGATAAGAGAGGGACAGAATAGTTTCGAAGGATGTTTCAATGTGGGCAAGTGTTCTTTGGTTTTTAAGAAATATAGAGAAAAGAGCAAGGAATATTCTAAAAAGCAAATTGTATTTTAATAAATGAAGTAAATTAGAACTGACTTTTGTCTCAAAAGAATATATTTCCACTTATCCAAAATCTTCAAGCATTAACCTTGTGGAATATCAGAAACAGTGGAAAATGTAAATGCAAAATTTATTTTTTCTAATTATTATTTATTACTTTATTAGTTGTCAAGGGAAACTTTTATTTTGTCCATTATGGTTTTCCAATTTTTTTAGATCTTTTCATCATTTAGTATTTTTTTATATTTTTATTTTCGCTTAGTTTTCATTGTGAAGACAAGTTATTATCTTTAGTTCTTTCATTTATTTATGATTTGATTTATATATTTATTATTGTTGCCTCTGTGATGACGTTTATCATTTGATAAATAAAATTATCGTTCTGGGAAAGAAAGTTTTGTATCGTTATTAAATATTGTTTAAAAAACTTGATTTATGAATAATTTTTATAAAATGTAATATTTTAATTCCATACGTGTTGTATGTGTGTATAGTTTATATAATATTTAATTTAATCTTTATTTTATTTTATTTTATTTATTTTTACATTTAAAAAGTCGTACTTAAGGAAAATGAAAATTGTGAGAATACAAACTTCACTTACATTTAAAAAATATTATAATAATAATAATAATAATAATAATAATAATAATAATAATAATAATAATAATATAATTCATTCATTCATTCATTCATTTTATTTCCGTTATATTTTATCAAAATCCTGTTAGGAAGCATTTGTATAGCTTCTTATCAACAGGTGCTACAGTTGAATACATACATATTGATATATTTGAGTTATTCGTTACATGTTATACATTTTTGAGAAAAGTAAAAAGACTAAAATTGCCGATTATATGAGGGGCGTTCAAAAAGAAACGAGCCGGGGTGAGGAATGGACAAACCGGTTACAGAAGGATAGTATCGTTGCATGTGTAACCAAGATTGGTTCCGACACGAGTGAGTGCGGAAGTTCACAGCCACCGCTAGAGGATCACGGGTGCAATTCACGTGACTAAAAGCTAGTAGAAGCATGTGTCAATTGTCCAACGCGGTCATTCGCGTTGTAAGCAGTGAAACAGTGCAATGGAGGCATCCAAAGAAGAGCAAAGAGGTGTTGTTTGCTTTCTGACAGCGGAAGGAGTAGGGGGAACAGACATTCATCGAAGAATGTCACAAGTGTACGGTGAACACTGCATGTCCCTTGCAAGGGTCAAGGCGTGGCACAAGCACTTCAGGGAAGGACGGGTGTCGTTAGTTGATGATGCACAGGATGGAACACCACACCGCATTACCGATGACATCGTCCAGCTGATTGATGGACTCGTTACACAGGACCGCTGAGGTCAGAATGAGCATCGGAAGTGTTCACACCATCATTACAAAACGATTGAACTGGCGGAAAGTGTGCGCCCAATGGGTGCCCTAAAGTCTTCAACCTCAACAGAGAGCATGTCGAATGGCCCACTGTATTGATCATCTGCAGCGCTACGTCAGGGAAGGGAATGAGTTCCTGGCACGAGTGGTGGCTGGAGATGAGTCTTGGTGTCATCACTTTCAACCAGAATCGAAACGACAAAGTCTCCAGTGGAAGCATCCAGGGTCACCACCACCAAAAAAATCCAAGGCCATCCACACAAGTGCAGGAAAGGTTATGCTGACGTTCTTCTTTGATCAAGATGGCCCTCTTCTGATAGACTTCCTGCAGCACGGGACAACAGTGAATGCCCAGCGTTACTCACAAACCTTGACCACCCTTTGCCAAGCGATCAAATCGAAACGACCAGACAAGCTCACCCGTGGGGTCATTCTGCTCCACGACAATCCAAAGCCCCATATTTGGCCAACACAATCACGGCATTCTTGCAGAAATTCAAGCGGGAGGTTCTCGATCACCCATTTTTGCGCCATTTTTGGTCCCCTTAAAAATGCTCTGAGGAGCAAACGATTCACCTCGGACGACGACGTCAAGCAGTACGTGCGGAACTGGTTCACAATGCAACCCCGGGAATTTTACAAGACAGCCATTCACCCCCTTGTGTTGCAGTGGGACAAGTGCCTCAACAGCCAGGGCCAATACTTCTGACATACAGGTACTGGTTTCTGTTCCTAGGCCTGCGGCTCGTTTCTTTTTGAATGCCCCTTATATATTAATTAATAATTTTAGGATGAAAATTTTTGAATAAGGGAAGTTGATATAAACAGTTAACTACGTGTACAAGGTTGTTGAATTTTTAGAAGTTACACATTAATAAAAATCTATGATTAATATATAAATATATATATAGCCGGACAGTGATATGAAATTTGAAAACGCCAATACAAAGAAGAAATCACTGCCTGAAAATTTACACATACATACATACATACATACACACACACATGCATACACATATACCCCCACATGCACATTCACATCAGAGATACCAAAGGTCCCAGTTGATCCACCTGAAGAATAGAAAAAGGTCAAGAAGAAGCAGAGACCTCCCAGACTTCGTTCGGACGCGATAATTGTGAAAGCAAAAGAAGGTGCTTCATACGCTGATATTTTGCGTTCATTAAAGAGTGATCCAGAATTGGAAGAACTCGGATCTTGCGTCACGAAAATACGGAAGAGTATTGCGGGCCATTTACTGATTCAACTTGACCCCAAGGCCAAACAAAAAGTAAGTCAGCTTCGTCAAACCATACAAGGAAAGCTGCAACAGAAGGCTGATGTAGATTGTAGAACACAAACTACTGTGCTTGAACTGAAAGATCTCGACGAACTAACAGTTGAGGCAGATATTGGCCTGGCTATCCGGACTCAGATCGATGGAGCACAAGATATTGATAACTCAGTGGTAAAATCTGTGCGCAAAGCTTACGGAGGTACGCAAACGGCTGTGGTAGTTTTACCTACAGTACTGGCGAATCGAGCTCTGGAAAAGGGTAGGTTGAAGATTGGATGGGTGATTAGCCGGGTGAGGGAGAAGACTACGGTCCAACGCTGTTTTAAATGTTTTGGCTACGGTCATCTTGCTCGAGTTTGTAATGGTCCAGATAGGTCCAAATTGTGCCTGAAATGTGGAGGAGATGGGCATAATGCCAAGGAATGCTCTTCTGAGGAATTATGCTGTCTTTTGTGTGAGGGTAAACATCGTACTGGCAGCTATGTTTGTCCGGCTTACAAACAGGCCATACAAGATGTAGAAAAATCGATGAGATGAAGTTTATTCAGCTTAATCTAAATCATTATACGGTTGCCCAGGATATACTCCAACAGACAGTTGATGTTGCGATTCTCTGTGAGCAATACAGAAACATCGAGGGATCACGCGCATGGCTCTCTGATACTAGTGGACGGGCAGCAATTTGGATCTGCGGGAATCATTTCATCCAGGAAATTCCACAGGCGCAACAGCATGGATTTACTTGGGCAAAGGTGAGAGATATGTACATCTATAGTGTCTACGCTCCACCAAGTGCACCATTAGAGGAATTTGAGTTGTTGCTTGATCGCCTTATTTTAGAGCTCCAAGGTCGGTGGCCTGTGGTCATCGCAGGTGATTTTAATGCGTGGGCTATTGAATGGGGAAGTCGAGTAAGCAACAGAAGAGGTGAGATACTTTTGGATGTCTTCGCCTCGCTGAATGTTGTTCTCCTCAATACCGGCTCAATACCAACGTTCATTAGAAATGGTAATAGTTCCATTATCGACGTGACATTTACAAGTGATTGTTTGGCTCTCGTGTTACGTCGTGGGAAGTGTATAGTCACTATACTCACAGCGACCATCAAGCCATAATTTTCGAGATCTCCACTTCTGGTGTGTCAAGGTTGGGACCCATACTTCCAAGAGGATGGAACGTTAGGTCATTTGATCGTGAATCCTTCATTGCAATGATGGAGGAGGACTTCGTGCTTTCGGGATCTGCTGATAGCAAGGCGTCACGGCTTATGCGACTTGTCGTTGATGCTTGTGAGGCATCGATGACAAGACGTGGCAGAGGAAATCGTCACCATCCAGTGTATTGGTGGAATGCTGAGATAGCGGAGCTTCGGAAGAAATGTCACCGCACAAGAAGACTAGCACAACGATCCCATGGACGAGAAAACTATGACGAGTTGAAACAACAGCACATAGAAACCAGCCGTGCTCTCAAGAAGGCCATTAAAGTCAGTAAACAGAGTGCTTGGAAGGAACTTTGTAGTGAGGTTAATAGTGACCCATGGGGTAGACCATATAAGACAGTTATGGCTAAAATAAAAACTAGCTCCTTATCATCTCCGACCTGCCCTGATTTGCTGCGCAGGATTGTGTCTACTCTTTTTCCACAACAACCGGGGATAGTTTTGGAAGTTCCACCTCAAGAATGTGAAGATGTGTCATCTATCTCAAAAGATGAGTTGATAAAGGCCTGCGGAAAGATTGGTGACTCAAAAGCCCCTGGCCCAGACAGCGTTCCAAATATTGCTCTTAAAACCGCCATCCGGTGTAGACCTGAGATCTTTCTAGACGTCTACAATGCTTGTTTACGAGAGGGTGTGTTTCCAAATCTGTGGAAGCAGCAGTGGCTCGTACTTTTGCCTAAAGGTAACAAGCCACCTAATGATCCATCGTCCTGTCGGCCAATTTGCCTGTTGGATACGGCAGGTAAGGTATTGGAGAGGATTATTTACAATCGATTGGAGGCATTCAGTGAAGGAGCGCATGGTCTCTCTGAAAATCAGTACGGTTTCAGGAAATCAAGATCTACAATAGACGCCGTAAGGGTTGTTGTTGATTTGGCTCGAGAGGCCATTGAGGGCAAACGCTGGAAGGGAAGAGTAAAACAGTACTGTGCCATAATAACGTTGGATGTGAAGAATGCGTTCAATTCGGCAAACTGGAACTGCATCTTGAATACTTTGAGTTCAATGATGGCTCCAGCGTACATCAGGAAAATAATTGCGAGTTACTTCACTGATCGTATCCTGATGTATAATACCGAAGTCGGAATGAAGACCTACAAGACCTGGCGGTGTTCCACAGAGATCAGTACTTGGTCCTTTGCTTTGGAATATCATGTATGACGCAATACTCAAGCTGCCAATGCCCGAGGGAGTGACTGTAGTGGGGTTCGCTGACGATGTTGCATTGGTTGTAATCGATAAACACCTGGAAGTTGTCACCCTAACATCGAATGTGGCTGTTGCCAGGATCCGTCAGTGGCTCTCAACGGTTGGATTACAACTAGCAGATCACAAGACAGAGGCGGTTCTTGTGACCAGCAGGAAAGCGAGGGAGATCGTTACCCTCACTGTGGGTGATCATGACATTCTGTCGCAGCCTTCTCTCAGGTATCTGGGTGTTCAGATTGATGCAAGGCTTCGGTTCAATGAATATCTTCGAATCGTGAGTGAAAAGTCTGCACGAGTGGTCAACGCCTTGGCTAGGATCATGCCGAACATCGGAGGACCTCGGCAGAGCCGACGAAGACTCCTGTCCAGTGTGGCTATCTCTACCATGCTCTACGCGGCTTCGATCTGGTTCCATGCCATGGAGACTAAATCATATGTATGTCAAATGACTTCGGTTCATCGGAAATGCGCTCTACGGGTCGCTTGTGCATTTCGAACAGTTTCATATGATGCCGTGTGCGTCATAGCAGGGATGCCGCCTATCGATCTCTTAGCAAGTGAGAGAAGCGCGATATGCAGTGGTATTCGGGAACGTCGTGACGCTCACCGACCAAAGATCAGGAGGGCCGTGAAAAGCAAGACAACGGACAGATGGCAGAGACGATGGGATTCATCGACCAGTGGAAGATGGACTCATAATCTTATACCTAATATTGCAACGTGGATGGAAAGAAAGCATGGTGAGGTGGATCACTACCTGACTCAGCTATTAAGTGGCCATGGTTGTTTTCTAGCGTACCAGAGGTGCTTTGGAATTGTCGACAGTGCGTCATGTCCGACTTGCCAGTTCTTGGACGAGGATGTGGAGCATGTCTTCTTTGTCTGCCCACGCTTCCATGAAGATAGAAATGAGCTGAAGAAATCCCTTCGACAGCGTGTGACTCCAGAGAACATCGTTGGCTTGATGATTATCTCCCAGGCTAATTGGACGGCAGTGGCTGACTATGCTGCCACTGTTATGCGGAAACTTCGTATGGCTGAGAAAATCAGACTTGATCAGTTGCGAAATGATATCTGAGTCGGACTTTTAGTCATTCTGCCCTACGCGATGTAGTACCTGACGGTGGTTCCGTGTAGGGTGTTTTGGAAGTCGGACGTAGGGTTTTAGTGAGTAGTAGTCTTTTATGACTGAGTCTCACATTACCAATTCCTTGGTATGCGTAAATGCATTTCCCCCGTCCTTAAAAAAAAAAAAAAAAAAAATGCACATTCACATACACACATATACATACATAGATACATATATATGACAATTTTTGAGACAATGTGATACATAATTTATAAGATTATATAATGATGTATATAAAAAAGCATATCAATATTTACAAATAATATATATATATATATATATATATATACATATATAAAATCACATACACAAGTACTATACTATATTACTATAAACACAAGTACTATACCATGTTACTATATATACAACTATTCTGTTCACATATTGTGGTGTGAAATTATGGCATCAAGTTAATATATCAAATTTAGGTGAAGCCACTTACCCTATTCCACACAGATATTCATTCTGCACAGCTAATATCAAAAATAGTGTTAATGCCAATATCTTTGCAACAGTGCATGGCTGTCGGCGTGCAACAACCAAGGGGCATCCATGCTGCGTTGGCACACCATTGTCAACATAGCAGATGATATGCTTTGTTAACAGAACTGCGCGGTTACTAAGCAGTTCAGTTGTGTGTCAAGGTTCTACTCAACAACAGTGTGTTCTTCAGTTGTGCCAGTGAAATGAAGAGAGCTTTTCCGATGGCGGAAGCTTCTTATGTTAGTATTATTTCACTAGTGTGTAAGCATAAACCCAGATGCTTAATCAGTGCCTTTAATGATGTGTGAATCAACGTAAAGGTTCCAGTGAAGAGATCAATTCTTCGCCTCAGATTTGTGCAAAAAGGATTTTTCACAAACCAGAAGTAATGTTTGTTTACCAGGTATCGGAAGACATCGTTAGGGCAACAACAGTAACATAGAACACAGGTCGCCATGTTTACTACTGTCTGTGTTTAGATGTTAGTTACTCAAGCGTCAAGTGACCAGTGCTACCTTTAGTGTTTTCTTCAATGAAACGACTAGTTCCACGATATCAGAAACCTGAAACTCGTGAGTATGAACTTTTCATAGTTTTATCAGGTGAACGCCGTTCCAGAGCATTCGTGACCCAAGACTAAAGGACCGTTAGAATCTCAACAGTAGTGGCGTTAAATATTTATGCAATTAGTGACAGTTAATTTGAGCTGAAGTGTATCCTGTAAAGTATAAATTTTAACTGGAAAGGACATAAGTTATTTCCAACTTATCATAAACTAGAACCTTTATTTTAGAGACATTTGCTTGTCTGTTTGAATACTATAGTCGAAGGATTGAGTAAAAATTTACTGCCAATATCATTAAGATAATTTTTGATGGATGTATAGAAAGTAATTCAACTTTTAGAATTAAATCTTTCTTTTATTCCTTAAATTTGTGTGAAAAATGTTCGCTTAGCTAATTTCTTATAATCTTAGTTTAACTAACTTAATCTGAAATTAATTGACCTAGGTAAACACCTACTCTGACAACCGCAATTTGTGGATGCGTTGAAGGTATTAAATTCCCACACATATACAAGTGAGTTGCGAAGAAGATCAATTGAAATCAAGATTATGGTTTAATTCTCTTCAAAGGAGATTGACTATATTTAGAATTTTTGATTTATCAATTTTCAATATTTATAATAAGCCATTTCTTTACTAATTTTTTAATAATAAAAGCATTGAAAGCAATTTTTTTTTTAAAATTAAAAGTTTTTTTTTCGATCATGAAGACAGTTTTTTTTTTTTTTTATCATGAGTGAACCAGCAAGAGATGAATTTTATTGCCTTCTGCGACAGTAGTTACCGGTAGCGAAGAGATTGGATTGTTTGCCAAGGTATTTGGGTACATTAATGTCGAAGCAAATTCGGAGTGGATGGATAGATCGAAATGTAAACACAGAAATGAAGTTGCACAAATAGCGATTAGTCTCTTGTAAAAAAATGCTACATCGTCGGATAGAGATTACAATTTAAACGCAAATATTATTATAACAGGGGATGTCTAACAAGCTTTCAAGTGGGAATTTGTTGAATTTCGTCACAGACATTTCTTTAAAGTCACACTGCCCGATTAGAGCCTTAATGTTAGACAAATGAGATATAAAAGAAATTTTAAGGTAAAGTAATGATATTTAAAATAATAGTTACTATTATGAAACCGCTAAGGAGATATTGGAGAAGCAGAAATTGTTCAAGGAGGGAAAAGGATTAAAATTGCAGATCTAATTCAAACAACATTGTTCGACCTTTCTGGTTTAAAAATAACAGAACGTTGCTGGCAGACCATTGATCTGTTTTAAATATAAACCTTACTTATTATCACCAAAATTACGTTTGTAGTTAGATATATGCTAAAAAATTACGGCAATATTCAATACACTTAATTTACACTTAATATGCATTTTCTTAAAAATAATTAAAAATGTTATTTATAAGTTCAGATAGTTTAAACAATTAATCGTTATTTTTATTACTTTTTGTTTATTCAATTATAAGTTAAAGTTGCGATCAGGCCCAGAGGACCGCGCAATGCAGCTGGAGGGTAGGCTCCAGTGTTCAGAACCTACGGGACAAAGTTGAGGACGGGGGGGTCGGCCCATCGCTCGCCCGCCTTTAACTCCCGGGAAAGAAACCCGGTACCCATTCTATAGAGGGCTGGGTAGATCCTAGGGCCCGTTTGGAGGAGAAAGAAGCGTGGAAAAATTCCCGTCCTCCGCCGAGGCCGGGAATCGAACCCTCCACCTCCAACCCGCAGCCAAGCGCCCTTACCCACTCGGCTACCGGGCCCACTTATTCAATTATAGTTTCAAATAATATATCTCATGATTTTTTTAAAAAAAAAAACGCTTTCTAATAAAACTTTATTTCATTCATTAGTTAATTTGTAGTTTAACGTGTTCACTTATTCATAAGTTAATGAATATTTTTTCTATTACCCGCATTCTTTTGATATGATTATTTTTAAGGTTTCGAACATATTTCTTTTCATTGTAAAATATTAAAAAAATACTGAAATCTACAAAAAAAATAACGTCTTACATTGTTAATCAAATTTTGTGGAATCTATATTACTAAAATCTTTTATTTCTCTGTCTGTCCAGCGCAATTTCCTGTGAGAATGGAAAATAGAAATAATTTTTACAATGAAACCGTCCGCGACGGGAATCGAACTTGCAACCTTCTGATCCGAAGTCAAACGTCCTACCCATTAGGCCACAGGGACTGCAACTCCCTATGTATTGTTTTTTGACTTATGTGTCCTTCCCCTTCCCCCCATCAATAATGAATGTATTCAACCTTTTTTTTTTAATCTCAAGATTGTTTATTTATTCCCAATCCGTCTATTTATTTGTAATTCGAAAATGACAATTAGAACTATAATTGCCGAAACGTTGCAATATTTTAAATATAATATTCTTATTTAACCAAATTCTGTGATACAGAAAAACAAGCGCGTATACACGGGGGATGGCCTAGTAGTGATGAAAAAGGATGTTTTATTGGACACAAGGATTTAAACATAATTTAATACAAGTTTCTTTTCTTTTTGAACAATGAGGAATTGGGAATCTTAAATATGGACTTTTGATTATAAGCTTTTTACAGGTAACACTTCAAGTCATCTCAAAATTAAAATATCCTCTTTATAAAAAAATGAAGAGAGAATGATTTTTTTTTTTTATTTTTTTTTAGAAAAACTCAATGATTAATTGCTTAATGTAGGATCTAGAAGGATAGAAGGATAGACCTCTCAGAAATACTCTACAGGCTTTATTAATAAAGAGATCGATTTTTACAACTCTTTTAATAAAAAAAAAAACCCGAAGATTCTGACGAAGGAAATTAGAAATTATGATTAAAATACCAGTAAAATGATAACTTTTTATAGTATTACAGGAGAACTATCCAAGGTTGGATTTTCAAAAGGTTTTTTTTTTTTTTTTTTTTTTTTTAACTTAATTTTAATAATGAAATTTAATTTAAAATAAGTTTTGTTTCGAATTAATGTAATAGATGTTAAATAGAAAAAAAACTTACAAAACCGTACAAATATTACATACGGAGTTTCATTGTACTGTTTCGGAATTTAAGTACGATCATACAGGATACTTTAGGAAAGATTCTATGAACAGTTTAGAAATGGTGATATTTTAAACGAACTGAATTAACAGCCTTTTGGCAAAGGTTAAGCGTATTATTATTGGTAAAGCGAAATGTTGCATGCTTTTGACTGTAATATTATATAACTATAGTTCGGCAAAGCTTGCTTTACTATAACAATTACGAAAGCAGAATCACAACTTCCGACATTTCACCTTTTGTTTTGAAGTATCTCTCCGCTGTCAGCTGATTTTCTTTTCCTATGTAAATATCACGAAATCTGATTATCGCAATCCGATGTTGCTGTATTATATGTTTAAGAATTTTTAAAATTGTTGAAATATCAATGTACGAAACTAATCGTTAATTATTGAGAAGTAATAAAAAATAGGAAGTGTAATGAAAGTTAGGCAATAATACGGATATTAAAAATAAAGTTGATTTAAACTATACTTACTCAAAGAGTTAACTATGATTATAAATTATTTTGGATTCGCTTAACATTTGTATGTATGAAAATAGGAAAGAGAAAAAAACAACAGAAAAATATAATCCGCTATAACTATTTCTAAATTTGTTAGTAGACTAATTGTTAAAGTTCCATTTAACTGAACTTTGTTTAAAAGTCGTTGGTAATTAATATTGAAAAAGTTTATTAATGAAGTAAAGACATGTTATTTCATTTTCAGAGCAAAATGATTCTCTTTCGTACAGAATTGTTGTCCCTGAAAAGAGCAGTGTGTTGAGTAGCTTCTAAGCGGCATCTCATTGTCGGCGGAGCAGTTCGATTCCTCTGAAGAGTCTCCTATACTGAACTGTAGACATTCAACTGCAGTTCTGCCAATCCGTCTGTTTCCCACATACACTGTCATATCTAGAATTATATAACTCCGAACGGACTAATAATTGAAACAAGTCGTAATAATAAACAATGTTCTATTTATGGAGATCTTTCCTTCCGAATATATCTGATGGCTATACATTGGTGGGGCAGATCTGCCCATTCTCCTTTAATATCCAATATATTATTAACATTTACACCCATCATTTCATTTCATTGCTGTTGATTTTTGGCAATATTACAACTTTAACATGCGAACTCTTTTGCTTCGCGAATGCATTCCGTAACTGTTTTTGTATAATCAAGTAAGATTTGCCGGGAGTATAGATTAAGGAATAGACCGAATAAAATTTGTTAGTGTGATGTAGCAGCGTTGCAGTGAAAATGCTGTTAGCACTACGACGAAAAATAAGCCTATTTACTGCTGAACGTTACTGAGTGGCCGAAGAAAAATTGTAAAGATCCATTTGAAATCAATTTGAACCATCCATTTATGAATCTTTTATGGATCTTAGCAACGTCATCTGTAGAAATAACAGGCGTCAGTCGTCGTCATACAGTTGCCGCCAATGAAATTAGTGACATATGGAAAGTGGTAATCAATCACAAAACAGAACTTGAAATATCCTATAAATTAAGTGGAAGTTTGTCCTATATCTGGGAACACTCTAGAGCAGCTCTTCGCAACATTTTTCGCTTCATGGCTCACTTTTGTATTAGAAGAAATCCCGCGGCACACCAAACTTTTTTAATGCTTTTATTGTTGCAACACAATCCTTTGAAATACACCTAAGGTTTATCAATATAACAGCATACTTTTAAACATTTTAAGATACCGAATGATTCATTTTAAAGCCGATTTGAATGCGAATACTTTATTATCCTTAATTGTTAGATCGAAACAGAATGTAGTTCATATTTATTATAGCCCAGGCTATCTGATATTTCGATTTTATTCTAGATAGAAGCATTTGACTAGTGTGAAGCTAAACGTTAATTACAAATGCACTCAGAATTTACTCGCGGCACAACGGTTGAGAAGCTTTATTCCAAAGTATTACAATGGCCATAACCGCCAGCTAGGCTGGTTAGGAATCTTGATTATTGAGAGCTCGCAGTAATGGGCAACAGAGGACATTTTTCCGCCCACATCTCCCCCTGAATTTTCAGTTTTAATAAAATTTGTTTCTGGCATTTATTAAAATCGATTAATTTTATTTAAATTATTATTTTATTTATTTTTTATTTTATTTTGTGTAATTTTACTACGTAAAACTTACAGTGTATTTTTTATTCTTTTTACAGTACCAATATATACTCATGGACAAAAAAATTAGCGCACCAAGAAATAATTGCGGGATCGTAACGAAACTTGCAATGAAGGTACATGTCGGGGAGATATGCAAATGATTAGAAATGCAGCGTGATTGCGCATTACATATAGCCGGTAGAGGGCGTTGAACATCGTACTCTGTGGAGTATAAAACCGGTAACCAAAGCGTGTTTGAGTGTGCTGAATCATTTACAAAGGAAGAGCTGAGGTAGACATGCCATTATGCCGTGTTCGAAGACAGTATACGCAGTTGTCGCAGTTTGAGAGAGGGAGAATCGTCGGGATGATGGAAGCTGGGTGGTCAGCTAGGCGAGTAGCTCGTCAATTAGGCCGCTCTGATTGTGTTGTGAGGAGGTATTGGGACCAGTGGACCCGAGAGATGTCATGTACACGAAGACCAGGCTCAGGACGCCCTCGACAGACCAGTCGTCGAGAAGACCGCCACATAGTCAGAAATGCACGCGTACAGCCAACTGCTTCATCGGCCGCCATCCAGGCACAGGTAGCACCTTCACTAGGGGCCGCTGTGTCTTCTCGAACCATACGAAGGCGCCTGGCTGAAGGACAGTTGGTATCGCGGCGCCCATTACGTGTGCTGCCCTTGACGCCCACCCATCGACGCCTCCGTTTGGAGTTTTGCCGCGCACGAGGAAACTGGACTGCAGCGGAATGGAACCAGGTCGTCTTTAGCGACGAATCCAGATTCAATCTCGGCAGTGATGACAATCGTGTTCGTGTGTGGAGAGCCCGTGGTGAACGCTTCAATCCAGCCTTTGCTGTACAGCGACACACCGCTCCCACAGCTGGTGTGATGGTATGGGGTGCCATTGCCTACAATACACGGTCACCCCTAGTATTGTTCCGTGGCACCATGACAGTCCAGCGGTATGTTCATGAAATCCTGCAACCACATGTGTTGCCACTCAAGCAATGGCTCCCAGGAGCCATTTTTCAACAAGACAATGCTCGGCCTCATACGGCAAGGGTGTCACAAGACTGTCTCCGCACTGTTACTACCCTTCCTTGGCCTGCCCGATCCCCAGATTTGTCTCCAATCGAGCATATCTGGGATCATTTGGGACGACGAGTTGGGCATCCCACGAGTTTGAACGAACTAGAGGCAAGGTTACAGCAAATATGGAACGAAATGTCTCAAGACATCATACAGAACTTGTATGACTCAATGCCCGATCGTATCGCATCTTGCATTCGCGCTAGAGGGGGTCCAACGGAGTATTAACTCCTCCGTTCTTTTGCCTTTTTCTCTGAAATAAATTATCCTTTTTCTTTGATTTTCTAATCATTTACTTATATCAAAGTAGTCGTTACGTATGTAAATTTTCGTTTCATTTTGACGACTCCTTCTTGGTGCGCTAATTTTTTTGTCCATGAGGGTACTTTCTTCTCCTCTGGAAAACTTTTTGTGAATGTCCTACATTTCTCACATTAAAAGTTTCATCATATGAAACTTCCGCGATCATTATCGATATGTGACTGAAAGATTTAGTCAGTGATTGGATGTTGGACTAAAATAAGAAGGATTATTACATATTTTTGGCATTCCGTAGGTCGACAATTTCTTTGTAAATTTCAAGTGCATTTTGGTGGAGAGTGCTTTTTTTTTTTTTAAATTAGGAGCACATGTTTAAGTTATTGTCATCTTAACATCGTTTCTAACGACCTTTGAAAATTCTTGAATCAGTTTAGTTCCGATACATCATACTAGAATAGCTGCAACAGGAACAGTTCGATGAAACGATGATCTGACATGGGTTGAGTTCACTTCAATTCTGAACACGAAACATTTTCCAGGGACAAATATATAGGAACTAAATGTACAGAAGGACTATACAATACCATTTGCTTCTATCTAAGTTTATTATATCATACATCTGTAACTTGTAATAACTGCCTTTTGGTCTCAATTCTGCAATTCTATTACTATATTATTATTATGTTGAAAAATAAAACCATATGAAAAAGAAAATTTTAATAGCAGAATGTTTAATGGAATATTCAAATTCTTAGTAAACCATGCATAATCAAAAAGCTTTTTTTCAGAAGCAATTAACTAAGATATAATTAAAGAGCATTTTAAGGATATATATATTGCATTAATACAATACTTAACATTTATTGATTGATTTGATGTTTTAATTTTAGTAAAAGTTAAACTTTCTTGAGCATACAGTAATAAATCGTAAAGAACGTAAGAGCGACAGATAATAGCCAATAAAATGAAGGATATTCTGGAATACTGAGCTTTCCGGAAATTCATGACTGTTGCTGACCTTCTATAGACATTCAGTTCTACTACATTAAAGCAATGGAGATTCTACTTGAATCCTTAGATTCTATTGATAGAGTTAATTTTATTTGTTGGGGTTTTAGTTCCGGTGCATATTAACAGATAAGCACGTAAAAGGATTATTCGGGATTCCCTTATCGTTCATATTTTAAACGCAGAAATTGAAGTTCAGCTTCAAAGTTTCTATTCCTTTTATCATTAGGAATAACACGTAATTAATGAACTAAGATGAGAAT
>JAFIDM010009631.1:111699842-111713918 GCA_023159025.1 Thereuonema tuberculata
ATACATTAAGGTCAGATGAAAGAGCATTAGAAGAACGATGCGAAGATGAATACGATGAAGATCTGATAAGATCAAAACAATGGTGATCTCAACGGAACCCAAGAGACATATCATCAAACTTGATGGAAATGTACTGTAACAGGTGGATTAGTATCCTGGGGCGATCGTCAGTGATGATGGAAAAATGGATATGGAGACAAATATAGGATTACTTAGAATATATCAACCACTAAACCAAAGCGTCATCATTAAAACTGAAATTAGTAAGAATACAAAAATGGGTGACTAGAAGGCAGTTTACGATCCAATATTGATCTATTGTGCTGAATAGCATATCAACTGGGTTAAATCCAAGAAATTTTATCTATTCTAGCATAACAAGAAAAGAATGTTCTCATAACCCAGATTCAATGCTTGAGATTACGTAATTTGTAGACGAACAATATTAGCTATTGAAAAACGGCATCCAAAATACCAATAAGGAATGACAGATTACAGGCTGATACCTTCTTACTACTAGATATTACAAATGTCCTGAATAACGACTAAAGATGACTTGTAACAGCTAATCGCATCCAATGTAAAAATGCTAGCAGATGCTCACAAATACAGAAAGATAGAAGTTGGGAGTTACGAATTATCCTTTCATTGGCCATAACAGGTCTTGTCGCTGAAAGGCGACAAGTTATATTAAATATTATGCTTTTTCTATTATAATATAAGTTATTTTTTTTTCTTCTTATATCGATAATTCTAAAATTAATTTTGTCTGCCAGCTATCACCAGTTCTGCCGGACTGTGTTCTTTCTTCTGTATAGGAATTGTAAAGCCTGAGCAATGATTACAGATATTGTAATTTATCTATTGCTTCCTTCACTGACTAGATAAAGGCTTCACCATTCGAATACCCGACCTCCTTCAATTGCTGAGTTGTCGCATTGTATATGGCCATGACTTCCTAGCATTCAACTACCTTGAACGACATTGAGTTAAAACCGAGGAATTAGAATTGCTGCTTCGTCATTTCAACAGCGAACTTATTTAGAGTTGATTCATTTGCATATCTATGTGGTTCATGCAGGCTGCATTTCTGATGACTGCGTCGACTCCTTCATGAAAGCTAATCTCTTTTCAACTGAGTGTGTGTTAACTTAGTAATGAAATTTATTAAAGTTTGATTCCGTTCACCAACAACTAAGGGATTTGTTTAGAAATGTAGAAATAGATCAACAGTTATAACAACAGAAGAAATATTTTGATTAATGCCAGATGCTTTTCAATTCTAAATTGTATTTTTTTAATAAAACTATATCCCTATTTTAAACAGGTTTTTATGGCTACAAGATTTATTGACACCAAATTTATATTATGATCACCCAAGTTAATGAAGACTATAATAACCAAATCCAATTATAATATTATGAAAAACTTCAGAAAATTATTATAAATCAGAATTAGATCTTTTAAAAACATCATTATATTTTCATAATCACAATTATCTACCTATTAAAAATTGTTATAAAACATTAACTGTTACAAAATATTGTATGTTAAAACTTTAAAATATTTGCCGATAAAAGTCTAACGTTTTAATCTAATTTCCTGAATTTCAAATATTTACCAGGCGAACACGATTTAGCCAAACACAACCCTTACCAATTAAAATGAATCAAACCGAATTCGAGGAAAGAATTTTATATTCATAGTTATAAAAACAATCGAATTAATTTAAAAGGAAACATATCAAAGCATTGCAAGTTAAAAGCTTTATTACCATCCATAATTCCAATTACAGATTACATCTTACAAAGGTTAAATAAAATTCTTTCAATAATAATTTAATTATAATTTTTAGTAAAATAAAAGAAAACTTGAGTATTCTATGTCTATAATACGAATAGTTACGTCTAAGAAAAGAAAATCAATAATGTAAAGAAAACTTTTAATGACAACACTTTAGGAAAAATGTGAAATTCTTCTTAATTCTATTTAGGAATGTTTGGCAAATGATTCAAATATGTTTATAATTTCAACGAAAATACGTTTATGAAAATTATTTTAAAGAAATTCAAAGTTCATTTCGAACAAGACGTATCTATGTTATTACTTTTAAAATCGGCCGGAAAAGGTAGCGAATCACGGTTGCCAACATATCTCTGAAATTTCGAAGCTCCGTAGGTTCCGCATTTGTTGAAGAAGTGAAACAAGCACTGAAATGTTTGCAGGAGGTCGGGGAGGGGGCATTGACTCATTCAAGAAATTTACAAACATTTATATTGTCTTATTTAATTTCATTGACTGGTAATTTTCATTGATACTGTTCTACTTGAACATTTTTCTTGTCTATTTGTCTACTTGAGGCACATCGTGTTAAAACTGCTACGTGGATTTCCACAAAATTTAATACCAGCAATTTTTATATTCCAACTTAAAACATTAACCTATTTACTCTAATCGATTCGATTAGAGTAAATCTCTCAAAAATGATCTCCGATCGAATCCCTCGGTAATTTTAAGAAATCTGTCTAGCCGTTTTCGTGAGAAATTTGCGGGATTATTTTGGAGGATGGGAGGGATGGAAATTACAATATGTGTCTGTGTCTTAAGGTGAAATAAGCAATGTATTAAATTTTAAGGAAATCCGTCCAGTTGTTTTAGAATGATGAGTGAGCAAATAGATGAATGGACAAACAAAAGACAATGCCAGGTAAAGACAATGCCAGGTGAAACAGTCGCGGAGACGACCGAAGTCTTCAGAATTCCAGAAAGATATATATATATATATATATATATATATATATATATATATATATATATATATCTTTCTGGAATTCTGAAGACTTCGGTCGTCTCCGCGACTGTTTCACCTGGCATTGTCTTTACCTGGCATTGTCTTTTGTTTGTCCATTCATCTATTTGCTCACTCATCATTCTAAAACAACTGGACGGATTTCCTTAAAATTTAATACATTGCTTATTTCACCTTAAGACACAGACACATATTGTAATTTCCATCCCTCCCATCCTCCAAAATAATCCCGCAAATTTCTCACGAAAACGGCTAGACAGATTTCTTAAAATTACCGAGGGATTCGATCGGAGATCATTTTTGAGAGATTTACTCTAATCGAATCGATTAGAGTAAATAGGTTAATGTTTTAAGTTGGAATATAAAAATTGCTGGTATTAAATTTTGTGGAAATCCACGTAGCAGTTTTAACACGATGTGCCTCAAGTAGACAAATAGACAAGAAAAATGTTCAAGTAGAACAGTATCAATGAAAATTACCAGTCAATGAAATTAAATAAGACAATATAAATGTTTGTAAATTTCTTGAATGAGTCAATGCCCCCTCCCCGACCTCCTGCAAACATTTCAGTGCTTGTTTCACTTCTTCAACAAATGCGGAACCTACGGAGCTTCGAAATTTCAGAGATATGTTGGCAACCGTGATTCGCTACCTTTTCCGGCCGATTTTAAAAGTAATAACATAGATACGTCTTGTTCGAAATGAACTTTGAATTTCTTTAAAATAATTTTCATAAACGTATTTTCGTTGAAATTATAAACATATTTGAATCATTTGCCAAACATTCCTAAATAGAATTAAGAAGAATTTCACATTTTTCCTAAAGTGTTGTCATTAAAAGTTTTCTTTACATTATTGATTTTCTTTTCTTAGACGTAACTATTCGTATTATAGACATAGAATACTCAAGTTTTCTTTTATTTTACTAAAAATTATAATTAAATTATTATTGAAAGAATTTTATTTAACCTTTGTAAGATGTAATCTGTAATTGGAATTATGGATGGTAATAAAGCTTTTAACTTGCAATGCTTTGATATGTTTCCTTTTAAATTAATTCGATTGTTTTTATAACTATGAATATAAAATTCTTTCCTCGAATTCGGTTTGATTCATTTTAATTGGTAAGGGTTGTGTTTGGCTAAATCGTGTTCGCCTGGTAAATATTTGAAATTCAGGAAATTAGATTAAAACGTTAGACTTTTATCGGCAAATATTTTAAAGTTTTAACATACAATATTTTGTAACAGTTAATGTTTTATAACAATTTTTAATAGGTAGATAATTGTGATTATGAAAATATAATGATGTTTTTAAAAGATCTAATTCTGATTTATAATAATTTTCTGAAGTTTTTCATAATATTATAATTGGATTTGGTTATTATAGTCTTCATTAACTTGGGTGATCATAATATAAATTTGGTGTCAATAAATCTTGTAGCCATAAAAACCTGTTTAAAATAGGGATATAGTTTTATTAAAAAAATACAATTTAGAATTGAAAAGCATCTGGCATTAATCAAAATATTTCTTCTGTTGTTATAACTGTTGATCTATTTCTACATTTCTAAACAAATCCCTTAGTTGTTGGTGAACGGAATCAAACTTTAATAAATTTCATTACTAAGTTAACACACACTCAGTTGAAAAGAGATTAGCTTTCATGAAGGAGTCGACGCAGTCATCAGAAATGCAGCCTGCATGAACCACATAGATATGCAAATGAATCAACTCTAAATAAGTTCGCTGTTGAAATGACGAAGCAGCAATTCTAATTCCTCGGTTTTAACTCAATGTCGTTCAAGGTAGTTGAATGCTAGGAAGTCATGGCCATATACAATGCGACAACTCAGCAATTGAAGGAGGTCGGGTATTCGAATGGTGAAGCCTTTATCTAGTCAGTGAAGGAAGCAATAGATAAATTACAATATCTGTAATCATTGCTCAGGCTTTACAATTCCTATACAGAAGAAAGAACACAGTCCGGCAGAACTGGTGATAGCTGGCAGACAAAATTAATTTTAGAATTATCGATATAAGAAGAAAAAAAAATAACTTATATTATAATAGAAAAAGCATAATATTTAATATAACTTGTCGCCTTTCAGCGACAAGACCTGTTATGGCCAATGAAAGGATAATTCGTAACTCCCAACTTCTATCTTTCTGTATTTGTGAGCATCTGCTAGCATTTTTACATTGGATGCGATTAGCTGTTACAAGTCATCTTTAGTCGTTATTCAGGACATTTGTAATATCTAGTAGTAAGAAGGTATCAGCCTGTAATCTGTCATTCCTTATTGGTATTTTGGATGCCGTTTTTCAATAGCTAATATTGTTCGTCTACAAATTACGTAATCTCAAGCATTGAATCTGGGTTATGAGAACATTCTTTTCTTGTTATGCTAGAATAGATAAAATTTCTTGGATTTAACCCAGTTGATATGCTATTCAGCACAATAGATCAATATTGGATCGTAAACTGCCTTCTAGTCACCCATTTTTGTATTCTTACTAATTTCAGTTTTAATGATGACGCTTTGGTTTAGTGGTTGATATATTCTAAGTAATCCTATATTTGTCTCCATATCCATTTTTCCATCATCACTGACGATCGCCCCAGGATACTAATCCACCTGTTACAGTACATTTCCATCAAGTTTGATGATATGTCTCTTGGGTTCCGTTGAGATCACCATTGTTTTGATCTTATCAGATCTTCATCGTATTCATCTTCTCATCATTCTTCTCTTCTTCAGCTCTCTATTCCATACATTAAGGTCAGATGAAAGAGCATTAGAAGAACGATGCGAAGATACAAGAAATATAGGAAAACCATGTATCAAATGGGAGGACAATATTAAGAATGCAGTAATAGAAGAGGAGCATGGAACAAGGCTAGATCGCAAGCCCGGGATAGGAAAAGTTGGTAAAATCTTTGCAAAACCTCTACACCAACTTGGTAGAAAAGGATCGACTAAGAAGAAAAAGAAGATATGTTACTCCCCATTGACATGTGACTTTGATGCAAGCAATAAGTGACATGAGAATTACTTTACATGATTAGAATGAAATGATAATTTTCAAAGCCTACTTTGTTTTGTAACTTCACACTTAACAAGAGCTTTAAAAGTACACCCTGTATATTCAAACAGGCTGTTGCACATTATCTATTAATAATATTCATGGCATATCTGAGACAATCACTTGCTTCCTATATTGTTTACATACCTTTTTGAGACAGATTCAGAGGAATCTGATTGAATGTGCTTTGTCCTCACAGGTTAAAGCACAGAATCTCCTATTTTTGGCTAGAACTTATTTTTGATAATCGAATCAATTTGACCCCTAATTTATATAACCTTTTTTGCTTCAAATGACATCTAGAATACTCTACATAGTTTCTTTGTTGTTGTTGTTGTTGTTGTTTTTTCAATTCCATCAATTATTTTCTTGAAATCTTCGTAACTTTTACAGAATACTTCCAAATACTTCCACAGAAGACGGGAAGGATGTCACAGAAGTTCTATACATTCCATCTGGATGAACAATTTCTCTTTGACAAGAGTGCATTGCTTACTTTTCATTTTCATATTTGTATTTCGAGACTTTATAGTTGAATAACTTTGTAATGTAACAATAATTTCTTTCATCGAGAGGATTAATAACTTAGTGGGCTTATTTTCACAGAATCACGATCAAATCAAATCTCGCGTGAAGTCTGTGTCACAGAGACTTAAGCTTAAGCAAAAATTATTCTTTGATCTTTCTTCTTGTGCTATTAATTTATATTCAGAGATTATTTTTTATTTTTTTTTGCAAGGCTTTCAAATGTTACTATTATCTGATGTTGCCTGAATTATTTTTTTTTCTTCACAAAAAAAAATCTTCATCTAAAAACGTTAACAAAAACGCTTCATTCATTTAGATTCAGAGGAATCTGATTGAATGTGCTTTTGTCTCTTGGCTTCGCTGTCATCTTATATTCAATGGGGCTAAGATTGCACATTTAAATACAGTAGTTCTTAATTCAAATTATCGTTTGAAGTCTTGAGAATTCTAATTAAAATTTTTCCCAAATGATTAATTCTTTCTTAACCTAAGTAATAATTAAAATTTGCAATCAGGAATTTTTAAATCATCCTATCAAAATCTCATATTTACAACAATACAAACAAGAAAACATACTAAAAGAAATTCGTTTTATTACAATCGTATTAAAATTGTAGTTTCCCAAAAATATTAAGTTTATTATAAAGTTAGAAAAATTCCTTAATATGCAGTGGAGAGAGAGAAAAAAAGGATTACAACAACAACAACAAAAAAGCTTTAAAATGTAAATTCAAATGTGCAGGTCATCTATCCACCAAATAATGCAAAAAGAAAAAAAATAAATATCCTGCGACGCTGAAGCTTAAGTAATAAGAATTACTAAACTAGATTGCTAAACAAAGAAAATAGTAATTAATTTTTGGGCATAATGAATTTAAAGGAAAGGTCAAAAACTGCCAGAAGGTTGTCACAATAACTCAAAAAAGAAAAGAAAAAAAACAGCGAGAGCTTTTTAACTTAGGAAGTTGAAACATTATTAATATGCTTATTTTACTAAAAGAAATATGTTACTAATTTCCATGCTTACGTTACAGTAGTAAACGATTCGAGATTTAAAATTCTCTATCCACCAAATAAATTTGCAATCATATTTAACCTTGGAGTAATGACGATAACTCAAAAACTACGTCTTACATCAGGTTAAATTGTAATGAATGTGGGTAGCAGAGAAGCCGAGCACCGCGACTATAGATTTATTGTGTTACACAGTATGGTCCAAAGCAAACGACACTGAACAATTTGACCACATGAAAGATGGCACTGTGAGATGAACACGTAGGCGACTGTTGTATTCAGAACAGGAATGATTGTGGATACGAGATTAATCAGTGTTGCTGTGAAAATGGTATTAACTACCGAAGAGAAAGTGTTTATTGTGGAGCACTATTTTCGATCATTCGGAACAGGCCGTGGCAATGGACCTAGCCTGCTACACGTTGCTACGGAATTTCGGGAGCGTTTCAACCGTCCAGCACCCACGGACAAGGTTATGCTATCCGTCGTCGATAAACCCGTCGAACCGGAAGTGTATTCACACAGCGGAAAGGTTGCAACGGCCGTCCCGTAACAGTAACAATGAATGAAAAGCACTCATAGGGGAATGGAACAACCTCTCTTCCAGGACATGTTGGACAACCTATGCAACCGCTACGAGGAGATCACATTGAACATGTATTTGTCAACAACCACCGTTGATTATTCTTTCGATTGCAGCGTTTTCTGTTCAAAACGGTTCAGTGTTGTTTGTTTTGAACCATTATTTCTGATTAATTTCCACCCCACTCTCTCCCCATTCTTTAAATCTCTGCACTACGCGATGGTTACCTGATGATGGTTAACATCAAATAAAAACTTGCTGAATTCGAAACTAGTTTTTAGTTAGCTTTATGCTCCTAGTGACCGACCATGAAAGAAGAGTCATTTTGAGGAATGTGTGAGTGGAGATCAAAGTAATCGTGTTTGTTTTTAAAGATGAGCCATAAATAAATATCGTACTAAATTTTACGAAAATCTATCCAGCTGTTTCAGCATGATGTGTGTTAAACAAACAAACAGAGAAGACAAATGTTCAAGTGGAATAGTAAGAAGCTCAGTTGATTTGTAGTTAAAGATACTGTTGTAACTCTTCCATCGACTATTTTATCGCCAGAGATCTTATGAAGCTGAAATGAGTAGGCCTACATCCTTATCATCTCTGAAAAAGATTGAAAATGCAGAAAAGCAAATTAATTTGGTCCTAAGCAGTATTACTTTAGAAGTATGGAGATATACCTTTGAAGTGAAGGAAAATGTCAAGCCAAAGTTTCGGGATTTTTTGCAAAAGATAGAAACACTTCTGTTTATAGTAAATTTAATCAAAAAGTTAAATTTGCCGCATTTACTTTAATACAGAACCATTAAGAAATGAGGCATTAGCAGACCACATGGTCAAACACAAGTAAAGAAGAAGACGAGAAGAAAGAGTTATTGCAGTAGATTAACTGGGAAGGCAAATAGGGCGGTTAAAAGAGACAGCAAAATGGTCAACAGATGACGAAATTTTTAAATGCCAGATTTGTTTTTCTTTATTTTTTGCAAGACGATGTAACGTGATCATTTTTATTTATTTATTTGATGATTTTACCTCCAAATTTGCTAAGCCGTCAATAGGTAGGTAGGTAGTTGTAGTCAGTCGCCCATAAACCAAGCATTTGCCATTTCCCATTTATGGCATTGTCAATTAAATGTAAACATTACTTTTTTACTTCGATCTTCTACCTTGGGGATAGTAGCAGCTTAGTAGGAGCGATTGCTAAAAATACATCAGTTTAACGAAAATCTGTCAACAAATACAGGTTTACTCAAACTTGGCAATTATTACTCCAATATCTAAGAGAATCTTTAAAGAAAGTTTAATGTATATAATATATATATATTTATATAAATTATTTGATAATATTGATGAATATTTGATAAATAATCTCATTATACAGTATTAACAACATAATCGATTATAGTAACAATATCAATTGATTATGCTACCAGTGATAGAAAATAAATCTCATTAAATTTCATCAAGTATCTTTTTATTTTTCAATTTAAAAGTACAGATTTGTTTATGAAAAATAAATTTACATCACAAAGTTTAAACCCCAAGACCAGAGCTGAAAATACATTCAATACGTAAAACTTGCTTTACTTGAATATTTTTTAAGTTTTATTAGTTGAAATTGCTCAAATAAATCAAAACTTTGGGCTGTTAATTTTGGATAAAAAAAAAAAGGAAAATTGTTTAATAACAATGTATTTAGAAATTTTAATTACTATTTTTTTTAAACCGTTCAAGAAAAATCTTTATTTATTTTTGGGCCTTGTTACCTATTTTTATCAAATTCACAAAATGATGAATGTTTATTTTATCTGGAAAAAAAAAAGAAGAAAAAAACAAACAAACCCTTTTTCAAAATTATTAAAATAAATAAATAAATAAATAAATAAATAAATAAATAAATCATAAGCTAACAGTGATAAATCAGCTACAAAATAAAGCATTTTGCGATGCCATAACCCAGACATAAACAGATCATTAAAATGTGGATAATAAAATAAGCGTTAATCTCCTTGAAGCAGACGACAGTTTATCAGATGTTCTCTTGTTTTTTGGTTGTAAAATCAAGATCAATAAATGGTCTAACTTACCGAGATAATTTCTAGCCTCATCGATGAACCAAGGTGGAGGTATATTAGGTAAATCCATTTTAGTACAATTTTTCTCTTAAATTCAAAACTAAACTAATGAAAAGCGAATCATAATGATTAAATAAATAATCAGAGCTCTAAAAACACTTAAATTTGAGTCCAGTAATTTGTGTTATTTCCTTACCGCCGTTACCATGCTGACGACAGACGCTTGTGACTATTCCGCCATCTGGTAACAAACAACGTAAGAAAAAAGAAAGCGGGAGAAGAGATAACAAAAAAGAGACGAGTTTGATTTCAGAAATTCGGAATTTATTTTCGAATAATAACGATCTGAAATTATACCAGAAATTTCTTATAATGTTTGATTAAACGTTTGTTTAAAGGTTAATTTTGAATACGAATTTAAGTTTGCAAAATCAGGCTGAACGTTGTTTTGGACGCCCCATCTGGTATTGAATTGCGAAACTACTCGCTCGCCCTCCTTGGCGACGCCGCCTTCCTAGCATATGTAGTGAAGGCGAAGCCTCTGCCTGTGTGCGCTCGCATTTTAAGTCTCCGCGTTGTACACTCCGCTACGTGTTCAGAGACTTCCCTAAAGAACTGTTTAACCTGGGCGACATCCATGGCTCGATGTAGAGGAGTAGTAGCAGGGTTGAAGTAGCATTCCCCCCCTCCTCTAACGCCCCCATCTAAAACACCCCAAGAGTAGTCCAGACCCACACAACGACGGCAATACGTTTGGATTCGTGCCTATGCCCGGGTTTAATCCCCGCACAGCATGAGGATCCCGCTTGTGCCCCTGCTGCTGGCAGCATACTTCCAAGGTGAGCAGATAATTCGATATTTCTAAACCTTCAAAATTCTGATTTCGCCCTCCCTAATTCGGAGAAGCTTCGTTCAATGTGGGCTCGCTCAGTACCTCACTCCCACGCCAAATCTGAAGTTGCGCCCGCGGCGCCAGACTGAGTGTCACCCCGCATTCCACCCCCCGTTTGCCCGCGTGAGTCCGGTATGCCCATCATTGTCATGGTGTCTGAATGAAATGTGCGAAAAAGTCGAGCATTCCTCTTAATTTGACGTTCATTTGTTTTAAGTTTTTGCTGAATATCCCAAATAGTTTCAAACAGCCTGAAGGCAAATCCTCAGTCCTGTGACCTTTCCCCGTGGTTGTTACTTTGTATAATCGTGTTTCATTGAAAATCAGGGCATTTAAAATGTTGAGTCCTTCTTTTTATTTTGTTTATTTTTCCCATTTCTGGGCATTTTAGACTGAGTTGAAAAGTAGGTGTTTTATATTATGATTATTTTTAATATATTTTAATTTAATCTAAAATGATTTTGTGTAACTCGGCGTGTTGTTGCTTACTTAGGCTTATGAGACTGCATTTGGGTGCTGGCGTTTCTGTGTTCGAGCTCTTTTCGGCAATTTTGATTGATCAGAGCAGCCTAAAATTAAGCTGTGTAATCCATCAAATTATTTGAAGGATTAGAGAGGGTGAAAGCAAATAAATTATTACTGCTCGCCGTCGCATTTACGCCTGGCGAAGAAACGAACTCTTTCATATGGTACGATTGAGTTTTTCTTCAGTTGCTACAACTTGAACCTCCAGCTCATAGATTCATTATTATTATTATTTTATATAATAAAAAATATGTATGTGTTCACATTATTAATTCACGATAATAATGAGGTTCAGTTTACTTCTACAGCTCGGCAATCAATACGGAACTGGAAATGTTTCTTGTCAAACTGTCAAAAACTGCAAGCTAAATCACAAGAGCGACTGCCCTTGAATTGTTTATTATTTTTTTTTTAAATTTGGTAATTAAATAGCAGAAACAATATGTTATGTGAACTCAATTTGTAAAAAACCATAAATTATATTGAATGTCAGCAACCGAATTTATTATTAAAGCTGTAATTCTGTTCAAATCTTTATATATATATATATATACATATCATTGAACAGAATTACAGCTTTATATATATATGTATGTACACTATTACAAAATATTACAGTATACATTAAAATATATATATATAAAGTTACGCTATTGAGTTAGCAATTATAACATTCACATATATACATATACATTCTTATAAGCACTCCCAAAACTTTCTATAATAGATAATATAATATTTGTGAATTATTAATTATTGAAAGTTGCAAATTCTTATTTATGTATTTTTCAGTGTTAAATTTACATTATTGATAATTCATCAGTTCTAATTTTTAAATCTTTTGTTTATACATTTTTTTTTTTTTTTTTTTGAAGTTTTAATGAGTTAATATTTCGCTTACGTAGATTCGGCAAAACTTGAGCCTTTCTTAGTCCAACATCGTAAATAACAGACTAGTAGTAAGTAGGGTCTACAAATAGAAGTTAAATGCTCGATAACAATTTCAATAGGTGGAAAAAAATGAAAGTCTGTTCATTCAGTTACAGACGACATTTGCTATTTGAATTTTTCATTTTCCGAAGTTTCTTGAGAATAGCTAAATTGAAATCGTCCTTCTGTTTTACACAACATTTACGAAGAATTACGAAGAATTTACAAGCTGGCGAAAACCTAAGCTTGTTTCCAATTAATACGCATTAACGCTACTATTAATAATAAAGGAGGGGGAAAAAAAGTGAAAGCTGTTGCCTTTAAAAAAAAAATCAACAGAATGAGAACAAGGTTTAATTTACGATGACATGATTTGAATGGGGGATGTTAATCCTTTCATTGTATAATAACTTATCTTGTATTTCTTCTATTCCACAGGGCAATTCTAATCGCATTGTAATCAATTTCCGATTGGGGGGTGGGAATTCGTCACAGTATTAATACGATAACGTTAATCTATTTTAATCCTTAACTAAATCTCGTTAACACTACTTTTGTTCGTACCGAGAAAAACATCGGCAGATACGTGTGTAGATTGAGTTTAAACTGTGAAATACCATTTCGTTATCTTACTTGATAAGAAGGTAGATGGAAATGTTCTTTGCAGAATAGGATTTCAAACCGATTTTTTTTTTTTAGCTTTGTTTGACTATTTTGGTTTGTTTTTTTGTTTTTTTAAGAAAAATGTACTTTATTTTAATGCTAATGATAATGACCAGTGGAATTTAAGTATATAATATTAAAAAAAACAAAAGCTTATGAATATTTTTCTTGACATATTAAACCCACAACCGAAAACTCAACAAGGTGGATATTATTTAATTAATTCTGTTAATTGCTGATTTTCAAATTCCAATATTTTGTTGAGAACTGTGTTGGACTTTAATCTATCAAGTGACACTTTTAAAGAACCAATCCTGATTGTATGTGATAAAGTTGTGGCGGGAAAGTTATTGTGGTAAAGTTAAGCCCAAAGGAACGTAATTACGAACCATCACTCTCAAACTACCAAAGCGGATCTAAAAATAGACTTCCGCTTAAGTTTCGACCGTTTGTTTTTTTTTTTATTTGGAAGTTATATACTAATAAAACCCCCAGAGAATTCGATCAAGTTTTTATTATGAAAGCTGAGTTGCTTATTTATTTATTTATTTATTTATTTATTGTAAATAGCTTTCTGCTATATTTGAGCAGGTGGTTACAATTTTATTTTAAAGTTACAAAATTATAATAATGATTATTCTAAGATGAATATTTTTTTGCATACCCTATAAAGAATAGTGGTAATGATATAAATAAAATAATCAAACATTAATTGTTTTTGAATGAATTTACTCTCATAGGCCTAAAACACAGATAAAACGGAAGCAGCCTCAACTTCCTTAACAGCTTCAACTTGAACTGTAACTACGTATTTAGTTTAGCTTTCTAGGTTACTTTTCATCCATTGTTTGGAAAGAAAAAATGAAAATAGTTATCTCAGTTCATAAAATACTTTTATTTTCATACGGTGTTATCTATAAGTGCAAATGTATCTAGTATCTTCTGTACAATAAAACAGTGTTCTAAGATATAAGTA
>JAFIDM010009631.1:111731134-111743016 GCA_023159025.1 Thereuonema tuberculata
GTAGGTAATTTATTTATTTATTTAATTTTTTTAAAATCCATTATTAAAAAATAAAAGTGTGATCACATTACTGAGAATTATTTTTTATTTCCCAAATGCATACGATTTTGAGATTTATGTGATTGATCTTTCTTTCTTTTTAGCGATCCCATGTTGCAGTTAACATAGGGAACCGCTATTGCTTTTGTGTTATCTGTCTGTAAAACTGTATGTCTCACATTGTAGCGGCCAAACGGTTAGAGGTATTAGAATGAAACCTTCACCATTGTGTTCAGCATCAAAACGTAGGTGACCACGTACAAAAAAATCAGACCTGTAGGACCACTCCCTGACCCCCCCCCCAATTAACGTTTTCCATAGCAGTGTTAGTAATAATGATAACAATTAACACAGTAATAATAATGATGCTTCATACATAACAATACTAACAATTGCCAACAGGACGTCATTATTAATATTTACAAACGTATTGTTTCGTAAATTCTTTAGCATATATTCAAATGATGCACTAAGCATTGTATTATTGGCCCCTAGATTACAGCTTGCCTGTAGAACATAAAGGAACGGTCTTGCATTTACATGCTGTTGCTTTTAATTATTTTGTTTAAACAATTGTACATATTATGGGGCCGCTCTGCTTTGACACTGTCTAAAAGCATTAATTATCTTGTTTCTTTTTTGTACCGAAAGCGAATTGGCTTAATAGAATTATTTGGTTAATCTGTATTTCATTGTTAATCATAAACATTTTCTAAAGCTTAAGTAATGTAAAATATACATCTGCAACTACTTTTATAAATTATAATAATAAAGAAAATGATGAAGTTTTGCTTCAATATAAACATTTTTCTTATAAATATGAACAGAAATCAAATTGATTAAATCAGTAAGATTGGTTTACGTCCAAGTTAAATGAAATGATATATTTTCAGACCAAAAGGTTACTTTTGGTTACTGTTATTTTAGTTTTAACTAGCCGGGTACCGTCGCTTCGCTCGGAACCCTTACATATACAGCATAAAAAAAAAAAATAATAATAATAATTATTTATCAAATTAATATCGAGATCGGAAAATATACGAATTCCCAGACCGTTGTGGCCTTCTCCGGATAACTCAGATGTATTGCGGGTTGGCGCCACACACCTATACATCGATAAGGCAACTTTAAAGCGAAAATATATATCCTCTTTATTCCCTATCCCGTGGGGAATTTCGAAAAATCCGGCCTTATTCCTTAGATACATCATAAAGGGAACCTCTGTGCAACATTTCAGCTTTCTAGGTCCAAGGGTTTGGGCTGGGAGTTGATGAGTCAGTCAGTGAGTGAGTAAGGACTTTTCTTTTTATATATGTAGATTAGAACATTTGTAATCTTTGACAATGGAGATTTTGGGCTTCTATATAAATAAATATAAATATACGTAGAGATATACATTATTATATATAAATATTGTTTTATATAGAATAAACTTCAAAAATAAACAAATATTAAATATTCTACAGATTCTTAATCCTATTTAACACTAGTTTTTCTTTACAAAAACAGTAAGGATATTAAAAAAATGCGTTATTTTCTTTTTGAAGATGCAGATTTTTTATTATAATTATTAATTCAACTTTAACGTGTGGAGATTATTATTTAACATTCATCAAAATTTGAAATCAATAGTATTTTGTTTTATTATATTTTCGTTGTAATGGACATTTAATAAATTTCCAGAAAATTTTTTAGCTTAAGAATAAACTTTAAACTGACGGAACTATTTTGGCCACAGCATTAGGTTTCTATATTTCCAGTGTTTTATTAACTTTTTTTGGCAGCATATTATCATTTCAATAATTAGGAAGGTAGATTCAGAGGAAGTTGAAAACTTAAAATCTCGACTACAAAACCTTTATATTATTGATTCGTTTAAGAGGCGTGCCTCCCACAATGTTTGAATAATACTAACAGAATCTTTTTTCATTGTTGGTCGAGACGGAGATCGTAAACAACACGAAACTTAGAATCCAATCACTGATCTCTGAATCTGAAAAACACTGTTCATCCACTCAGTAGTTGCCAGTTCTGTTATAAAGCTCCTAAAAATTTGGTTTCTACAAAATATGCCAATGTTTGACTCTGATTTAAGGGGATATTTGCGAGAACGGCCTTTTGTTAAATTACATACAATTGAACGTGGACAGAATATCTCAGAAGCAGCTTGCAATGGTTTTGAATTTGAAACATGTTAAGTAGTAACGTTAAATTGATTCATTTTCTGCAGTCTGTAGTACAATGGTTCAGTTGAAATTCAATAAAATCATTCTATCACTCTTTTCATGGGGTGACTTGCTCTATAATTGTGTATTTTTTTGTATATATAGCCACCGTAGATTTCTGTGATACAAGGCAATAAAAGCGCCTGCAATTTTACAAATCGTTAGAAAACCTTCGGAGAACTGCAATTGTGTTAAATTGGCGAGTCACATAGAAGATTGACAAACATCCATGCGTCTCTGGGTATCGAACTCCGATACAGTGAAGCATTCTTAGCAATCGAATTGTCAAATCAACGATCTAGACCTAGATATCCACAGTTTTAAAGATTCAAAAACGATATCTATTAAAAGAATTTTTTTTTTCTTTTATGCCACTCTCATAAAATATGCCACCCTGGTTTAGAAAATATTTTCTGGTGAAGATAATAAATTATTATTATTAGTATATAGTATATTTTAAGAGTTGCAAATGAACTATAATTATGAAGCTTCTAGTTTTAATTTCATAAGAAAACTACTTAACATAGTACGTTTCATCCAGCTGTTATGTTTGCAATATCTGTAATGAGTGCGTTAAGTCCATATGCAGTAGGTTTAATAAGCTTCATCTTCAAATAGTAAATTAATATGATCGTTTGGGTACGGATTGTAATTTATAATGTTTATTATTTTTTACTCAGTCAGTTTAACCAAATTTTATCAACAGATCGAAGAAAAAACAAGGTCGGATAGTGATTAGTAAGCCAATCACAGTGTTCCGCAACGGCTTCTGAATCGCCTTTACTTTAGAGTAAACTGGACCGGGTGGTCTAGAAAATGCTCGCGCGAATCTGTTTGCGACTCCATGCTATCTTACCATGGAATAATCGTCATTCTTAACTCAACCCTTGTTAATACACTGAATTTCTAATACTGATTTAAAAAAAAACAAAAAAAAAACAACAACTTAACACCTACAACATTCAACATTCAGGCCACCTACAACTGAGCTAACAGAAACCGTTGCGACGCATTGTGGGATATGTGTCCACAGACAGACAAACCGGGGATATAAGTCTTTCAGAAGCCTAAAAAATGATTGGTGTTATCTTTTTTTTCTTTATGAATAGGCAGCTATGAGCACGGGCCCCTAAACATTGACTATTATTTCTATGTGGAACTATGCAATGTACAATGATACTATATGATAGTATAGTCAATATACCATCTTTGCATTAAAATTAGTTGCTACTATTTCTGCTATTGTTATAAACTGCCTGAATCGATGACAAGAATATCCAAAGTGAAATAACATTAAAATAAAAAGAGATCAGTGGAAAAAAAGATTGGAAGTGGTTTGTTGATCTTTCTACGAGATGAATGAAATAAAATCAAAATGTTGGAATGGAAAACCTGGACGAAACCTGTCAAAAATTAAGTCAGACTGAAATGAATCGCTGACAAGATTTATTGGACTCCCGTGACCGTTTGAAGAAAACTAATTTTATCGTATTACGCCTTGTCACACTGGTTTCTTAGGAAGAGTAGATGGTCAGAACTAGTCATTGGCTCAGACTTGTTCAGTGTAAGCCGACACAGCTTTTTTAGTCCTTTGGCTCTACGTGAGGTTTCGGTATAGAATCTCAATGAAGTTAACGAGGCAGCACGGTAACAGGAAGTTATCACGAAAAGAATAATAATAAATTAAAACACAGTTTTTTATTTTTTAATCTAGTTTTTTTAATTACTATTTACTTAATAAAAGAAAAAAAAAATACTTCAATTACCTAAAGGTTTCCAGAAATAGATGGTGGCTTTCATTTTGTGTTAGTCTTTTATGGTCTTTTTTTTTATATATATGTCTTACAAATTTCTTTTCTGAATTATTTAAAAAGCCTTTTTGTTTTCAGTCCTGTTATTAAGTCTTTTCCACTTCCCGGCCGAAAAGGCTTAAGACGTTTTCACAATTTGGTTATCAGAAAAAGAATAGCTCGTATACTTAGGCTTTATTAAGACAAGCGTAATTTTGATTAAGACATAAGTTGCAAATAAAAAGGATTGTAGAAAGTTTTAAAATTAAAGCGATGTGAATTGATAACATGGTTGAAATTACTTTTTTGTTTATTATCATTCGTTTTTATCTATACACTTTACACTTTGAGGTTAAAAATGAGACTAACTATGGACATGGTTATGGCGCCTGTTCTAAGTATCTTTCAACATTTTTTGCAGTGTTTAAAGTTCTATTATCGAATCAAGTTGGTAGATCAGCAGTTTTGAACAGATTATACCGAAAAAGTGAAAATGATTTCAGCCTTCATTGAGGTTTGTATTTTAAGCTTGCGAGGATTAAATTGTTCCGAAGATTTCAACAAAAAGAGGAAAATAAAAAAAAACTCATTACTTCCTATCCGAACATCTGATGCCTGAGCACTTGTAGTTTTTTTGGGGGGGCTTAGTCTCTTTGGAAAAGCTTTTAAATTTAGTTTTTTCCTTTTTCGTGACTATTTCTACAACATGAGTTGTAAATAAATTATTTCTTATTAACAAATAAAACAAGGAAGAAAACTTGATTAATGAAAATGAAACGGACTGTGCCATTTTCAGTAAGGGGCTATTGCGTATTAAGACGATCGAAGAGCGTATTACATTAGCACAGTTCGCAACAACAAAGAATCCATGTTTAGTTTTCGAAAAATGTTTAAAATGCAAATAAAGAAAACTTACGATCAGAATTTAGAAAAAAAAAGTGAAAGTATTTTTAAAACAGGATCAAACGTAGAAAACATCCTTTTTTTGTAATTACATATTTAAGCAAAAATTAATAAAAACAACAGCATAACTTCAAGGAACTCTGATATAATTTTCTTTAATTTTTGTAAAAAAAAATGCAATAGTGATGTATCTGAAAATTTAGTTGTAAACGTGGAGGAATTCAAGATAAATGTTATAAATTCAAATTTTCTTGAAAAAAACAAAAAAGCTAACAAACTTAGGACAATTTTTAATTAATTGAAAATTAGTTCTCTCATATTCGCTGAAACTCAATAGTAATGAAAAAAAAAGAAAAATACTTGCGTGGTTATGATTCATGCTAATTAATTTTAATTAACTTCTTTACTTGCTCTTCTGTTTTATTGATAAACATAATGAAAAAGAAAAAAAAAATACATATTAATAATGAATTCATGTAAGTGATGAACGCGCTAAATGCTGCTAATATCCTAAATTACATTATTTTACTTTCGTTAAACATTATTATAAATAATTAAAAGACAATGCTGCAGTTAAGATGAATTGGATGATTTTTTTTTTTATTCCTGTTGAAACGTATTATTTCGGCAAATGTCGGCATTTTGAAGCTACTTTCTAATTGCCTGAACTGAATATTTTTAATTGCTGTTTGGGGTAATGTTTTCTTTGACTTTGTGTAAATATTCTAATTAAATTATTTATTTATTTCGTAGCCACAGGGATATACTTAATTTATTCCAGTTTGAAAATAAAATATATTGTTATCTCATCTAAAGTCTATTTCCGTACGCTAAAGAAAAAAACAAAAACGATCTTCGTTTCTCTCGGGCGCTTAGCATTTATTACTCACCAACGAACCGTTTCTTTGCTTTAGACGTAAGGATTAGACCTCGTTAAAGTCCCAAATACGACAAACAAACCAAGAAACTAGCTTAGGATTATTATTTTTTTTTTTTTTTAAATTTCAACCTATTCATAGATAATTGTTTATTGACTTTTCGGCTCTAAGAAGTCATTTTTCATTTTTCTTCCTCTTCTTTTTTTCTTTTTTATGTCCTTTCTCCTAGTCTGTCTTGCTTTTTTATTGACTCTAGAATTTACTGCTTTCGTAATTGTCCAATGATCTATCTCGTTTTCGCTTATCTTCAAATATTTGTATAAGCAGCTGTTTGATGTAGGTTTTTTTTTTTTTTTTTTCCTCCCTCTCTCTTCGTCAAGCGAATGAGTTTAAAGAGGAACTGGTATCGGATGCGAAAAATATATTGCTAACTTGGCCATCAACCCCACCTCCATGTGGGTGGGATTCTCTTTTCCCGTTCTTCTGAGCTCGTCAGCATGCTAATAATACAGTAATTGTTTCCTGCTGCAAAGTTTTTCCCTTCGTTGCCTACTCGCAAATTACATCAGTTCAGAAATTATTACTGTTATCCTAAAATTCTCGATATCATTAAAGCAATTTTAACTTGGTTGTCCGTATGCTCATTTTTTGGTACAGCTGTGTTAATCCATTTTCACACACACTCTTATTCAAGAAAAAAATTATTCCACAAACAAACAAAGGAAAATAAAGATGAAGTCAAATTCTTTTCTCAATAAATATTTAAAAAAAAAAAAAAAAATAAGTATAAAACATTTCTTTTTTTATTATTATTATTATTTATCTTTTAATAAGTTCAAATAACGGTATCATTGAAATTGCCAATAATATTTATACAGTAAATTCATTATTATTCAACACTCAATATCTGGTTTGCAACTTATTTGTCACCAATATTTTCTTTAACCAGTAAAGTGATTGTGAGGGAAATGAGAGCGAAGATATAGTGAGCATATCAAACATACGCTCACTATATATATGCAGTGGAATTACGGTTGAAAATTCGATTATTGTTGTATAAACAAAAGTTGACAAATAAACCTTACAGACAAGTCCTTACAATTAAAAATCAGCTATACAGTAATAAGGTCCCATGGTCCAGTTGTATAAATCTCGGATTGGAAAAGCCGGAATCAATTACCTAAAATTATCAATTTACCTAAGCCTTTGTAAAATGAGGACCTGCTTTATTATCGGTTTCATTATTCCTGATAATCGAGAGTTACTGATCATTCGTTAGGTTTTAGTTGCTAGTTTTAACTGAATTAAAAAAAAAATAAAAACAAAAAACATTAAGAATCACAACATATCTTAGTCTAAGGATATTATCCCTTTAGCAATACCGTGATAAAGAAATACTTCGTGCGAGGGTATCTCAGTCTTCGAAGTAGCCTTGAATTTTATCATGCAATTTATACAAACTGTTATTTAAAATCGAATTAAAACTAAGCAAAGTTTCCTAAAATTCGAATCAAATCCCACTTTCAATTGACAAGTTCCCTCAGTTCCACTACATCCGAATCAGTCCCTCTCGTCTCTCCGTTATCCCCTTCGATAACTATTTATATGTTTATAATGTTTATATTTCCATTGACAAGTCCACCTCAAAATCAGTCTCAACATACCAAGAGAGGGGGCATATAAAAAACACACACAATTTAAGAGAACTATTACAAACTACAATTTTAGTTCGATTATGACCAAGTTACCGAGTCTGTATTAATAGAAATCTAAATATGGAAATTAATATTTTCTGGAGCTAGCAAATATTAGGTACGAAGATTTAAAAAGAAGATTTAAAAAGTCATTAAAAATGCTTAAGTTCTTTTCGTTATGTTTGAATCCTGATGTTCGACTGAAATTGGAAGGATACAGTTATCCAAATACAATGATCTTGTAGATTCCAGTTGAAAGGTAATGGAATATCACGAAATTAATAATCGGCATTTGAGAAAATATTAAGATCACTGAAAACAGCTAATCATGTTTCTTAAGATTCTTTATGTAATTCTAAGTATCTACATCCTGTCATAAGTATCTTAGCCATGTAGAGACAATAACATTTAGTTAGTAATAATTAAATTACAAAATTCAAATACAAAGAGACAATCAAAGATGCTGGTTTCTAGGAGCTACAAAATTGGAAACGTCGATCAATTATTTGTTGAAAATCATTTCCGATCTGTCTTTCTTCCTCTCTTCTGGTTTCTCGTCATTTTTTTTTTTTTCAAAAATCAAAAAACAAATTGTAAACAGAAATGTTTCGGAGAAAAAAAAAAAAAAGAATGGTTTCCTGTTTCGGTGCAGATGGGACGCTCTTTCATTATTAAGAACATCTTAGGGGACAGAACAGATAAATCAGTAATAATGTTGTATCACTTGTCTTGTACTTTCCACATATAATTATTTCATAAATAACAAGTCTAATGAATTCATTCACGTAAACTTAGTTCTTAGGAGATAAAGTTACATCTTAAAGAAGAGAAAGAGCAACATTAAAATTGAGGGAAGGAATAATTTTAAAGAAATAAAAATTTTCATAACTGACCTGCAAGTTTTACATTTAGCTTCAAATGAAATATGTTAGTGGTCACTGGAAATTGCTAATGATCTCCGTTTTGCATGAAACATAATACTCTAAAAAAATGTCTTCAGAATCTCATGTATTTTAGTCATTATTGTAATCATGAGGGGACTGCTGTAAATGATGTCATATCAGTTTTCTGTTTTTTTGTTTTTTTTGGTAATACTGTTAAAATATCTAAAATAAACACACAAAAAAAATGGATTAAAAAGAAAAAAAATGTTTCATAGTATTTTAATCCTACATTCTTCTTAATTAATTTGTTCTGTACTTAAATAAGTTACCGCAAAGTCATGGCAGTAAATTATATCTTTTTATAAAGTCTTTTCGGTTTCCTTAATATATTACCGACCAATAATAGATATCTCTAACTGATGACTCAGTAAACTCGAAACAGCAGTCCAGGCGTTCCAATCCAGTTAAATGCAGGGTTTTTTTGTTTTTTTTTTTACACTGGAATCGCTGGCCTTTTTTTTTTTTTTTTTTTCGCTCTAGCTTTTACTTAATGAAGATTTATTTTTCATTTTTTTTTCACTACTTTCCTTGTCAATTGATGGACATGTTTTGAATGTTGCGACACGTTATCGGACTTCACGATAACATTAAGAAATAGTTATCAATCAATTTAACTTTGCCCAGTCATTTTTTTATTTATAATAATAATAATAATAATTAATTTTATTATCATTATTAATAACTTTCTTGTAAGAATGACAGCAATTGCTAATCGTATTTCGTACTTTTTATAGTTTTTAAAAATATTGATAAAAATTAATAAATAAATATAAAGGGAAATAATTTAAAATCCAGAGAGATTAATTTTAAAAATGTTATTCTTTCTATTCCAACACTTTTTTTTTAAGCTTTACTATTTTAAATCATCGCAAGCTTAATAATAAAGAGCATACGCACCGTAGTTTAAAATGGTAATATTTACGTTAAACAAGAGATGCATCACAAAATTCACCGTATTTCCTGAGTGCATATTTCCTTCTGCGTTATATTATATTATGTATGGTGATTGTGAGTGGCAGGGAAGCCGAGCATAGTGATCTTAGATCTACTATGCTATTTCACTGAAATAAAAGACACACTGAGAGAAGGTTGAAGAAAGAATGGTGGAAGTAGTGCAAGGGAAATGGGAGAACCCCCAGAAAACCTGCCCAGCGCTGATCGTCCACCACAAAAACCCACGTGAGAACCGAATCCCCGGTACTCAAAGATGAGAGGCCGACGGCTTAGCAACACGACAACCACGAGGGCCTTTTTCTGCTTTAGTGCACGATTTAAAATTAAAGCGAATTACAGTAAAATTACAAAACAAAATCAGAAATAAAAGTTTTCTTATTCATCTTACAAGCTCTCCCTGATAAATATTAGGAATTAAATTCAAGATGAAATTAAAACAATTTTTTAACAGATCTGATATAAAAGCATTAAGGATTATTTCTGAGTAAAAAAACAAAAAACAAACTGATATTTTCCTCAATAAATGTATTATTGAAAATGTTTGAGAAACAACGTATCGATAGAGACGCTTTAATCTAATATTTCCTCAGTATTTGTCTACCAAAGGCTTTCTCCCACTGCTTCTTTGAATATTTACTTAAAGTTCCTCCCCAAAGTGAACGCTATTGACATAACTATCAGTCTTTCCCCACACTTATAGGAAAAAGTTCGATTTTTGCCGTGATTTCCAAAACGAGGCCGTACTGTGTGACGAGAGGGAACTTTCATCATTGACTCAAATTGGCTTCCGGCAAAGCAATTCCAATTTGGCATTGGATGTGATGATGTATAAAAGTAGGTGGCCCAGAAACAGCCAAGGTTTCTACGAACGCCTCTCTGTGATTCAATAATGTATTCATATTTATTTTTACCTTTTGTGATGCAAAAATTGAATTTGGCTTCATACAGTTCCAAACGCGATTATCAGTGGTACAAAAGTTTTTTGTCGCGTGCAATATTCGCCGCGTTGTCTAGAAGCAAACTGATATTCCAAATTTTGTCGTAGCCCAATTCCTGAATTTCGTAGGCGTTTTCCTGAAGAAAAGATTGGCTTTCCCCACTGAATCAATTGAAGGGTGATTCGTTTAAGCAAATATTGTTTGCTTTCCTTTATTAAATTCGGATTTTTTTTCAATACTTTTCAGTACAGAACAGTTAAAAATTGCATTGGAAATTTAAAGAGATATTTAACATCGTTACACAGCAATTGAAAATGTAGAAAAATTAAATCTTTTAATCTATAATATAATTTACTCTTATTAGATATTATTCTCATTAAGATTGCAGAAAGGTATTTAAACTAAATATATAATTTTGGAGTTTATTATATTTCCTTGCATATTGATGCATTTTACAGAAAAATATTAAACAATGATGGGAGCTATGAATAATATTCTGTAAGAAAACGTCACGACAATAATGTTGTCTGGAAAGAATCCGTGAATTTAATTCGACATGAATTAAATGTCGTCAGAACATAATTAGCTTAATACTGTGCCGTAATAGAAATTACATTTACTAATGCAATATATGAATGAGGTTTTTTTTTTTTTTTTTTTTTAATGCAGTCATTTATTATTTATTGATGTGAGAAATACATCAACCATCACATCGTACAGTATTGTTAGAACCTTAACACTAAAGTTGGTTTGTTCCATTTATAGATGCTAATATTAACGAACAGACATTTATTATATATGTTCTTAGGAAATATAAGACCTAGATCTAGAAAAAAAACATAACTGACAAGTGAGGGTAAAAATAAGTAAGTTAAATACAGTGTTACCTCCGAATAACGGACAGTCACGGGACCGGAAGTTTCGTCCGTTATTGGGAGGTGTCCGCTATTGGGGAAGACCATCTTTTTTTCATTTTTTAGCTTACAACATGTCATTTAATGAAAAATTACATACAATCTTAATTAAATTTCTACAATTACCTAGTAATATGAGAGAATATAAACAATTGCAAATTATTTACTATATTCCTTTTTAAATGAGTTGCTAATCCGTTTGTCTTACTTAAAATAATGACAAAATTAATTACATTATATAGAAAATTAATTTCTAGCCATCCATTTGATGCCTTAAACGTCTCCAATTCTAAAGTTTGACCGAATTCTCTGGCTTTTTCTTGAAGCAAAACACCGCTTATAGGAATGTTCTTTGCATGAGCAGAGCGGAACCATTTTATGACCACTTCGTCGATTTTCCTTGTTTCAGTTTTACGAAACTTCAGATTCTTCGAATTTTTGTTTGAATTCACCATTCACATTTTTCTAATCTCATCTTTGTCCTTTAAAAGTTCACTTATCTGAGTTTTTTTTCCAACTTTAAAACTTTCAGCAACACAGCGAACACTCAGCTTTTCTTTTTCAGCAACTTCAAGAACATCAATTTTTTCTTTCAGTGCCAAT